>VDFB02272453.1:0-203026 GCA_007258455.2 Sequoia sempervirens | reverse complement strand
CTCTACTCCTACATGTTGTGTAAATCCATAGATCACTATGGCTAACTCAACCTCCTCTAGGACACTTGTCACCTTGACTTATACATCCTAGAGTTAATGTATTTTTTATCCATTTTATTGTCTTTGTTACCTTGAATACATGTGTTAGAATATTGTTATTTAGATCTCGTTTGCATGTGAATTAGTTTCATCTTATTCTTCTATTCTAAGGGCTATTTAGTATTGTAAGTTTATTAAATCTTAGATGTTGCATCACTAGACCTTTGATCTCAACTACTTAGAATCTCACTTGAAATAAACCTTTTTCCTAAATATTCAATTATGATCTTAAATCTCTACCCCAAGATTTATCCTTTCACATCTAACCTCACTACTCAAATGAGCCTCCAACATCTTGTTTATGGAGGCAACTGTTAAATAATCCTTAAAGAAAGGAAATCAAATTAATTTAGGTTAGTCTTATGAAACAATTATCTTTTAGAACCTTTATTTTATCATTTCCTAAGCATAAAGCAATATTCTATTCCTTTAGACCAAGAATTAGGTCTTCAATAATGATCATTGTAGCCCCAAATAATTAAATGTGTATACCAATACCTTGGGATTGATTCTAGTTATCTCTATTATTTACCGCAAGCCATGATATGTTTTCCCCTTATCCTCCAAGTAGAGGAAAAAAACTTCCAATTTTTATAATTTAACTTTTCACCACCTTAGATCATGAAGTATAAATAAAGCTCAATAGTATTACTGCACAAAATTCTTGTGATAAATACTTGTTGAATAGTTATTTCTTACCATCTAATGATGAAATACTCTATATGTTACCACAAATACATAGGATTATCAATTATAATTTGTTCTCTTCATGCAAAAAATAAATATCAACCAATCATCATAAACCACTACTAGGTACATTCTTAGGCTAATTGTAACCACTATCAAAATTTTAAAGTTGTATAATAAAAAACTAGAAATTGAAGCATCTATTATGTATTAACACACAAATTTAGGCCTTTATCTTCATGCAACATTCAAAACTCTTGACCAATTTTCATGATCAAAACCATTAGAATTACCATGATTTATATGAACTATTGATAAAATTCAAAGATAAACTTTAGTTAGAAGTCCAAAATATGTCAAAAGAACATAAAGCACATGAAAAAAAGTTAGATGATGAAATATTGGTAGACCCCAAATATTATCACATGGCACCTAATTACTTATTTTATTTATGTTTTTTTTTGTTGTATTTTATAAGAATTAAGGAGGAGGTGGTGGTATGGCCATGGAAGACATGTAATATTGAATAGGGGATGCAAAGATATAAATATGGTTTATAAGGAATTATTGAAGACATTTGCTTCAAGGTTGTGGTGGAGGGAAATGGCCATGGAGGTGCCACACCCCAACTAGGGTTTCTTGACCTATTTATCAAAGGGTTATCTCTCATATGAAAGTCACACCCCACAAAAGAGATTGTGAGTATGGTCCCCTTAAAATATATTTTAAATATTTTTCTTTTATTTTAAAAAGCATAAGTGATAAAGGGTTTTCATTAGATGTTGTATTTGTAACTTCCTTAGTAAACATGCATGTAAAATGTAGAAGCATGGAGGAGGAAAACAAACTATTTCTTAAGTACCTCAAATAAATGTGGTCTCATCAAATGTCATGATTATAAAACATGCACAAAATGGATTTACATTTTTTATTTTATTTTTCTTTCTATTTGTACTGAAATTTAATTACTTTCATAGGGTGAAATCCATGAATAGAAGAAATGATTCCCAAAGGGTTTTTAGAAGTTTATATATGATCCCCACAATTCAATCACTTTCATAGGGTGAAATCCATGAATAGAAGAAAAGGTTCCCAAAGAAATTTTATAAGCTTTTATAATATCTTATTTCCCACACATTGTATATTTGATATTTTTTTTACATGGAATAATTAAATAACGAAAGTACTTGTGTACACACACACACACACACACACACACATATTTATTATTTTTACATGAAATAATATAATTTAGAAACTACTGTGTGTAACATGAATGAAATTAATATATTCATTTATTTTCATACATTTTTTGAAATATAATTTTTGAATTTGTACATCTTAAAAAATCACTTTTTAGAACAATGAAGTTTGCATGTAAGATAATTTAATATTATAAATATACTACTTAGAATTATTTCTAATTCTTCTACCCTTTGCAAGACCTTAATTCAAATTCAAAGAAGATCCCAATTTGCATAGTGAAGTGCTCAACTCCTAACCATTATACTCACACAAAGTAATTCCAACCCTAAGGTAGGAGAACTATACAAGAATGAGAGATAACACAAGAACACCAAAATCAAGAAAATTATAGACATGTACATACACACATGAGTGAGAAGCAAAACATTGAATTGACTTATTTATTCAAAATAAGGGAGGCAACAGTGATCTAATCCCCATGAGAATATTCATATTAAAGGTACTCATACCCAATAATAATATCATTTAGGCCTAGCCCAAAATTGAACTATTCCAAAATTCTATAACCACTTCATACACAACAAATTATACAAATCTCCACACTCCACCAAGTTTCCACTTATGCCATGCATTCATATCCCAATAAAAATCCATCAATTATTTCTCCTTTCATAATATACTTAAAACACAAAACCAATATGCCTATCATAGATGGATCTCTATGTATCTCTCAACCACAAGAACATGGGGCTTTCTCTTAATCTTCCAAGAGAGATCCAAGCTAAATTAGGAAAAAATTAATACACAACACCTCAAATAGAAGAGAGTGTTAGTTTTCAACATAAATACCATCCTCAATAAAATAATCCATGCTCTCTTATTTACACACGTGTAAAAGGGACACAATAACCAAAAAAGGGAAAGAGATACAACAAAATTTTCATTTTTTCTCATACACAATACTAACACATACAAGTATGTTCATTCATATAAACAAACATATAAGAAAATAAAAAACAAAAGTAGAAGGATTGACTCTTCTTATGGAACTTGTTGGAGTTAATAATCCCCTTTCTCCTCCAATATTTTTTCTTAGACACCTATCCCAAGGTTTCAACTCTCAATAGATTCCTTCCTGACTCAACAATTTCTCTTGAAAATTCACCCAAAAAATCTAAGTGTGTGATAATTATGAATGAATACTCCTCTCTAATTATAATCCAAAAATAGAGGCTTATAAGGCTGTACCATGTCACACATCTTCATCCTATTAGATGAGGACACATTTCACCTCACATGGCTCTTACCTACCTTCTTGCATCTCATTATTGCAAGAGATGGATTTGTACATGTATCCACATGGGTGTGCATCCATTTCAAGGAAGAAAGGTTGGTCAAGAAACTCCTCAATGTCTATTGTTGTCATGGTCTTCCCAAAGGATGGAGAGGTACTTTACTCACCCACCCCTCATGAATCATGTTCTTAATGATTCATTCTTTCTCATTGACAACCTACAATTGCCTATACACTCAATTTACACATTAAATATCATCATGAAAAACACACATATACATGTATACATATACATATACTAACATACATACATAAATACATATACATATACATATGCATATACGTATGTAGTAGTTAGAATGACACTATTTATTTATATTGTAAAATTAACTCTTAGAGAATAATCACAACTTAATCATATATAGTAATGGAATTATGACTCTTCATGACCAAGTCATATGAATGCACTTGTTTTTGATAAGGTAAGCAACATTTACATGGTGTTGTTCCCTTACACAGAGAGCCACAAGGTCCAATAAAGTTCAAGACCAAAAAACATCAAAAGATAGCCAAAAAACAAACACATTAGACCAACAACAGACATACAAAAAAATAGACCAACAATAGACTAACTCGAATTTTCCTAGTTCTTAGACAAGAGATTAACAACATCATCCCCAAACCATTCCTATCCATCTTCAACATTCTTCTTGTCCATTTCATCCTTCATAACTCCAGACAAGGTGCTGGTAACATAGTGGACCTGCTTGACAGTGAAACGGGTCAAGCCACAAATTTTTTTGTCCAACTTTCCCATTCTTTCCGACATCACACGGAGCTCCTCCCCACAATCCAAATTCTTCACAGTAACAACACGCTCCATGTCCAACGGGTCTGAGGACTGGGAAGCCGAGTTCTCCTTTTTCACTTTGCTAATACCAAGAATGGAGTGGGGCCCTCCAACATACTCCTCCTCATCCCCAGACTCCTCCTCGTCCTTGCAATCTTTGCTGTCAGACTGCTCCTCTTCCAAATCCAAGTCATTAACCTACACTTTCTTGTTATTCTTAGCCATCCTACCAGATCTCCTGATGATGGCATTGCCACTAGTCACCACCATAGTCGTGACCACCATGTCCACCTTAGAATCCCTGCCTACCACATTTTTACCTCTATTGTCCTTGGTCGGAGGCTCCATCAAACCGTTCACTTCCTCCTTACCTTTCTTCTTTGAGGTGGGTTTGCAAATAGTCTTGGCAGGGGTCGACTTGAGCTCACAGAGACTAGCTGCAACACTAGTCTGGGCAACACTCACATTCCCCTTAAGCTTCTTAGCAATGGGTTTAGGCTTATGCATATAGCAACAGAGACAGATGGGTTTTTCTGATGGGGCCTTTGGACTCGATTGGGGATATATTGGTCACAATAGGAGGCTCAATTTCCTCAAAATAGACAATAGAAATGGGTTTGGGCGGGCATAACGCAAGATGGAAGTGGTAGAGCCTCAAAATGAGGCCTTGGTGAAGCGGTAGGGGAGGAGTATCATCAGGATTTAGGCCAACAACCTCAATGCATTTTCCAACAAAACTCTCTAAATCCATTAGAAGGAAGAAAGGAAAGCTTAACAAAATTTTATGCTGGAGGTGATTGAAAAGAGGAAATGGTAGAAGTAGTAGGTTTTGTATCTACCTTCTAGAGTCACATACTTCATAAGGGCAAGGAAGAAATGGTTCCAAGGTTGCAGAAGAGCCTCTCTCTCAAACCCCGACTGGTTACGAACTGGCTTCTCGTTCCCCACAAAAAATGCGTTCATACTTTCATTATCCTAGGCTTTTGTATGCTTCGAGTGCTTCATACCAGAACATAGAAGCCCTGTCGTTTGTGCTATCAATTCCTCATTCACTTCAAAGGAAATACTACCCAAAGTCACATGATGATATTTCCAAGAGTTAACAAATTGAGCAGACAAATTAGGGTCGTGGCCCACCAAACTCTCCATTAGGGGAGCTAGATCGCCTTCAACACATATGTGCCACACCAATGGATCTTTGTGAAATTTTCCATAGTTGTTGGGCTTCGTTCGCACCCTATCACCACCCATAATGTCACTCTGCACACAAAATAACCAGAAAACCTGTGAAAGCAAAAGGTTAGAGAAAATGGTAAGGTGAAAATTCACTCGCACATTTAGGATTTTAAGCCAAACAAAGCAGCCTTGGGTAATCAAAGCAATGTACAGGTCACACACTTGAGGAGATGATTCCCTAAAAGTAATCTTTGTAAATTCATAAATGAGGATCTCCAAACACTTGTGGCTAGGTAAGCAGGACATGATGGGAATGGAAGGTTTGCCTTCCATGTTGTTTTTGCGTAGAAACCAAGACAAGATGGTTGCGGGGCCAAATTCAGAAACACATAAGAAGCCAAATTTTAGAAGTGGAGACAAAATAGTGGAAAGGATAGAGCCAATTAGGAGCTTGATCTCATAATTATCAATCACATCAATATTAAAATAAAAAAACTTGAAAATATGATGGCTTAGCACAATCCCCAAAAGGAGTTTACGTAAGGTACGACCAAGCTTGGTCTTAATCACAACGTACCCGCCATAATTCCTCATGATGTCCCTTTTAAAAATGAACTCTGCCTCATTATTCAAAATTTTCCACTTTTAGGCCACCTCAACATTAACACCCATCCACATAGCCCATAAGACAAGCATGTGGACCCCCCATGAAATCCATAAAAGCACTTGATTAGTTATTATCATGGATCAAGTAAGGGATCTGCTCCTTCAAGGTTAGACGTTGAATGCCTGGTTGTAGGTTCCCCAAATTATGCTAGCACTTAGAGAATTTCCAATGTGTGCCAAAGTTGGCTAAGGCATCAACCACTTGATTGCCCTCCCGATAAATGTGGGTAGCTATCTTTAAATTGAACTTAGACATGGAGAGCCTTATGGATATTAGAATGTCTTTAGTACTCCACCCCAATAATCTTCCAAAGTTAACAACATCAATAATAGACTTAGAATCACCTTCGATATGAATGTTCTCAATCCCCATAGAAACAACCAACTATAAGCCCTTAAGTAGCACTCTAGCTTCCACAATCATAGAAGAATGGATACCAATCCCCCTAGAGTAACCAGCCATACAATTTCCTTTTCAATCTCTGATAACACCTCCTATGCTAGCTCTACCCAGATTTCCTTTAGCTACCCCATCAAAATTAAGTTTATACCAACCACTATTTCGAGGCTTCCATATAGTGTCTCTTCTAGCCAGGGATTTGGAGTTGTCATAGGAGCTTGCATCCAGGTTTTGATGCCAAGCTTTGGCCATAATAATTTCCCTCTCGGTCGAACCTTTATATGGGGTTTTCCCATTGAAGAGTGTAATATTTTCTGCAATGAGCCAAGAACCAATACCAAAAACCTCCTTCAGACTCATCTCAATGTTCTTGAAAATCCTATTGTTTCTCTCTTTCTATAAGCACCAACAGATAATGGGGGGAACTTGGTTCCAAATTTCACAAGGTAAAGGGTGGACAAAGGGTCCAGTCCAGCTCAAGATAAATAATCTAATATCCTAACACATAGTCCATTGAATACCCAAACGTTCTATAGCCAGCTCCCACACACCAACAACAAACAGGCAGTGTAACAACAAGTGGTCCACTGATTCTTCATTGCACTTGCATAAAAAAACATATGTTGGGAATCTGGAATCCCCTTTTCCTCAAATTGTCCTGAGTTAGAATCCTGTTATGGTAGGCAATCCACCAAAAAAAGTTAACTTTCAAGATCATGTGTTGATTCCAAACCCTCTTCCAAAGATCAAGGACATCACCCTGGTCCGTTAGTAGATTGTAAGCTGATTTAACTAAAAGATCTCCCTGCTTATCGTGAGTCCAGAAGAACTCATCCCCCATGTTGGTTGAAGGAAATCTAGTAAGGGAGAGCAACTCCTACAGGGTCTTGGCAAGGAGGCTCAGATCAGGGGTTAAAGGGTAGAAAAGGGCCAAATCATTCCATTTCCTAGCACCATGAGGGCCAAGGAGGTAATCAATAATATAAACACCAAAGAATTGTTGTGCTAGTCTCATAATATTTCTAAATTTAGAGCTTTCCAGAGGGGTATCAAGTAACCATGGGTCCTCCCAGAATTTGATTTTATTACCATTTCCAATCTTCCATTTTATCCTAGTCCTCAGCAGACCTTGCAGGTTACAAATACTCCTCCAGGCCAAGGAACCCAAAGGGTGAACCTCTGATAGGCAGTCAATCAAAGGTTTGTTTTGAAGATACTTAGCATTCATAATATTGTACCAATCCTTTCTATTCCTCAGTTGGTCCCAGCCCACTTTGGCCATTAAAGCTTTATTGGTATTAGAGACAGTTCTAATCCCGAGCCCACCACAATGTTTAGGTTGACAAACTTTGTCCCATTTAACCAAAGCAAATTTCTTCTTTTCCTTGATCCTAGACCAGAGGAAATTCCTTTGAATTTTCTCAAACTTCTCAGCAATATAATTGGGAATCTTGAAAATGGAGAGGAAGTAGACAGGGATACCTTGAAGAGTAGCAAACAGGAGCTATAGTTTACCAACACGGCCAAGGATGGAGCCTTTCCACCTAGCCAGTTTTCTTTGGATCCTTTCAAGGATCGAATTCCAAAAGTCAGGAGTGACTTCCTTGACAGTAAGGGGTAGACCAAGATAAACTAAAGGAAGAGAACCACTCAAACAACCCAGGACAATAGTCACCTGAGCTTGCAGGTTAAGAGTGTTGTTGAAGAAGTAAATCATACTTTTATTATAGTTAATACATTAACCAAAACAAGCCGCGTAGTTGTTGAGACAATTTTTCCACTTCCTCGCTTCAATCACAAAGGCTTTCCTAAAAAGAAAATTATCATCCAAAAATTGTTGGATCACAGTTGGCTCTAAGGAAGAGGCAGCCATGATTCCCTTAATAGACCCTTCCGACAAAACATTAGAAAATTTCCTGCTCAAGACATCTGCAATCATGATAAAAAATAGGGTGAAAGGGGGTCACCCTGTCTGATACTTCTCCCAACAGAGAAAAACCCAAAAGGAGTCCCATTAACTAAAACAAAGTACTTAACCGTTGTTACACATTCCATTATGAGTTTGACCACAAATTGGTCAAAACCAATCTTAGCTAAGACTTTTGGGACAAAGTCCCAAATCACCTTATCATAGGCTTTTGAAATATCTAATCTAAGGGCCATAGCAGTATAGTTGCATCTATCCATGGAATGAAGCAATTCATGGGTGGTTATGGTAGCATCAAGGATATGATGACCAGGCACAAACCCTTTTTGAGTGGAGCTGATAAGTTTTTCAAGGAGAGGTTTAATGTGGTTCACCAAAATTTTAGAGAGGATTTTATAAAAGGTATTGCACAGACTGATGGGGCGAAAATGAATGCACTTGTTTCATTCACAATATATGCATAATTTAATTTCTATAAAATTTACTATTCATGAAAATACATGATTTGAATAATTAAACAAATTAGTTGAATGAATTCTCAATAAGTAATTAAATCATCCTCTTACACATTATTTATAATTTATTTAAATCATAATCTTATCTAATGCTTTATTAAGCAATTAATATCAAAATTAAGGTTAGTCATAATATACAATCAAAATTTTCTAATTTATCTAATAATTATTTGTATGAAACAACATTAGCTATTTAATGACATGAATCTATAATACCATAAATCCATATACATAAGTGGAAGAAGTTGAGTCCACTTTTCATGAAAGAATCAAGAGACAATTTTTTATAAGGAACAAATTTTGGCAATATGGTTGACAACATTTTTTATAGAAATTTTCGATGAACTTAAAACCCATTATAGATGACAATGTATAGTTTTCAAATATGTAGTTTTTTAGCATTAAACATATTGTCTACCCATTAATTAATTTTGAACAAAAATCTTGATAATTTTTTGGAAGGATTAGACTTTGACTTTATGTCTGACAACCTTTTTTTATTTTTTTTGGATGAAATTAAATCCAATTACAAATGGCAATGTCTAGTTTCTAAACATATAATTTTTAGCGTTGAAAATATTTTTTTTTTTATTATTTATTTAAAAAAAGCTTCATAAACTTGAACGAAATATATTACTATTTTTTTTAATAACTTTTGAATTTTTTTTAATGTCTGATCAATCTAGACATCATTATCTACACAAGAAAAATAAACTTCATGTTACAAATTTTATGTCAAATGAGGGGTTTTAAAAAAGTACCTTGATCTTAGTAAAAAAATAATTAAAAATATATTTACTAAAAATTACAAAAATATTTCGACCAAACTTCAACATCATATACGTCTTTCCAAAAAAGTTTTTGAAGATAATTTTATTTACTATTTATTTTGTTGGTCATACACGTGCATGTTTCATCTTTCAACATACTTTAAGAAATCCACTTTTGTATATTCTATACAAAACTAACTCTATGGCCTAGGTATTAAAATAAATCATATTTAAGAATTTGAAAAAATACCACATTTCATGTTTTTACACCATATTAATAAATATTATATGTGTAGGTGCTTCATATTATTACCCCAACTGTGACAAAGTTTGACTTTTAAAGGAGATGTTTTGACTTTTTTTTTTTATCAAAAAGTGGACCGAACTTCTTACACTTACCCCCCACACACATACATATGTATGTGTATACATACATACACACACACACATATATGTATATGTATGTATGTATATACATACATGCATACATATACATCCATATATGTATGTATATGTATGCATATATATGCATGTACACACACATATATATAGATATATGCATACACACATACATACACACATACACATACACATACACATACACATACACATACACATACACATATACATATACATATACATATACATATACATATATACATATATACATATATATATATATATATACACATACACATATACATATACATACACATATATACATATACATATACATATACACACACACATATATACATGTCTATACACATATATACATACACACACAAATATACATACACACATACACACACAGAGGGTTAGTATATGAATTCATTTTCCACACCATTGAAATTTTTATGACTAATCAAATAGGCATCTTAGAATCTACAAATTGATTATGTGTCTCTATAGTTTAGTTCCATGATTACAAATTGTTCTTCACAAGTGCCTAAATGATTTGACATGTAGACCCAAATTATAACTCATGGAATTAATGTAGTAGAATGCGGATCGTTGGAATTCACTCACCTTGATCATTAACATTTGAATTTTTGTAAGGATTGATTTTTTTTAGAAATATCTCTAGGGAATGCAATGAATTGTGAAGGTCATATTCTCCTCAATCAAACCTTATACACACAAAAATATTTATGCATCTAAGTAGGGCTACCATATGAATCCATTTGGCACAACATTAGAATTTTTATGGCTAACCAAATATGTTCCTTAGAATCTACAAATTGATTGCATCTCTCTAGTTTAGATTCATGACCACAAATTTATCTTCATGAGTGCCTAAATGATGTGACATGTAGACCTAAACTATAACAAAAGGAATTAATGTAGCAGAAGGCAAATCATTGCAATTCACTTAGCTTGATTTTTAAAATTTGAAAATTTGTAAGGATTGGAAATGTTAAGAAACGCTTGTAGGGAATGCAATGAATTCTGAAGGTTTTTTCCTCCTCAATCAAAGCTCTTGTTGGACCAATTCAATGATGATGAAACCAAGATCAACAAGCAAGTGTGCAATAAACCTAGGGTGATGTGATGTTGATGCAATGCTTTGACATTGCTCTATGAAAAATATTATTCAATGCATTTCCACAACCCTATCATGCTCTTAAATTTCTCTAACCATCATTTCAAACAAGTAAACAAATATCTTTAAATACAACATAGCACACAAATCAATACAAACACATGCTAATTTAACATATAATGACTAGCAAAAACATTGATAATATGTGAATTTGAATTTTAAAATTCATATTTATGAATACAAAAATAAACTAGGTCAAATTTGTATCTATGAAATGATGAATGTAGAAATCAAAATCAAATCAAACCAACTTTGCACAAAAATATATCACATATCAATTAAATATTGAATTTAAAACACTCTAACAACACATTAAAAATGGCACGAGTTTGCAATTGACAGCATTCCAAATATATAGACTATTATATGCATTGCCCAAGAAGTATCCCATGCATATTTTCAATGCATACCTTAGCCTATATTTGAATTGCATTATCTTCAAAGATCAATAAAAAAATATTTGGTAAATCATTACATTATGGGCGTACTTTTGTTTTTATGCACCAAATGCAATGCATGTCTACGTGCTTTTTATAAATTAGAAAATATTGATGTGGTGGGTATAAACTAAATTAGTTAAATAATTAACTATGTTAGGCCTATTTCCTCCTAGGTTGGTTAAATAACTAATTATGTCATGTTCCTCTGGATTCGATTGAGCATTTAATTGTAGAATATGAAGTATTCTTTCTTTTTAAAGTGAGCTTATTTTCAATACAAGGTGCTTAGCACACTGTTTGTTAACCTAACTGGTATTTGTAACACCTAATGTCAACCATTGTGATATTTAATGTAATGTCACCACATTAATATTTAATATTAACCATTATTATTATAGTAACATCATTAAGGTCAACCCATGTGAGCAGATTTGAGTGGGAGAAGTATGAGTTCACTAACAACTTTTTAATTATAGACCCTTATCCCAAGGCTTTCAAAATCAACTTTAAAAGCTCAATTTATTCTCCATGTAAAATACTTTAGATAACCCAAAGAAACTCAAATGTGTTTATTTATGGGTAAGATATTTTTTAAAAGTGTGCACATTAGTAGTCTATTAATGTTAGACAAACAATTAAAAAATTATATGTTTATTATTCGTATCATTATAATTAAGAAATTTTCCATATATTATTTGTAATATAATTGTATAATATTTTTATTCTTATATATATAATTTAAGAGATTATCATTTATATAGATTCTAATCAATTGTAGTATAGAAGATCACTTGTAGTACCCCTCCATTTTGTTTATGTTTTCTGTTAGCATGTACTCACATCGATAGACTTTGGTACTTTATTTTTGATATTTTGATTGCTGACTTTAGAGCGACAGTGGATTCGTTTTGTGATATGATGAAATATTGTATGGTGATAATTAATTTCTGACATGCTTTGTATTACCATAGATGTTTCCTTCAGATGTTATTGCTATATATATGTTTATGGTAGATTAATTGTTATTTATTTGTTAGTTTCATGTGATGTGTATTGGTGTAGAGAACGAAGTTGCATCACTCGCTTGCAAGTGCCCTGTGATTTCCGTGATTTTCTCCGCACGGTGTGCCTGTATAATGGATTATATATATGTATGTTATTTGTTTAATTGCAGGATTGCAGGTACATGACACCGACTCCACCTAGTTACTTGTGAAAATTCTATTGCAGTTACTGATTATTAATCTCCTATCTAATACATAGATTATTTGACTCTGAAAAATTAATTCTCAGCAAATATCGAAAAATAACACAACTGCAACTTCACCAATAAAAACTCACAGGAATAGAGAAGAAAACATTCACAATAATGAACACAATATTTTTGGACAAATTGTCCATGGAAAAACCCCGAAGGGAAAACCACTACTGCAGATGAGGAATTATATTAAACTTCAGCAAAATTAAGAAATACAAAACTGCTTGCCTCTTACTGGCAGAGCTCCGGCAATAATCTTCTCCGAAAATTCTTCCCTCAAATTCTCCTGCTGAAATTCCATAGCTGCTATCCCCAACGCTATCACTGCGCCCTTGCTAACACTGCAAGACTATTTGCTCTCACTGCAAATTTACTTGCTATCACTGCAAGTCTTTCTCAACTCTATACTTGTGTGTTCTCCAAATGCCCATTGATCCCCTTTTATACTTTTCTCATTGGAAAACCAATGGCCATGATTTAATCTCAATCAATGGCTAAGATTAAATAGACTCTAACAACCCTAACTAACTGGATTCTAGAAGTCTCTAGGGAAATCAATTTATTTAATTACATAATTATCTAGACAACTCAGCCCTTTCTGGAGGTCTCTAGAAAATAATTAAATAATTAAATAACACTACTTGGGAATGGAGACACCTGTCCAAGCTACATAAATTAACACTCCCTCTTAGCGAGGAAGGTGTTCTGCATGACACCCAACTTATCTCTGAAGAAGATGAATTTCGCCTTCCCCAATGCCTTAGTCAAAATGTCTGCTACCTGCTGATCTGTAGGTATATACTGTAGCTGAACAATCCCGCGCTGTACACAATCTCTGATGAAATGATATTTGATGTCTATATTCTTAGACCTATCATGAAACACCGGATTCTCAGTCAACTTGATGCAACTCTGATTGTCGCAGTGTATCACCATTGTCTCAACCCTCTGACCAAACAAGGCCACCAGCAACTTCCGAAGCCATATCGCCTCACACGTCGCCATGCTAGCTGCTATGTATTCTACCTCTGCAGAACTCAAAGCCACAGACTTCTGCTTCCTACTATACCAAGAGACAACTCCTGATCCCAAGCTAAAGCAACACCCTGAAGTGCTTTTCCTATCCGTTGTACTGCCTGCCCAATCTGCGTCAGTATAGCCTATCAACCTGATACCATCACCTTGAGCATATTTGATTCCATACTCGATTGTACCACGCAAATACCGCAACACATGCTTTGCCGCTGTCCAATGCACTCTCTTCGGCTCGACCATGAACTGACTAAGAGAGTTTACTGCAAAGGATATATCTGGCCTGGTGTTGACCAAATACATGAGAGACCCAATCAACTATCTGTATAAGGTGGGGTCTACATCCTCCTCTCTGGATATCTCTATCTTCTTCCAATTCGTGATCATAGGAGTAGACATGGCTTTGCAATCTTCCATCTCGAACCTCCTCAAGATTTTGATGCAGTATTTCCCTTGTCCAAGGAAAATCTCTCCATCTGTCTGCCATACCTCCATGCCTAGAAAATAGTGCATAAGCCCCAAATTCTTCATCTCGAACTCCGCTACAAGGTCCCTCTTGCTTTCCTCTATGAGCCCTAGTGAACCTGTTAAAAACAAGTCATCCACATAAAGAACAAGAATGAGAACCTCACCCCCAACCACCAAGTAGTAGAGGTTAGCATCCGCTTCACTCTTCACGAAGCCCATTCCCTACAAGTATTTATCAATGCGCTCATACCACGCCCTGGGAGCCTTCTTGAGTCCGTACAAAGCTCTCTTCAATCTGCACACGTGGGTTGTACTGTTGTGTGCCACAAAGCCCTTTGGTTGTTCTATGTATACCTCCTCTTTCAATTCACCATTAAGAAATGTCGTCTTGACATCCATCTGATGGATCTGCCATCCCATCTGTGCTGCAAGAGAGATCACGACTCGTATAGAAGTATACTTGGCCACTGGAGCAAATGTCTCCTCATAGTCAATTCCCTCCTTCTGAGAGAACCCCTTGGCCACAAACCTTGCCTTGTATTTCTTGATGCTACCATCTGCACCGTGCTTGATCTTATAGATCCAGCGTGATCCAACCACTGCCCTATCTATCGATCTAGGCACAACCTCCCACACATCGTTCTGCACTATTGAGGTATACTCCTCAACCATTGCATCTTGCCACACTTATTGCTGTGCAGCCTCCTGATAGCTAGAAGGTTCACTATCTACCAACTGACTAACTAATGCCATCTAGTCATCATACCTAGCTGGTTGTCTCCACTGTCTACTACTCATCCTAGGAGCTCCCACAAACTCCTGAGTATCACTTTGTGACTGTTGGTTCCTGCTACCAACTGTAGAGGATGAAGTATCAACCTCCATATCACCCTGATGCATCTCTTGGATCTGCTGCATCTGCTGCTCCATACTCTGCGAATTCTCAGCACCTGAGCTTGTGCATGTACTAGTAACTGTACTCGAGCTTCGCTGTCCTTGATCTGGTTGAACGATCCTTGGAGCTTCCACTAACTGCTCACTCTGATCATCTGCTGGCAAATCTCTGGACCTCCTGAATGCCTTGTCTCCATGAACTTGACATCACGCCTAACTATAGTCCTCCTGGTCCCTGGAATAAATATCCAATATGCCTTTGAGGTTTCACTGTACCCCACAAAGTACCCTCTCTCTGCAGTTTGATCTAACTTGGAACGTGTCGCACCTGGAATGTGACAATATGCCAAACTCCCAAATATCCTGAAGTGGCTGACATCTGGCTTCTTCCCTGAGAACGCCTCCTCTGGTGTCATCTTGCCCAATACCTTATGTGGAACCCTGTTTTGTATGTACACTGCTGTACTGCATGCCTCTGCCCATAAGTAACGTGGCATATCCTGGTCATACAGCATAGCCCTTGCCGCCTCTGATATAGACCGATTCTTCCTCTCAGCAACCCCATTTTGTTGTGGGTTGTAAGGAACAGTCCACTCTCTCTTGATTCCTTCCCTGGTACAGAACTCCTGGAACTCTTTCCCTTTGTACTCGCCTCCATTGTCTGACCGAAGAACCTTTATCTTCCTCCCTGTCGAATTCTCCACAAGAGCTTTGAACTCTTGGAAGCGACTGAAAACCTCATCCTTGGTCTTCAAGAAGTATATCCAGGTCTTCCTAGAGAAATCATCAATAAAAGTAACAAAGTACTCATATCCTCTGAGAGACTTCGTCGACATTGGTCCACATATGTCTGAATGTACTAGATCAAGAACACCCTTGGATCTAGTGTCACTCCTTGGAAAAGTTGCTTTCGCAAACTTCCCCAACACACATCCCTTGCAACATCATCATGCTCTGTGCTCACCTCAGGAACACCTGTCACAGCCTCACGAAGCATTTTAAGTGCTCCATGATGTATATGGCCCATCCTCCTATGCCATAGCTCTCCTTGATCTCTAGAATTACTGCTGCTCATCAGTGCCTTATGAGTATCAAACTGCAACCTGTAAAGCCGGCCGCTCCTAACTCCAATAGCTATGGGTGATTTCCAATCCTTGTGCTTGATTAACACACTTGCCCCTCTAAAGAGTACATTGTAACCTTTATCTTGAAGGACAGATATGGAAATCAAATTCATACCCAAGCCTGGCACATGCAACACATCATGAATGGGAATCCGCTTACCATTCTCCCTCTGAAATAGAACAGTCCCTTTCCCAACTGGATTGAGTTTGGACATGTTCCCCATAGAAATCTGCATTCTGATGTCCTCCTCCTTATAGCTGGAGAAGTACTCTCTAACTCCTGTCATATGAAATGACACCCCACTATCTATATACCAAACACCCTGTGAGGTTGAGCTAGCCATACAAGCTATGAGAGCGAACTCATCCTCCATTCTACTAGAGAGCTCATCTGCACTTGCTGAAGCTGCTGTCTGCTTCTTGCCTTTCTTCCTTTGCGGGCAATCGCTGACATAGTGGCCAAACTCGTGACAGCCATAGCACTTGACTTTAGATAAGTCCTTCTTCTTCTCACCTTGTGGATTTGATCCTTTACTAGACCCCTTCTTTGCTTTCCCTTTTCCTGCAAGGGCAACGTTCTCCTGTTCCGCCTCACTTTGCTGACTCTTGCTACTGGTCCTACTGACAAGACTTAGTCTAAGCTCCTCCTGAGTGAAGTCACTCCAAAGTCGATCCCAACTCGGCAAGGTGTCTCGTCCATTAATAACTTGAACAAAGACATCCCACTGCTTAGTAAACCCATTTAGGGCTATCCGCACTAGCTCGTCATCACCTAAATTATCTCCAACAGCAGCCAACTCATCCTTGACAAGTCTGAGTCTGGTGAGGTAACTTGTCACGTCCTCTCCCTTGTTCATCCGAGTAGTCCTCAACTTTTCTTTGAGAATCAGCTTCCGTTAGTGGTAGCATTCTGGTACAGATTCAGAATGGCATCCCACATCTTCTTCGCTGTATCTAACTCTGCGACATGTGGAACAATATGATCCTTGACACCATCAAGAATCAACCTCCTCGCCTTGGCATCTTCCTTCTTATATGCTAAGAGTTGTGCTGGATCTGTAGGTACAGGTACAACACTGGTCACATATTCCTTGATCCCATTCTCTTCCAGCAACAAAGAAATTCTGGCTTTCCAGACACCAAAATTTGAGGCTCCATCCAATCTGTCCTGATCTCTTAAAACCTAAGGCCATCTCAAAAGATAAAAGAAAACAAATAATAATAATAATTCTGAAGATGCAGGATCTTTCCTTCCTGTGTTGAGCCTTATCGCCCTCAGATCAGCTCTGATACCATGTGAAAATTCTATTGCGTTACTGATTATTAATCTCCTATCTAATACATTGATAATTTGACTCTGAAAAATTAATTCTCAGCAAATATCGAAAAATAACACAACTGCAACTTCACCAATAAAAACTCACAGAATAGAGAAGAAAACATTCACAATAATGAACACAATATTTTTGGACAAATTGTCCATGGAAAAACCCCGAAGGGAAAACCACTACTGCAGATGAGGAATTATATTAAACTTCAGCAAAATTAAGGAATACAAAACTGCTTGCCTCTTACTGGCAGAGCTCCGGCAATAATCTTCTCCGGAAATTCTTCCCTCAAATTCTCCTGCTGAAATTCCATAGCTGCTATCCCCAACGCTATCACTGCGCCCTTGCTAACACTGCAAGACTATTTGCTCTCATTGCAAATTTACTTGCTATCACTGCAAGTCTTTCTCAACTCTATACTTGTGTGTTCTCCAAATGCCCATTGATCCCCTTTTATACTTTTCTTATTGGAAAACCAATGGCCATGATTTAATCTCAATCAATGGCTAAAATTAAATAGACTCTAACAACCCTAACTAACTGGATTCTAGAAGTCCCTAGGGAAATCAATTTATTTAATTACATAATTATCTAGACAACTCAGCCCTTTCTGGAGGTCTCTAGAAAATAATTAAATAATTAAATAACACTACTTGGGAATGGAGACCCCTGTCCAAGCTACATAAATTAACATTACTCAGGTCTGAGCATGTCAAGACTCAACGGAAATGTTGATTGGGAGGTAGTAACAAGGTTCATTCTAGTCTAGTCTTAAAACCCAGTCACAAGTATGTCGTCAGTTTAAGTTTGGTGTCTTTGGTGGTCTTGTTGTGTTCGATTGGTTTATTTATTTTGAAAGGCAAATTTCATTAAATTAATGATAGATTAATATTCTTTTAATTTAAAGTTTATTTAAAATCAATTTTTAAATGTTGTAAATAAAAGCTTTATATTGTATTTATTTAATTAAATTAGTTTGTTTGGTTAAGTAATTTAATCATTAAGATTAAAATTATTTAATTAAATAAATTAATCAATTAAATTTAAGTTGATTTATTTCTATGAATAGATTTAATTTAAATTAATTGTTTTGAGGGAAATGGTATTTTAATTGTTAAATAAATAAAATTAAATAAGGAAAAGGGAAATTTTATTTTAAAATTTGAATTCTTTAATTTTTGAAATGCATTCAATTTTTTATAAGGAAGAAATAAAGGATTGTCGTGAGTTTGTTGGAAGATATTTTCTTCTGGACATGTGGTAGTTAAATTTATTGTTTCTTGTTGAGGATTTTCTCGGAAGATTTTTATGGATTTGGGGAAAATAGAAGATTACTTCTCGGGAAATAAAAGGAAATTGTTGAAAAGATTTTTGCTGTATTCTTTTGGGTTTTTACTATAAAATTTTTGGAAGAAATATTGAGATTATTTCTAGTTTTGTATTTGTTTTCTTCAATATCCTGGAGGGGCTTTGAAGATTGCACGCATGAGGGAAACAAAGCTTTTCTTCTACAGACAGGTTTTTCAAGCTACAGGAAATAGTTATTTCCCTGTGTATTTAATTTGTTTATTTTTGAAAAGATTGCCTGTGAAAAGAAATTTTTATTAAAGTTTTTGTTTTTCTCGATAAATCATTCTGTAGAAGTTTGTTATCTTCTGTGAGAATTTCTAGAAAACAATAGTTTATAGTGAAAATTAGAGAAAACCATAGGAAAGATTCAAAAGAAAATGGAAGTATACTTTGTAAATTTATAAAAAAAGTTCTCTGTGATTTTTGGGAAAAGAAAATTTCTGGAAGAACTTACAGGGAAAGATTTTTATAATTTGAGTTTGAAACCCTCTTGATTGAAACTGAAAATTCTTTAAGGAAATTGAAAACTCATGAGATAAATTTTTAATTACTTCCTATAGAAAACATTTTTGGGAATCTAGATTGAAGATGAAACTTTCTATTTTAGAAATAGAAAATCTTGATATAATTATGAGAACCAAAACCTTTGGAAAATTTACCTGTATTAAATTTTAATTGTTAGTTTCATGTTCTCCCAACAATTATTTTAGTATTTAAAATTTTATATTTATATGAATTTGTACACTGTTGAAAAATTAATACAAATTGAATTATGAAAAGTTTCTTTTTTTAAAAAAAATTGTATATAAAAAACTAACTGATGAAATCGCCGTACGACAAAAATTTCATCAAGGAATAATTGTTTAAAATTTTTATCGTATTTGTTGTGGGGGCTGGGGCTACCACAGCCGCCCCACAAGGGACGCAGACTGTGGGGAAGGCTGTGAAGCAGCCATTGCCTACAGGGAATGCTACCCAGCAAGGCTGTGATTTATTTAAATCGCATGGTTTTTAAATTTTAAATTTTTTTTTATATAATATATCTTTAATATATATTTTATATGTAATATATTTATAATATTTTATATATATTATATAATATTATAATATATATAAAATATGTTTGATATTTGATAGAAATTTTATTAAAAACTATTTGATATAATGATTAAATAATATAATTAATAAAATAAAATAATTATTTAAATAAAATTATTTAAGTGATTGTTTTATAAGAGTGTCTTTCAAAATTTGATTTAATTTAAATGAAATATTTTTATTTGATAAATTGATGATTATTTCATTATGTAAAATTGAGAAAGTGAAAATTAGATTAGATGATACAACTTCTTTTATTGTTGAGAGAAGAATTTTAATCGAGTTGTTTAATTTCTTGCTATTTCTTATTCGCTTGATTGGATTTAGTAAATCCTAAAATTAGATAATTATGTGCCTGAATTATTTTAAGTTATTTTTGAAAACTTATTGGGAGATTGGGGATTATATGTGTTTTCAAGTCTTCCAGACGTTATATCTTGAAAGAGAATTGTTATCATGAAGGTTTCACTTTATAAGTTAACTAGGGTTGTGCACATGGTTCTGTATGATTTTGGACACCTGGTTCTATGAACGGGATGTTGAATTCTTTGTAATATGTTTTGTTATATATGATGATTTGAGTGTACTTTGCATACCTTAGTTAGTGAACTTAGATTCCTCGTGTTATTTTTAGGGGAGTGGCTCTTTGTGAGGGCCGGTACACAAAGTGGTACTTGGGTAACTCATGTAGAGTTAGTAAGTCAATGAAAACTAAATCAACATATTGGGTATTCAAAAATATTTAATTAGATTAATTGTGCTTCACTCATGGACTTAAGAGCTAGTTTAGTCTTGAGAATGGGTCGAGAAGGCCTAGAATGGCAAAGTCAATATCTTGTTATTCTAAAAGATATTTGATTTCGCAACAGTTTACATGAGAGGCTGAGTTTTGTAAGAGGTTGTCAGGGTAACCCAAATTGGGGGCCAAAACCTAGGAAAAAACACCAGGGTAACCTATGCAACATTGTGATGACACTCCACCTAAAATAACAGTGACCTTGTGAACTTAGTATATTTGATTGTCCTAAATCTGGAAGCAATGTAACCAAAAAGTTAAGTATGTACTTGTGTAGATTGGTCTATGGTTTTTACTTGTGTCTAGGGAATCTTATTACTGTTTCCTAGCACAGGGGTGGACCTACGGGTACCACATGGTTGGGTGGAATGTGCACCTTACTCCGTTGGGTCCCCAGTTTATGATCGTGGCAACGAGAGCTTCATGGATGGAGAGCTCGTATTTGGATATATGTGTACTTCCTTAATTGTATCATTGAAAATATTACATTTGTAACATTCCTCCATTGTTATGAGGTGAACATTTGTAATATGTATTTGTAAACTATTATTTGATCTACCTCATCTGGAGAATGAGTATTGTAATGTCATTCCAAATGCTATGTAAGACTCTTACTTGTACTTTATACTTTCATGATTGGAATTCAAATGTTATGCAATGTTTATTTTTAAGATTATGTTAATTAAATATATGCAATGCTAAATACTAAAATCGTCTATGGGATTCTCAAGTAGTGTGTTGTCGTGTAACTTAGAGAATGTGTGCAACTAATAAAGTTAATATTAATACTTTAAAAAAAAAATTTATTTCACTTTCGTAGACAATTGCAACATTCCTTAGGTTACAAGACGGGGCATTACATCACTACTAATATTAAAATAATGAAAAAAAAGATTATTTAAAAAAAATAGAGACTAAAAATGAGAATAATATTTAAATTTTACTATTAAGAGAAAAAATATTTTTAATATTACTTTTTTTGTATAATAAACTTTATTGGATTTTCAAGAATGATTTAATATGAGTGCCACTACAAGTTTAACAAGTGTGTTTATTGTGTGTAGCCCTTAAACAAATGAAACAATTTAAACTATCAGTGTGTTGTTTGTTTTTTATTATAATAACAAGGAAAGGGCCCTAATCCCATAAGTAACAAAAAAAACACTGAAACAACATCAAAGAAATAGATTGGGAAACAACACCAGCCAAACCAACAGAAACAACAAACCCATAAAATTAACTATTAAGGATCCCACATGAGGGCACACAGGCCACATAACCATCCATAATATAACCAAAAACATTAAAAACTAAATTAAAGCTATCCCATCTAAGGGCGCGTAGACCATAATAAAAGTAAATCATAGGCTCGTAGGCCACATAATCATCCATAATATGATAAAAAAAATACAAAGAAGTCCAAAAAGAACATCATTGAAAGTCCACAATTTAATAACAAACAAAAGACCATAAAACCCAGTAGCCAGAAATTGAAAACCAAAAATGGTGCAGGAGCACCTTGCCAAAGTGCAAGTAGATTTTGAAGTTTTGTTTTAAAATATTTCTTTTTTGTTGTGTAAGGTCTTTAATACCTTTTAGTTTGTGTTTGGGGACCTTTAGGTTCATTTGGTAAAATTTGAATAAGTTGGAATTCATTTGTGGCTATTTCCTAAGTTTTAGCAAGAATTGAAAAACACACTGTGTTTTCAAACAGCATAGTTTTTGCCACTTGGGCTCGGGGAAATAACCTAACTGATTCCCGGCATTGTAAAAAGCTCATTCTTGACCTTTGAAAAAGGTTGGATGTTTTTGATATTGGCAGTTTTCATGTGAATGAGAAGAAGCAGTGCTTTTGTGGTGAAAAAATATGATTACCTGTTCTTGGCCGCGTGACAGCTGCTATATGGACTGAGAAATATATTTTATTGGTTTCTTCTAGCTTGTAGAGGAGTCTTTGAATTGGTTTTGTGGCTAAATAAATAGTTTGTTCATCGCTTTTTCCATTCTTTACATATTTAGTGTTTTTGACTGTAATCTGGTAGTAATGGAGTCTTAGGCCGCATTCTTCCTGAGTCAACAAGCATGGACTCATTGGGAATGTGGTAAAGCTCCCTAACTGTACATAGTTTAGGGGTAGGAAGCATTAGGAAGTCTAAGAGCAAGCTTAAGGTCTTTTCCTAGGTGAGACCAAAGGTGCCCGGTTGGGAAAAGACATTCTTTGCACTGACCAAACGTGGCAGGGGTGTAAAATGACTGACAAAGCAGAGTGTGAAGTGTTTGCAGGAGTCTTCATCAAGGTTGGAATGAGTGCAGAACTTTTGATTTATCATCTGGAGGCTATAAACTAAAAACAGTCCAAGAAAAAGATTAAGGAAAGCCCTAGTTCTTGCAAGAACATGGTACATCACATGTACGGACAGAAAACAGTCAAAGACCCTGAAAATATGTTAGTGCTCCAAATTTGAGCAAGGGTGACTGAAGCAAGTTTGGCCTGATAAGGTGAAGGAGAGGAGTGATAAGTGTTTTTCTTGTGTGAGGAGGCCTAATCCTAGTAGCCCTCCTAAAACCCTAACCTAGGGTATGATGAAAGTGATGGAAGAATGGAGTTTTGTGCTTGTGCAAGAACCTTCCCTTGACTATTTAAGGCCTTGAAAACCCATGCACACCCCTGTATACAAGTTGGGAGACGCTAGAAGTTTACTAGTCTTTATAAGAACTAAGGGCTAGATTGAGTGTATGAGGAAAAGCACCAAGAACTCATTGGTGGCAGCAAACTGGAAAATAAGCACCAAGAACTATTTAGCAGCAGCAAACTAGAATTGATAGCAGGGTTGGAAAGTGACCAAGGGTGCCTAATAACCTTTTGGACCTATAGGTTGAGTGGTGGAGTGAAACACCAAGGGGTTATCTATTGGAGACCAAGAGCATTGAGATTGTGATTATCTCAATCCAACCCTTGTTCTATCAGATTGGTATCAGAGCAGTGAAAGATTTGGGAAAGCAGCTTATATGTCTGAAGTTGAGTCCAGTGAAACCCCTACCATGGTAACAAATGCACAGTTAGCCAAGAAGGTTGAAGAGCAAGAAGAGGACAACAAGTCCCTAAAAGAAAGAATTAAGTAGCTAGAGAAGGCATTGAACAATGCAAGACTGGAAGGAACAGTGCCAAAGGAAGAAGAGGTTGCAGAGGAAGACAAAGTTCCTGAACCTGACCCTGTTCTCGAGGAGGATCCTTTCTTGAAGGCATTAAAAGCCCTGAGTGGAAAAGGACTTGAGGGCATACCATTGTTCTATGGAAAGATGGATCCTGATTTGGTCATGGACTAGATAGATGGAATGGAGAATCACTTTGAATGTGATGGAGTAACAGAAGCATAGAAGGTGAAGGTTGCAAAATCAAGGTTGAGAGGATCAACCTTGACATGGTGGAAGTTTATTCAGACTGAAAGGGAGAAAGAAGGCAAGGAGCCCATATCAACCTGGAAAGGAATGGTTGCTAAAGTGAAAGAAGCATATATGCCAGATGATTATGAGATCCAACTTCACAAGAAGAGGCAGAGTCTAAGGCAAAAAGATCAAGATGTTAACACCTATACTGAAGAATTCCATAAGCTTTGCTTGAGATCAAATGTGGCAGAAGATGAGAGCCTAAAAGTGGCTAGATACCTCAATGGTTTGAAGTGGAACATACAGGAAGAGATGGATTTACTCAGCCCCAACATAGTCCACCAATGTTATTAGCTGGCTATGAAGATTGAAGTGAAGAATAAAAGGAAGCATGATCAGTCCTCTAAGGGAAGAGGCAGAGGCAAAGACCAAAGAGGACAGCGTGGAGGTTACCAAGGAAGAGGTAATGATCAAAGAACCCAAGGAGAATCTAAGCTTACTGAGCATGGAGGTGAAACATCATCAAGAGGAGGATTTAATAGAGGAAGAGGACCTCAAGGAGGTTCAAACAGAGGAAGAGGAGCAGGCAGAAGTAACTCCTACTTTGCCACCATGAAGTGCTATCACTGTAATCAGCTAGGTCATCTAGCTTATAGGTGCCCAGACAAAGCTTCATCTAGCAATGAGAAAAGAATAGCTTATGCACAAGAGGACACCATGAGTGTCAAATCACCTGAGATCATTCATATAGAATCAGAAGTAGATGAAAATCTAATGTTTAATAGAGTGCTGATCAGACAACTGGTCAAGGAAGAACCCAAGCAAAGGAGAGCTTTGTTTAGAGCAAGGTGCAAGATATTGGGAATGGTATGCAAGGTCATTGTAGATTCTGGTTCTATAGATAATATCATCTCTGAGGAGGCAGTAACCAAGTTAAAATTGCAGAAGGTACCTCATACCAATCCCTACAAAGTCACATGGTTGAACAAAGGGCAGAGTGTTCTAGTGAATGAGCAGGTTACAGTGGAATTCTCAATTGGAGGCTACAAAGACAAGATGATTTGTGATGTACTACCCATGGATGCATGCCATCTTCTTCTTGGTAGGCCATGGCAATACGACAGAGGTGTTATATATCATGGAAAGGAGAACACCATAGAATTCAAGAAGGATGGAAGAACCTTCAAGCTGCAATCATTGATTGAGGATGATGAAAGACAGTCCAAGGTTCCTAATATTATGTTGAGCAGTGGAAAAGAGTTCATTAAGGATCTACACCTAGGAAATGAAGGTTATGTGGTCCTAATGCAGTCCAAAGAAGAGGAAAAAGCTGAAAGGACAATATTACTAGCAGCAGTCCAAAACTTGCTTGATAAATACAAGAGCGTAGTGAGTGATGGAACACCAACAACCTTACCACCAAAGAGAGAAATAAGTCATCAAATTGACTTCATACCTGGAGCCTCCTTACCTAACAAGGAAGCATACAAACTCACACCAAATCAGAATCTTGAAGTAGCAAGGCAAGTGGAAGAATTGTTGAATCAAGGTCTAATTCAAAAGAGCATAAGCCCTTGTGCAGTCCCAGTTGTTTTAGCAACAAAGAAAGGAGGTAAATGGAGACTTTGTACTGATTCTAAAGCAATTAATAGAATCACAATTAGGTATAGATTCCCAATACCTAGGATTGAAGATTTAATGGATTGCCTTGCAGGTGCTCATTATTACACCAAGTTAGATCTTAAGAGCGGGTATCATCAAATCAGAATTAAGGAAGGTGATGAATGGAAGACATCTTTTAAGACAAATGGTGGTTTGTATGAGTGGAAAGTGATGCCATTTGGCCTCTCAAGTGACCCTAGCACGTTCATGAGACTAATGAATGAGGTGCTTAAGGATTTCACAGGGATTTTTGTGGTAGTCTACTTGGATGACATACTAATTTTTAGTAAGACAGTAGAAGAACATTTGAAACATGTGGAGATGGTTCTCAAAAGGCTGCAAGAAGAACAATTGGAAATCAACCTCGAGAAGTGTGAGTTCTTCAAGCAAGAACTTGTGTATCTAGGCTTTGTAGTATCCCAGGGAACGTTGAAGATGGATCCAAGTAAGGTGGAATCCATCTTAAACTGGCCTACACCAACCACAGCCATAGAGGTAAGAAGTTTCCATGGTTTGGCTCAGTTTTATAGGAAGTTCATAAGGAATTTTAGTGGTATATGTGCACCAGTACTAGATACAATCAAGGGTAGTCAGAAAAAAAAGTTTAAGTGGACTTTAGAGGTTGATAAAGGGTTTGAAAGGCTGAAACAAGAGGTAGCAACCCAACCTATACTTTTGTTGCCTAGTTTTGATAAATTGTTTATAGTTGAGTGTGATGCAAGTGGAGTAGTAGTAGGAGGAGTCCTTAGTCAAGAAGGTAGGCCTCTAGCCTTCTTTAGTGAAAAACTCAATGAAGCCAACCAAAAATACTCCACCTATGATCTAGAACTTTATGCTTTAGTGCAGTCCCTTAGGAAGTGGAGGCATTATTTATTGCCCAAAGAGTTTGTGGTCTTCATAGATAACCAGGCACTCAGTTATATCAACACCCAAGAGAAGTTAAGAAATAGACATTTGAAATGGATGGAGTACATTCAAGCCTTTACATTTACCATTAAGCACAAGAAGGGACAACAAAACAAAGTGGCAGATGCATTAAGCAGGAGAATGTTGATAGTCCAAGAGATACAACTGAAAAGCATGGGACTGGAGAGTTTCAAAGACCTCTATGGTGAGGATGAAGATTTCTCAGAAGCCTACAAGGTATGTTCAGATTTTGAAAATCACTTTCATAGTCAATATGCTGAGTATACACTACAAAATGGTTTGTTATTCAAGGGAAATATGTTATGTGTCCCAAGAGGATCAATGAGGGAAAATTTGATCCAAGAGAAACACAATGGCAGTCTTAGTGGGCATTTTGGAATAAATAAAACTTTAGTGCTAGTACAAAGATTTTATTACTGGCCTAAGTTGGCAAGAGATGTTAGGAAGTACGTAGAACAGTGTGTTATTTGCATGAAAGCCAAAGGGAGAGCTAGTAATGCTGGGTTGTATCAGCCCTTGCCTATTCCTAACAGACCATGGGAGTGTGTGAGCATGGATTTTGTGGTAGGTCTTCCCAAGACTAAAACTGGTTTTGACAGTATTTATGTAGTTGTGGACAGATTCAACAAGATGACTCACTTTATCCCTTGTAAGACTACACATGATGCAAGTTACATAGCCCATCTTTTCTTTAGGGAGATAGTAAGAATCCATGGATTGCCATTGAGTATTGTTTCTGACAGGGATGTGAAATTCATGAGCCATTTTTGGAAAACTCTATGGAGCAGATTGGGAACAAATCTATCATTTGGATCAGCTTACCATCCTCAGACCGATGGTAAAAAAGAGGTGGTTAATAGAGTGTTAGGTAACCTATTGAGGTGCTTGACAAAGGAATATGGACAGACCTAGGATATGGTAATTTCTCAAGCTGAATATGCATACAATGACAGTGTTAATAGAACTACAGGGAAAAGTCCATTTGAAGTTGTGTATGGAATGCACCCAAGAGGAGTTTGTGAACTTAGAGGCCTTGGAACAATGGAGAATAGGAGTGGACATGCAAAAGACTTCACTCAGACCATGAAGGAGATTCATGAGCAGGTTAAGAAGACCATTACAACAACAACACAAAAGTTGAAAGATAAAGTTGATGAGTCTAGGAGAGATGTGCAGTTTCAAGTGGGTGACTATGTCATGGTTCATCTTAACAAATCAAGGTTGCAGAAGGGAATGTCAACCGAAATGAAGATGAAAAGAGTAGGACCATGCAAGGTGTTAGCTAAGTATGGGAAGAATGCATACAAGGTAGAGCTTCCATCAGATTCAGGTATATCTCTTGTCTTCAATGTTGCTGATTTGATCAGGTACAAGGGAACAATCAATGATGAAGTTCAGAATAGTCAAGAAATCTTTAAGGATATCAGTAATATAGCCCTTCCAAGTCAAGAGAAATCTCAGGCAGAGAAGGTCTTGGAGTCTATGGTGAAGAAAGCAACAAGACACAAGGCATACATTGAACACCTTGTCAACTGGAAGGGAAAAGTTGAATCTGAGGCTACCTAGGTTGAAGAAGCAGATTTCAAGAAGAAAGGAATTGATCTAACATTGATATGACCTCAAGTGCCTGGATCCTTGTGCTGAGAGGGGGAGAATGGTGCAGGAGCACCTTGCCAAAGTGCAAGTAGATTTTGAAGTTTCTTTTTTAAATCTTTCCTTTTTGTTGTGTAGGGTCTTTAATACCTTTTACTTTGTGTTTGGTGACCTTTAGGTTCATTTGGTAAAATTTGAATAAGTTGGAATTCATTTGTGTGGCTATTTCTTAAGTTTTAGCAAGAATTGGAAAACACACTGTGTTTTCAAACAGCATAGTTTTTGCCATTCTTGGGCTCGGGAAAATTACCTAATTGATTCCTAGCATTGTAGAAAGCTCATGCTCAACCTTTGACAAAGGTTGGATGCTTTTGATATTGGCAGTTTTCATGTGAATGAGAAGAAGCAGTGATTTTGTGGTGAAAAAAATCTGACTACCTGTTCTTGGCCGCGTGACAGCTGCTATATGGACTGAGAAATATATTTTATTGGTTTCTTCTAGCTTGTAGAGGAGTCTTTGAATTGGTTTTGTGGCTAAATAAATAATTTGTTCATCGCTTTTTCCATTCTTTACATATTTAGTGTTTCTTGATTTGGTGTTTTTGATAGTAATCTGGTAGTGATGGATTCTTAGGCCGCATTCGTCCTGAGTCAACAAGCATGGACTCATTGGGAATGTGGAAAAGCTCCCTAACTGTACATAGTTTAGGGGTAGGAAGCATTAGGAATTCTAAGAGCAAGCTTAAGGTCTTTTCCTTGGTGAGACCAAAGGTGCCCAGTTGGGAAAAGACATTCTTTGCGATGACCAAACGTGGCAGGGGTGTAAAATGACTGATAAAGCAGAGTGTGAAGTGTTTGCAAGAGTCTTCACCAAGGTTGGAATGAATGCAAAACTTTTGATTTATCATCTGGAGGCTATAAACTAAAAATAGTCCAAGAAAAAGATTAAGGAAAGCCCTAGTTCTTGCAAGAATAGGGTACATCACATGTACGGACAGAAAACAGTCCAAGACCCTGAAAATCTGTTAGTGCTCCAAATTTGAGCAAGGGTGACTGAAGCAAGTTTGGCCTGATAAGGTGAAGGAGAGGAGTGATAAGTGTTTTTCTTGTGTGAGGAGGCCTAATCCTAGTAGCCCTCCTAAAACCCTAACCTAGGGTATGATGAAAGTGATGGAAGAATGGAGTTTTGTGCTTGTGCAAAAACCTTCCCTTGACTATTTTAAGGCCTTGAAAACCCATGCACACCCCTATATACAAGTTGGGATACGTTAGAAGTTTACTAGCCTTTATAAGAACTAAGGGCTAGATTGAGTGTATGAGGAAAAGGACCAAGAACTCATTGGTGGCAGCAAACTAGAAAATAAGGACCAAGAAATATTTAGGAGCAGCAAACTGGAATTGATAGCAGGGTTGGCAAGCGACTAGGGGTGCCTAATAACCTTTAGGACCTATAGGTTGAGTGGTGGAGTGAAACACTAAGGGGTTATCTATTGGAGACCCAGAGCATTGAGATTGTGATTATCTCAATCCAACCCTTGTTCTATCAGATTGGTATCAGAGCAGTGAAAGATTTGGGAAAGCAGCTTATATGTCTGAAGTTGAGTCCAATGAAACCCCCGCCATGGTAACAAATGCACAGTTAGCCAAGAAGGTTGAAGAGCAAGAAGAGGACAAGTCCCTAAAAGAAAGAATTGAGCAGTTAGAGAAGGCATTGAACAATGCAAGACTGGAAGGAATAGTGCCAAAGGAAGAAGAGGTTGCAGAGGAAGACAAAGTTCCTGAACCTGACCTTGTTCTCGAGGAGGAGCCTTTCTTGAAGGCATTAAAAGCCCTGTGTGGAAAAGGACTTGAGGGCATACCATTGTTCTATGGAAAGATGGATCCTGATTTGGTCATGGACTGGATAGATGGAATGGAGAATCACTTTGAATGTGATGGAGTAACAGAAGCACAGAAGGTGAAGGTTGCAAAATCAAGGTTGAGAGGATCAGCCTTGACATGGTGGAAGTTTATTTAGACTGAAAGGGAGAAAGAAGGCAAGGATCCCATATCAACCTGGAAAGGAATGGTTGCTAAAGTGAAAGAAGCATATATGCCAGATGATTATGAGATCCAACTTCACAAGAAGAGGCAGAGTCTAACGAAAAAAGATCAAGATGTTAACACCTATACTAAAGAATTCTAGAAGCTTTGCTTGAGATCAAATGTGGCAGAAGATTAGAGCCTAAAAGTGGCTAGATACCTCAATGGTTTGAAGTGGAACATACAGGAAGAGATGGCTTTACTCAACCCCAAGATAGTCCACCAATGTTATCAGCTAGCTATGAAGATTGAAGAGAAGAATAAAAGGAAGCATGATCAATCCTCTAAGGGCAGAGGCAGAGGCAAAGACCAAAGAGGACAACATGGAGGTTACCAAGGAAGAGGTAATGGTCAAAGAACCCAAGGAGAATCTAAGCTTACTGAGCATGGAGGTGAAACATCATCAAGAGGAGGATTTAATAGAGGAAGAGGACCTCAAGGAGGTTCAAACAGAGGAAGAGGAGCAGGCAGAAGTAACTCCTACTTTGCCACCATGAAGTGCTATCACTGTAATCAGCTAGGTCATCTAGCTTATAGGTGCCCGAAGAAAGCTTCATCTAGCAATGAGAAAATAATAGCTTATGCACAAGAGGACACCATGAGTGTCAAATCACCTGAGATCAGTCATATAGAATCAGAAGTAGGTGAAAATTTGATGTTTAATAGAGTGTTGATCAGACAACTGGTCAAGGAAGAACCCAAGCAAAGGAGAGCTTTGTTTAGAGCAAGGTGCAAGATATTGGGAATGGTATGCAAGGTCATTGTAGATTCCGGTTCTACAGATAATATCATCTCTGAGGAGGTAGTAACCAAGTTAAAATTGCAGAAGGTACCTCATACCAATCCCTACAAAGTCACATGGTTGAACAAAGGGCAGAGTGTTCTAGTGAATGAGCAGGTTACAGTGGAATTCTCAATTGGAGGCTACAAAGACAAGATGATTTGTGATGTACTACCCATGGATGCATGCCATCTTCTTCTTGGCAGGCCATGGCAATATGATAGAGGTGTTATATATCATGGAAAGAAGAACACCATAGAATTCAAGAAGGATGGAAGAACCTTCAAGCTGCAATCATTGATTGAGGATGATGAAAGACAATCCAAGGTTCCTAATATTATGTTGAGCAGTGGCAAAGAGTTCATCAAGGACCTACACCTAGGGAATGAAGGTTATGTGGTCCTAATGCAGTCCAAAGAAGAGGAAAAAGTTGAAAGGAAAGTATTACCAACAACAGTCCAAAACTTGCTTGATAAATACAAGAGCATAGTGAGTGATGGAACACCAACAACCTTACCACCAAAGAGAGCAATAAGTCATCGAATTGACTTCATACCTAGAGCCTCCTTACCTAACAAGGAAGCATACAAACTAACACCAAATCAGAATCTTGAAGTGGCAAGTGGAAGAATTGTTGAATCAAGGTCTAATTCAAAATAGCATAAGCCCTTGTGCAGTCCCAGTTGTTTTAGCAACAAAGAAAGGAGGTAAATGGAGACTTTGTACTGATTCTAGAGCAATTAATAGAATCACAATTTTGTATAGATTCCCAATACCTAGGATTGAAGATTTAATGGATTGCCTTGGAGGTGCTCATTATTACACCATGTTAGATCTTAAGAGCGGGTGTCATCAAATCAGAATTAAGGAAGGTGATGAATGGAATACATCTTTTAAGACAAATGATGGTTTGTATGAGTGGAAAGTGATGCCATTTGGCCTCTCAAATGACCCTAGCACGTTCATGAGACTAATGAATGAGGTGCTTAAGGATTTCACAGGGATTTTTGTGGTAGTCTACTTGGATGACATACTAATTTTTAGTAAGACAACAGAAGAACATTTGAAACATGTGGAGATGGTTCTCAAAAGGCTGCAAGAAGAACAATTGGCAATCAACCTCGAGAAGTGTGAGTTCTTCAAGCAAGAACTTGTGTATCTAGGCTTTGTAGTATCCCAGGGAACGTTGAAGATGGATCCAAGTAAGGTGGAAGCCATCTTAAACTGGCCTATACCAACCACAGCCACAAAGGTAAGAAGTTTCCATGGTTTGGCTCAGTTTTATAGGAAGTTCATAAGGAATTTTAGTGGTATATGTGCACCAGTACTAGATACAATCAAGGGTGGTCAGAAAAAAAAGTTTAAGTGGACTTTAGAGGCTGATAAAGGGTTTGAAAGGCTGAAACAAGAGGTAGCAACCCAACCTATACTTTTGTTGCCTAGTTTTGATAAATTGTTTATAGTTGAGTGTGATGCAAGTGGAGTAGTAGTAGGAGGAGTCCTTAGTCAAGAAGGTAGGCCTCTAGCCTTCTTTAGTGAAAAACTCAATGAAGCCAACCAAAAATACTCCACCTATGATCTAGAACTTTATGCTTTAGTGCAGTCCCTTAGGAAGTGGAGGCATTATTTATTGCCCAAAGAGTTTGTGGTCTTCATAGATAACCAGGCACTCAGTTATATCAACACCCAAGAGAAGTTAAGAAATAGACATTTGAAATGGATGGAGTACATTCAAGCCTTTACATTTACCATTAAGCACAAGAAGGGACAACAAAACAAAGTGGCAGATGCATTAAGCAGGAGAATGTTGACAGTCCAAGAGATACAGCTAAAAAGCATAGGACTGGAGAGTTTCAAAGACCTCTATTGTGAGGATGAAGAATTCTCAGAAGCCTACAAGGTATGTTTGTATTTTGAAAATCACTTTCATAGTCAATATGCTGAGTATACACTACAAAATGGTTTGTTATTCAAGGGACATCTGTTATGTGTCCCAAGAGGATCAATGAGGGAAAATTTGATCCAAGAGAAACACAATGGCAATCTTAGTGGGAATTTTTGAATAAATAAAACTTTAGAGCTGGTACAAATATTTTATTACTGGCCTAAGTTGGCAAGAGATGTTAGGAAGTACGTAGAACATTGTGTTATTTGCATGAAAGCCAAAGGGGGAGCTAGCAATGCTGGGTTGTATCAGCCCTTGCCTATTCCTAACAGACCATGGGAGTGTGTGAGCATGGATTTTGTGGTAGGTCTTCCCAAGACTAAAACTGGTTTTGACAGTATTTATGTAGTTGTGGATAGATTCAACAAGATGACTCACTTTATCCCTTGTAAGACTACACATGATGCAAGTTACATAGCCCATCTTTTCTTTAGGGAGATAGTAAGAATCCATGGATTTCCATTGAGTATTGTTTCTGACAGGGATGTGAAATTCATGAGCCATTTTTGGAAAACTCTATGGAGCAGATTGGGAACAAATCTATCATTTGGATCAGCTTACCATCCTCAGACCGATGGTAAAAAAGAGGTGGTTAATAGAGTGTTAGGTAACCTATTGAGGTGCTTGACAAAGGAATATGGACAGACCTAGGATATGGTAATTTCTCAAGCTGAATATGCATACAATGACAGTGTTAATAGAACTACAGGGAAAAGTCCATTTGAAGTTGTGTATGGAATGCACCCAAGAGGAGTTTGTGAACTTAGAGGCCTTGGAACAATGGAGAATAGGAGTGGACATGCAAAAGACTTCACTCAGACCATGAAGGAGATTCATGAGCAGGTTAAGAAGACCATTACAACAACAACACAAAAGTTGAAAGATAAAGTTGATGAGTCTAGGAGAGATGTGCAGTTTCAAGTGGGTGACTATGTCATGGTTCATCTTAACAAATCAAGGTTGCAGAAGGGAATGTCAACCGAAATGAAGATGAAAAGAGTAGGACCATGCAAGGTGTTAGCTAAGTATGGGAAGAATGCATACAAGGTAGAGCTTCCATCAGATTCAGGTATATCTCTTGTCTTCAATGTTGCTGATTTGATCAGGTACAAGGGAACAATCAATGATGAAGTTCAGAATAGTCAAGAAATCTTTAAGGATATCAGTAATATAGCCCTTCCAAGTCAAGAGAAATCTCAGGCAGAGAAGGTCTTGGAGTCTATGGTGAAGAAAGCAACAAGACACAAGGCATACATTGAACACCTTGTCAACTGGAAGGGAAAAGTTGAATCTGAGGCTACCTAGGTTGAAGAAGCAGATTTCAAGAAGAAAGGAATTGATCTAACATTGATATGACCTCAAGTGCCTGGATCCTTGTGCTGAGAGGGGGAGAATGGTGCAGGAGCACCTTGCCAAAGTGCAAGTAGATTTTGAAGTTTCTTTTTTAAATCTTTCCTTTTTGTTGTGTAGGGTCTTTAATACCTTTTACTTTGTGTTTGGTGACCTTTAGGTTCATTTGGTAAAATTTGAATAAGTTGGAATTCATTTGTGTGGCTATTTCTTAAGTTTTAGCAAGAATTGGAAAACACACTGTGTTTTCAAACAGCATAGTTTTTGCCATTCTTGGGCTCGGGAAAATTACCTAATTGATTCCTAGCATTGTAGAAAGCTCATGCTCAACCTTTGACAAAGGTTGGATGCTTTTGATATTGGCAGTTTTCATGTGAATGAGAAGAAGCAGTGATTTTGTGGTGAAAAAAATCTGACTACCTATTCTTGGCCACGTGACAGTTGCTATATGGACTGAGAAATATATTTTATTGGTTTCTTCTAGCTTGTAGAGGTGTCTTTGAATTGGTTTTGTGGCTAAATAAATAGTTTGTTCATCACTTTTTCCATTCTTTACATATTTAGTGTTTCTTGATTTGGTGTTTTTGATAGTAATCTGGTAGTAATGGAGTCTTAGGCCGCATTCTTCCTGAGTCAACAAGCATGGACTCATTGGGAATGTGGCCAAGCTCCCTAACTGTACATAGTTTAGGGTTAGGAAGCATTAGGAAGTCTAAGAGCAAGCTTAAGGTCTTTTCCTAGGCGAGACCAAAGGTGCCCGGTTGGGAAAAGACATTCTTTGCACTGACCAAACATGGCAGGGGTGTAAAATGACTGACAAAGCAGAGTGTGAAGTGTTTGCAGCAGTCTTCACCAAGGTTGGAATGAGTGCAGAACTTTTGATTTATCATCTGGAGGCTATAAACTAAAAATAGTCCAAGAAAAAGATTAAGGAAAGCCCTAGTTCTTGCAAGAACATGGTACATCACATGTACGGACAGAAAATAGTCCAAGACCCTGAAAATCTGTTAGTGCTCCAAATTTGAGCAAGGGTGACTGAAGCAAGTTTGGCCTGATAAGGTGAAGGAGAGGAGTGGTAAGTGTTTTTCTTGTGTGAGGAGGCCTAATCCTAGTAGCCCTCCTAAAACCCTAACCTAGGGTATGATGAAAGTGATGGAAGAATGGAGTTTTGTGCTTGTGCAAGAACCTTCCCTTGACTGTTTTAAGGCCTTGAAAACCCATGCACACCCCTGTATACAAGTTGGGAGATGTTAGAAGTTTACTAGTCTTTATAAGAACTAAGGGCTAGATTGAGTGTATGAGGAAAAGCACCAAGAACTCATTGGTGGCAACAAACTGGAAAATAAGCACCAAGAACTATTTAGCAGCAACAAACTGGAATTGATAGTAGGGTTGGCAAGTGACCAAGGGTGCCTAATAACCTTTAGGACCTATAGGTTGAGTGGTGGAGTGAAACACCAAGGGGTTATCTATTGGAGTCCCAGAGCATTGAGATTGTGATTATCTCAATCCAACCCTTGTTCTATCAAAAAACCACATAGCAGGGATTTGTTATTTGGCATTGGCAATTAGCTCCCAATTGTCCCCAATTTTGGAGATGTAATATATCCAATCTAGAACACCATCATTAAACAAGTCCTTCATAATGCAACATCAAATACATAAAGTTTGTAATAATCTCTATATGTAAAACCTTCATGACTCTATACTTCACTATTGAACTAGAATGAATAGTATGCATAACTCTCTAAATTTAAATAATTAATATAAGGTCATCACATTTACAACAATGATTTAGAGTGTTGAGTGTATGCAAATTGACAAATTACAATTAGCACATATCTTATTAGAATACAATACTGAATGATTTATCAAATGTTTTGAGTTTAAAGTATTTGATCAACAACAATTAATAGAGACCAGTGCCTAATCCATTAATAACAGAGTAAAAAAAATAAGTTATTTATTGCAATCACAAAGCACTTCACAAATTTAGATATATTTTATTTCTTTTCCTTTGTCTTGCAAAGTCTGAATCCTTAAATGTCATTCTACCTAAAATACTACTCATACTTATATATTCATGCCATATCAAAATTTACCGCATACTAAAAAAGAATTACAAACATCATTTGAATGTCTAGCTAACTAGATATTAGCACAAATATAACAAATGTATACCTAAAAACCAATAAAAATATCTAAAACACCTAGTACAACATAGAAAGTCTTATATTAATTTACTAAAGAGAAGATATGGTGCCATCATAATAACTACACCCAAGATAAGACTCCATTAATGCTATCTTAGCTTTTTTTTTATTTTGGACTCCTACAACATGGTTACAATGTTGATTACAAAGATTGACCCTAGTTTGGCCTACACATTCAAGCACTTCCATTTTGACACATGTCCATGTTTAGTCCCTTGATCAATAATTGCTCATTGGAATAAGATAATATGTTGATAGAATATTTGCATTTTATTCTTGTTCATATCTACAAAAGGAAATAAAAATTTCTCCCAAATGATCCGCCAAACACGTCTTTGCATTTTATTTATAAAAAAAAATTGTACAACAAATAAAATCCTTTCTCTCTAAAAAAAAGCCACTAGACATTAAATATGACATCAACATCCTAACAAATATGTCAAAATTTTAATCCAAGAACGTAAAATCATTTTTCTTGTAAAAATATAATGCTATTTGTGTAAAATACCTTATTTAAAATCTCCTGCTCAAGCTCCATTTTCCCATAAAAATAAAAAATGTAATATATTTCAGCATCTATGTCCAATTATTTTCCTCTAAATTTTCATTTCCATAAAATATTTGATGTAACAAGCTACTTGTTCACTATCTAAAAATTGCTTAACTTTATCTCTACTAAGACCCTTTTTTTTTTTAATATATCACAATGATATTTATTTCTCTTACTCTATAAAGAAATAATACTTAACTCAAATATGCATTTTTCTAAATAATACATCAATTAATTACATTATCTCATGAAGAAAGTATATTATCCAACATTGTTATAGAATCAACTTTACAATTATAAAACACAATAATATTTCACTAATGAAACATAAACAAAATTTCATTACATTGTTTGATCATAGTCTACATTTCAAATGTTACACTTTACAAGTATTATTCAACTTTTCATTTCAAATACAACATCATAATATTGATGTGTAATACATACAATCAATAATACTACATGTATAATAAGCATATGTTTATGAATCATCAAGTACAATGTCATTAATATTCTATCAAATGAATTTGAATTTTATCTCTAATAAAAAAATTCTTCAACATCTCAACTACAAGAGGGAGAGCATTACTCGAGTGCTTTTCTTCCAACCACATACCAATGGTCCCCCATAAACCTTCCAACTAGAACCAGACCTTCCATTCATGAGGGTAGCATATCTAGAGGATATCCACAAATCACTTTACCATTCAAGAACTGGTGTTAAGTTCTAATTACAAAAAATATACCATAAAAATCTAGATACCACTAGTTGAGTATGACCTATTTAACTGATTGTAATAAATAAACACTGTGAACTAATAATGAAAGTAGTGATTGCATTAATTTGTCCAAATTTTTTAATAATAAATAAGCATAATAACATGCATCGTATGTTCATACCTCTTTCTCAAGCTAACTATCAATAATCATATTTCACTTTCTAACATCATAATGATTTGGTTAATCAAACATATAATCACATCAACACAAAAATTCTTGAGTCTTGTTTTATACTTTAGTAATAAAATAATGTTGCTATTTATAGATTACAAAAAATCCTTTTACAAGTTTACAACTTGTATATTTAAATATGTGTACTCATATCTATTACACACACACAAACACATACATTCACAAATTGATAATGTATAAATATACAAACTTATACTGACATGGCTTATATACACTTCTCATATATGTAATTATATATATCTTATAATAGCATCCTTTCACATGCATGTATATAAACCCAACATTAAATTTTCCAATTCCAATTAAAATATATTTGATACCCATTTAAACATATATTTCCAATACAATGCAAGAAATAATTCATCATGATATCACTTGAAAAACACAACTTTTACCAAGGCAACATTGTTGCCGATTCATACAATTAGGATTGGTTTTTAAACATAGTCTCCTCAATATCAAACTCACAAGGATAGGAAATAATTAGATCACCATAGAGAAATGACTGTGGATACACAATCAAACATACAATCTTAAACACAAATTAACAATTTTAAGCCTTTAAGAATAAGGTAAAATTATTTTTATTGCTTAATCCCCTATAGAGAGCAAAGTGTTGGAAGAATGAGGAGTTTGTCATTGATGTTGTTGTTGGCAACATGAGCATGTGGGATAAGCACAACATATATTGTTATGCATTGTAGTGTTGTCATTGATGTCAACATTGTATCTTGCTTTGGAGATCATGGTGCAGATCATTTTGGTTGTCTCTAAACATGTTTTACGATGTTTGCATAAGGTAATTTTGTAAGAAGATTTGATCCAGTGTGATACAAATTGACTAAGTGTTAATACCAATAATTTTATGTTCAGAGCATTTTGTTTTTTAGGTTCTCATCGTTCCACTGTCTAGTGCTTTTCTCTGTGGTTCTAATATATTTTTGTTGGCTAGTAGAAGCATCAAATTCCATAGTTTCATCTCATTTTGGATTTTAGTGTGAAATTTATGAGTAACAGAAGTTTGGCTTGGTAGTTACAAGTGTTTTCTAGTCCTGTGCATATGAGTTGGAGAATCCACAATTCTCTACGGATTGGATTTTGACTTTGCAGATTTGAGATGTTGACAAATGTCAATAGAGTGTGCATTCTAGTTAGCATGATGTTTTTGGGTACGCATGCACAAATATGGGTATATAGTTGGATAATTTTTGTATTAGGTCTTTTGGGGTGCCAACATAATAGGTTTGAAGGTATGTGAAGCTTAATTAAACATTGTGAAGTTATGTGGGATCTATTAGAGGTCCATGCCAACCTATTTCAAAGTATTTTGAGATTTGAATCTTGGTGCAAGGCATATGTGGAAGGATTTTGAGCCAATAAGTTATATTTTGTATAGTACATCTAATTAGGCCAACCTAATTGATGTTATGATTAAAGCGGATATATAAGCTAGATCATTTTTGGTTTTTTGATGAAGATCCTACATGAAAGTGATATGAATGATGCAAATTGAGTGAATACATTACGAATCTAAGTTGTGAATGTTGAGCAGAATATTAGAGTGATGAAAATGTAGAGGAAGGCAGAGTGTTAGATCAAAATTAGATGAAGTGTGTAAAGTTAGTCTATTGAGCTTCATTGGAACTGTATTTCATGCATATGATAGATGCAATTGTAATAGTTCAATCTAGGATATGAGCCAAAAACTTTCTTCTATCTCTTTTCTTCTTTTAGTGGGTAGTGAGTCCACTTGGAAAGTGATTCCACCTATAGTGAGCACTTCTGTAATATACTATAACCAATTATAATATATTGTGAGCTAATACTCAGCGTGGTTTTCCCCATTTTGGGATTTCCACATAGAAATCTTTGTGTTCATGTGTTATGTGATGTTGATTGGATGTTACATGCTTTCTTTCATTGCTGCAAGTTGAATACATTATGTATTGTATGGTTAAATTTTTTAGTGGTTCAAAAGAATACTGATTCACCCCACTTTTAGTATTCTGGGTGTTAAACAATTGGTATCATAGATTGGTTCCTTGGAAGGATCTTAACCACTTTGATAAGATCTTGGAGGTTGAACACATGACTCTTAGAGTATTACCTACTCCTTCGAAAGAGATTCCTACTGTTGGATCTATAGGATAAGATTGCATATTTGATATGAATGGAGAACTCAAAGTTTCTCTTGAAGATCTTGAAAGTATTGAAGGTGAAAACATAGTTCTAAAGGAAAATGTCAAAGAAGCAAATGAATGAATAAAAGTATTGAGGGAGAAAATCAAGAAATTCAGAGAAAGGCATAAGGAGGTCAATGAGTAGTTGAAACAAGAAAATGAAACCATTACCTATATGAAGGTGCAAGTTGAATAAAGAAAGAGAGTTAAGAATGCTTGAAGACAATGGTGAAAATCAAATCTGAAGAATGCACAAAGCTTGAACAAGAAGTTATAAATTTGAGATCAAATTTGGAAAAAGCAAGGAGTCATGAAGACAAATTCAAGATGAGTTCTACAAATCTTGATGATATTATTGCAAATTAGAAAGGCTCTAGAGATAAAGAAGGTTTAGGATATGAAAAGGGTGAAATTTCAAAATCAAATAAAAAATCAAATGCTGAAAAGAAGGCTGAAGATAAGAAGAACAATGGAAAGAAAATCCAAAATCAAAGGAATACAACTAGAAGACCACCAGTTAGACAACCAAATGCACAAAGGTATCCATATTTTAATGGTTTCTATTATTCTTGCAATGAATTCAAACATAAGGCTATGAAATGTAGAAGCATAATGAATCAAAATGTTCCACCTTTTTTTGGTCAATGTTTTACATGCAAGAAATTTGGTCATAGAGCTAGTGATTGCAAAAGTCAAATGATGAATGGCTATAAAAATAGTAGAATCATTCAATCTTTAAATGGATACTATTATACATGCTATGGATTTGGGCATAAAGCTAATCAATGCAAATCTAGAATGAATGAAAATAAGATTGGTCAATAGAGTGTCATATGATACAATTGCAATAGGCTTGGACACATTTCTAAGTTTTGGAGAAGAAAAAATATGAAGAAGGATAATCTGGTAAAGAAGAATGAACCAGTACAAAATATTGATTCCGAAGAAACAAAGGTGATGGATAAGATTTGGAGAAAGAAGGAAGAGATTGAGGCCAAGGATGAATCTATACCAGCATTTGGTGCAAATTTTTCCTCCAAAAACTAAGTTGAGAGCTTTGGCTTAGGGGGAGATTTAATGCAAATATTTTGTTCCCTACCAAAGAAAATGGTGTTGACACTTTAACATGAGGATATGTGGTGTCGGTCAACATGCTTGATCTTTTAGAGAAATTTCCAATAGAAAATTTTAAAATGCAGAAGATTGCAAAGCATTTGAAGGCAACTGTGCACACAATGAAGGGTTTTCAAGCTTTACTGTTTGAAGCATTCAGTGCAAAATTAGGTCAGTTTCAAAAGGTTATAAATGATTTTATTTAGCCAAATTCATTCACAACGAGCATTGAGGAGTAGAGCATCGAAAAAAATATTTGGAGTGATCAAGGAAATTTTTGATTTGGTATGTTCAAAACCTAATAAAAAAGCAAAGGAAAATGTATTTACAGTCTTTGTTTTCCCTAGTTTCATAGAGAACTTTGTTGAAAGAAATTTGAGTTCATTTTTGAAATGGCTACAACAAGGATTATTGAAGTTACTAATAGGCCATGACCCAAGTTTAAAAAGAATCCTATTAAATCAATGGAGGTCGATCCGATAGGTACATTTTCACATGTTCCATATGGTGTCTTACATATAGAGGATATAAGGATTTATATTCATAGAAAGCTAGAGGAGCATAATAATTTTAAGCTAGGAGAGGTATGGGTGAATGAAATTACTAAAGATAACTTTGCCCTAAAACCAAAATATCAAAACCTAGTTGCGAAGAAACTTTCTATGTGGGAAGGGTTTCCAAATATTTTCTTTGATGATAAATGGGTTAAATTGCATTGAGAAAAATTCATGATAAGTTTGTCTAGATTGATAAGCTTGGTTTGATAACTTAGGAGGTGATAAGAGAAGTAACTGGACTATGCTCAATTAGACCTGTCTTGATCCTCAAAACAATGACAAATGAAGTGATCATAGAATTAATTGGTGCTACATATGATAAGAGGGCCTTGATAGTGAATAAGATAAGAAGTATGGCTATGAAATATGTTGTCATGATGATAGGATACAAGGTCTACTACTCTAACAAAGAAAACTCTGTATCTTTGTTGGCGTTTAAATTCGCACCTCTGGAATGCGGATTTGAAAATAGACAGCTATGCACAGATAAACTGCTCTTCGAATTAGAAGGGGAAGCTCTCTCTTGTTGATGGTGTTTGAAAGAAAGTAAACTAAAACTAAGTTGCCTATCTTTTTGGATCAGCTTAGAGCACAAGGTTTTTTAAACACAAACGCCGTAGCTGAGATTTTCTGATAAGAAGTTCAACTATGACTAACCTAGACTAAAGACGTTCCTAACCTCTCAAGTAATAGCAGAGCAAGAGAAGTTAGAAATTAACAAGGTAGATTCTCTAACAAAAATACTTCAATAATCTTTCTTCCAACGAACACCTACACACTTCACTGCAAGCTGAAATAAAGATCATAAAAGTAAAACATAGATAACAGAAATCTGAGATTTTGGACCAAGGAAAAAGAGGCTCATGATTTTATTACTCAAATCTCTGAAACAAAAACTCCCTTCTAACATGCCTTACACAAGAAATTGCAGCTAAGGAGGCTTGCAAACTTATTCTTAACACAATAGAAAACAACAATCTTACTAACTCCTTGTTGGCTAAAGAGGCTCAACAATTTTATTATCACAACACAAATGAACAATACTTGAGCAACAAATAGAAGGCACAATAGGCTCAGCGTTTTGTTCTCATAAGCACGGTTAAAGAAAATAAATGAGCAAAGGCTCTTATTTATAGAGAAGCAGAGGAGTAGGGAACCCTAAAATCTCCTTGCTTTCACAATCTAGGGCTTGCTCAACAAGCAAGCTTTATTACTAAATCTAGAAAGAAGAAACCCTAAAAAGCAGAAAAAGTGGGAAACGCCAACTATTACATCTTATCTTCTTTCTATCCTCAAAGAATGGATAAGGATTATTCCAAGAATAGAAAGAAAGCGGGAAAGAAAGCTTCTAGAAGAAAGCTACTTTAAAACTCGATCACATCCGCTAGGAAGTTTGAGATTGTGTCCCCGGTGCATCTATGCCATCAACAGCAAAACACCGCTTTTCAAGAATATCTTCAGCATCTGCAATAGATCTCAGGAAATCTTCGATCTCATTGGCTGCTTTTTGAACTTTGCTGACATCATCGAAATATGACCTATCCTTCCCCACTGGGCTGTGCTAACGTTCAAATGATTTTGCACCTCTGAATTCATGAGAGGCTTTTCCATAATGTGAGGTATGGCATAAAACATCCAAGGTTGGAACTTGGTGGCATCTTCTGAACCAGTGACCCTGTTGAGCAAAGTGATGATGATGGCAACCTCGTCCTTGAACTCTCCTCGCCCGACATTCTTGGGCAATGTCTTATGTTTTTCTTTCATCCATCTCTGTGCAATCTTCTTGCTATTTTTCTTTATGCATATTCCACATCTTTTCACATTCATCCCTTTGAAAGAGTTACTTTCAGGCCATGGGGGAATGGAAAAACACCTTTCGACCATATCAGGCTTTAGACTGCAAATCAACCTACCATCTGCTGACTGGATCTCCCTAGTAGCCGGGTTGTAATGCTTAATGCAAGCGATTATGAACTCAAGGCTCTGAACTGATATAGGAATAGACGCTGCTGCGAGGAGTCCAGAATGACCCAGGTTCTTGATTGAAGTGTTGCCTGCTCTCTCCAAGGGATGTAGATCGAACACCGGCTTGACATGATGCAAGTCTGTCTCAGCTATTTTGATATAATTGTGAAAGAGAGCCGATTCGGACTTGAAAACATTAGGAGTGTACTCCATTTCAGAAAACTCGAAGAATGACTGTAAACTCGCCTTGGTTCAGACAAGTCTTGTGCAATTTCTATTTGTAGAATGCTGATTTTTGCGCTCCAATGGACGAATTTTTTGAGAATTTTTTCTGAGATATGGGTTTTGTTCAGAATATCAATGCAAGACAACCCAGATCGTCCATTTTCAAAAATCTTGAATTTTGCCTGAAAAAGCAGCAAACCCTAATTTCTTCAATTTTTCCTAAAAAAAACTGGCATCTGGGTTTTGTTCAGAATATCATTAGAAATGGACCCAGTTGATTGAATTTGCAAAACTCTGACGTTTGATCGAAAAAGAAGCTAACCCTAGGTTTTTGAACTTTCTTGAAAAAAGCTGCGATATGGGTTTTCTTCAGAAGACTAATTGGAAAGGACCTAGATGGCTGAAATATGAATGCACTGAGGTTTTCACTGACATACAAGATAAAAGCACTTGCTGCAACTTGATGAAGTTTCTTGAAAAATTCTTCAGAGGATGGAGGCAAAAAGACCCAGATGATTGAAAAATTGAAAGCCTTGGCCTTCTGCTTGAAAAACTTGATCTTCTGGAACAAAAAGCTTGAAAAAGCAAGGTTTATGCTTGCTGGTCTGAAAAATCTGATGTAAAACCAGCAACCATGAATTCTTTAATCACAAAAAATTCTCAAACTTGCTGCTCCAACTTTCTCCTCTGGATGCTACCTGCAAAAATAATGAAAAATACATGGAAAAGAAGTGTTAAATAGACTTAGGGTCTGATTTAGGTTTTGCTTTCTTTTTGCTTTTATTTCAAAACCCTAAATCTCATCTCCTTGTATTTGGACGCCATCTTCCTCTTCTCACAAATTTTGAAAATTTGAAAATCCTCAAAAATATTCTAAGGCATGGAACTTTGGGCGCCTTTCTCCAAGAGGGGCGCTCAACTTCACCAGTGTTGGTCAAAATTTCAACTTTTTCAACTTTTCTTCACTTTGACATGTCACTTTGCCACTGATTTCTCGTTGATAGATCAACCCGACAGACGAGCTGAGTGGTTCACGGCGGAGCCTGTCTGATTCTGAAGAAGACGTTCTGGAGGCACCTCCGGCTACAAACTTGATTTTGACCTCCGAATTCATGGGAGTCTTTTCCTTCTAGGGGCGCCCAACTTCTCTAGTGTTAGCCATTTTTCTGATTTCCAAGTCCTTCATTCTCCCTTTGATCTTCTGACAAATCTTCGATTCTGAGAGCAACGCTGATCCGACTGACTGTCTGATTGTTTCGCTGGATAGCCAGACTGATTTTGATGAAGCACTCTTGGATGCTACTTCTGCAAATTCCATCATTTGGAGGCCTTAAAGTTTGGGCGCCCTTCTTCAACTGGGGCACCCACTTTCACCAGACTTAGAAAAATTCTCAATTTATTCATGTCTTTCACTTCTACGGGAAATCCTGTTGAATCTTGAGCTTCGAGCGTCAGATTGATAAATGTTCGGACTTGTCGCGAAGCTGACGAAGAATAAAGAGGGGTCCTCTGGAGACACGTTTGTCAAAAAGTGGATTTTCACCCTTCAAAAGGTTGGGCGCCTATCTTGACTGGGGGCGCCCAGTTTACCAACACTTAGTTTATTTTTCACCTTTTTCACCTTTGCTTTTAGATTTCTCTTTTCAACTCTCGTTGGACCTTCTGTTCAGCTCTTCGAATCTGACGATTGCGAGCTCCGTTTGTCGTGCTGGATAGCTCACTGGAAAGCCTGTTGCATTCCGAAGATGTCCTGTTATAACTTTGACTGCAACTTCATCTGTTTGCACCCTTGAAAAGTTGGGCGCCTTTCTTCACTTAGGGCGCCCAGTTTCTCCAGACTTACAAAAATTTTCAATTTATTCTTCTTCAAGTTTCAGATCTTCATTTTATACCTTCCACTTTGACTTGAATTTGCTGGAGACTGGATTGTCGGATGTTCTGACGAGGATGTCCATCGTGAAGCTGACTAAACACTGAACAACCTTCATTGAAGACCGTAACCCTAATTCCTTCATCTGATGCCCTAAAAAGGTGGGCGCCTTTCTTCAACAGGGGCGCCCACTTTCACTAGTGTTAGAAAATTTTCAAGACTTTTCAATTTTCTTCCTCGTTCCTCGTGCATGTTCATCATTTCACCTTTTGCCGAAAGTTTGAATGCTGAAATTGACGCCTAGTAGTCGGATGACCTCCATTGATGACCTCGGAACTCCAGATATGCTTTTGAAAAAGCTGAATAGACCCAGTAGGGTAAAACTGATTATTTTAAGATTCTGATTGCACCAGCCTGATACAGACACATTTTGAGCCAATCAAAATCAGTTCGGACCCTGTCGGACCAACTTTCTATTTTTAGAAAATTTTGCCAGTATCCTTTTTGAAAGAAACCCAGAAAAACCCAGAAAACTTTACTATTTTGAGAAAATTTCTAAAAATAGCAGTTTTCCTAAAATTTAGGGATGAAAAACTGAGATCTGGGTTTTGTAGGTTAAGCTGCTCTTAGTAGACCTAGATCGTCAGAAATTGAAAATTTTGCGTTTTAACCCTCCATGCAAGACATGCACACCCAAATTTTGACCTTTTTGACTAATTTAACAAGACTTTTACTCATTTCTTCAAAATGTCTGTGTAACAAAATTTTTAATTTTGGGGTACAACATTGGCTCTGTTTGGGGACCATGGCGGATACTTTTGGCATAGGAGAACCATAGAATCTCTAAATTTTTAAGCTTAGACTAGTGCCTTGTCCATTGGGTATCGGAGCCAGCATCATTTCCTAATCACCTAATTTGCAGGACATTCCTTAATCACCTATAACCGGACTTCCTAAAAATCACCTAATAGTTGGACTTCCCTACTAATCACCTAAAACAAGACTCCTAATCACCTAAAACACGACAGGACTGTTACGGAAAGGGAAAATACAACATAACGAAAACATCACGGAAAGGGGAAACACATTACGAAAAGCAATGAAAAATATGTACAAAGATTGATTTTGAGAACTTACTCCACCCCCGAAGGGACGAAGTGCTTGAGGTACTGCTCGCTATGTGGTAGAGGGAGGAGACTTCCATCCAAGCGTGAGAGAATATAAGTGTTCTCTCCAGCGAGCTCGTGAATTTTGAAAGGTCCCAGCCACAAGGAATCAAATTTCCCATGCATTCCCTTGGGCTCATGTCTCTTATCCCATAAAAGGACTTGATCTCCAACCTCAAAATCTCATTGGAGAGCTTTCTTGTCAAAAATATTCTTCACCCACTCTTGGTGTTGGGTGATTCTATCTACTACCTCTTCCCTTTCTTCTTGAAGCTTAGTCAGGTACATGATATGCTTCTGAATAGGATCTGTGAACTCCCCATCTTCTACTGAGGTCGCCAGCTGCAAGGCGGACAACTCCAATGTGATGGGTATCATTGCTTCTGTACCATACAGGAGTATAAAAGGTGAGGTACCAATGGCTCTCTTCGAAGTAATTCTGTCGGCCCAGAGAGCATCATAAAGTTTCTTGTGCCAAGTTCGTTGACTGGAATCAACCAACTTGCGAATGATTGTGACAATGTTCTTGTTTGATGATTCAGCTTGTCCATTACCCTGGGGGTAATAATCTGATGAATGATATAGTGTAATGCTATGATCAAAACATAACTCCATTAGCTCCTCTGATGAGAAACATGTTGCATTATCTATCACAATTTTGCGAGGCACTCCGAAGCGTGTGACAATGTTTTCCTTTAAGAACTCACATACGACCTCGGACGTAGCTCGCTTGGTGGGAATGACTTCAACCCATTTAGTGAAATAATCAGTGGCTGTAAGGACATAGATATGCCCCTTGCTGGAAGGTGGGTTGATAGGACCAATAAAATCTAGACCCCATTGCTGAAATGGAGCATCTATAACAACTGGCTTGAGGGGAGTGGCTGCTAACTTTGCTTTGCCAACAAATTGTTGACATAACTGACATTTATGTACCCACTTGTATGCATCGCGGAACATAGTCGGCCAAAAGAACTGATCCCGCAAGATTTTAAAGGCTGTTACCTTTGATGAAAAGTGACCACCACATGCTTGATTGTGGAAAGCTTCCAGCAAGCGCCGTTGTTGATCTTTGGTAACACACAACAAGAATGTTCCGTCAAGGCCCCGCTTGTACAAAACATTGCTGATGATTATATAATTCTGCACTTTCAGCTTAAGCGTTCTCCTTTGTTGCTTGTTCAGGTGATTTGGACAATCACCGTATGTTAGGTAATACCATATCTCAGTAAACCATTCTCCCAAAGATTCAATCAGTAAGACCATTGGAAGGTCTTCTTTAACTTCAGGTTCAATCTTAGGTATACCTTTGGCTTGAAGTTTCTTATCACCATCTTCCGCCATCAACTGACAAAGACCTCTCCCGCGAACGAGTTTGGTTGGCTTGATCTCCAAGTCATACTCTTGTACCTTTGCGATCCAGTTTCCTCTTTTGGAGCCCATCTCCTGTTGAGTTAACACGCTCTTCACTGCTGGATCCGTGACATACACAATGGTGTGAGAATTTAGGATATAAAATCTGAAATTCTTTATAGCTCCAACCACCGCATAGGCATTTTTTTCAATCTGAGAGTATCTTGATTCGCTGTCCTTGAAACTGCAGCTCATAAAAGCTATGGGAGATTCAGTTTCTTCATTTAAATTTTGTGTCAGAATGGCAGACAGAGTATGCTCTAATGCATAACAATAAAGGATAAATTCCTTTTCAAAATCAGGACGAACTAGCACTGGAGCTCGACTGATGGCTTCTTTTATCGCTGCGAACGCCTTCTTTCCTTCTTCTGTCCACTTGAAAACTGTCTTCTTCTTCATCATAGCAGATATATCTTTAGTCAACTTAGAAAAATCTGGTACAAATCTTCGTATGAAATTTACTTTACCAAAGAAAGAGTGTACCCCTATTATGCTTGTTGGAAGAGACAAACTTCGGATAGCTTCAACCCGACTTGGGTCAATTCGAGTTCCTTCTTTGGAGACGATGTGGCCAAGCAACTTACCTTCCGTCACCGCGAAGATTGACTTCTTGGGATTCAATGATATTTTATGATATCTGCATCTCTCGAAGACCTTCCCTAGATGTGAAAAGTGATCTTGTTGTGTCTTCGAGAAAACAGTGAGGTCGTCAAGATAGACAACTATTACTTTATTCTTCAAATCACCAAATGCCAAATCCATGGCTCTTTGAAATGTAGCACCAGCGTTAATGAGGCCGAAGGGCATTCTTTCATATGCAAACATACCCCACGGGGTTGTGAATGCCGTCTTGAATTGATCTTCTTCAGCTACTGCTATTTGATTATAACCAGAAAAATCATCCAATAAAGATAGCATCTCTGAACCGGTAACTATTTGTAAAGTGTGCTCCATAATTGGCAAAGGATAATTATCTTTGAGCGATGATTGATTCAAGTTCCTGAAATCAACGCAAATTCTGATTTCTCCATTCTTCTTGCACATAGGAACTATATTTGACACCCAAGTGGAATGATGGATTGGAAAGACGATCTTTGCATTCACCATCTTCTGGATCTCCGCTTAAATGATGTCTTGAATCCGCAGATTATAGTTTCTTTGCTTTTTCCTGAAGGGCTTCGCTTCAGGTTGAAGAGGAATTGTGTGAGACAATTCTCTTGGTGTAAAAAATTTCAAATCTTCATATGACCAGGTGAAGACATCTCGGTATTGCTGGAACAAAGAAATGAACTTCTTGCTCTCCTCTACCATGCAACAGTACCTAAATTAACAAGCCTAGGCTTATCAATTGTACCAATATTGACTTGTTGATATTCGGCAGAAGTTCTATCACTTGAGTTTCTCTGATCTTGAATGTATCTGTCGTGCCTGTCAAAAATATTCTCCAAGGAAACCAAACCCTTGGGAATTTTATTTCCTTTCAACTGGATTATGCTGGACTCTGATTCTTCTGAAACTTCTTTATCTTCAGCAATCTTTGGCGTATCAGAGACTTCTGTTACTGCTTCTCTGTGAGTAGATGAACTACCTTCAAAGAACAATTCCTTGAAATTATCTCCCATAACAAGAAACTCCTTAATGTGTTCATCATCATTAAAGACTTGCCAATTATCACAGTTGTCAGGTACAGCTGGCCTGTATATTAATTCAATGGCAAATGCATTCTGACGAAAGTCAGAATGTGGCATGAAAAGTGAAGCTGATACCGCGAGGGCATCTGCTCTGCTATTTTCTAGACGTGGAATGTACTTGATATCAAATGCTTCGAACCAATCTATTGCATTCCACACTCTATTTCTATAATGTCGAAGACAATCTGCTTTCACTTTGAATTGATCTCTTACTTGCTTTACAACAAGCTCCGCATCACCTTCGACCTTAAGGTATTTGATACCCATATCCTTTGCATTCCTAAGACCTAGTAAAAGTGCCTCATATTCCACCGTATTATTTGTACATTCAAATTGCAAGCGGTATGCAAAAGGATATAATTGTCCTTCAGGAGAAATTATCACAACTCCCGCTCCTAAACCAGCAGTGGAACAACTCCCATCAAACTGCAAAGTCCACAACTTAGGATCATCTGCTGATTTCTCTACGATGCATGCGACCTCTTGACTTTCTTCAGGAATTTCTGACAGCATGGCATAAGTACCAAGACCCATTTCTTGATATAGAACTTGAGCTTGAGGGTCTTGAGACTTCACGACCGCAAATCAAGATTTGGGTTCTGGTTCCAGCTTGAAAGTTCCTTTCTTTAATGGAATATTTGCAGAAGACCAATCCATTTGAATCTCTCCACCGAGGTCCTTGCAAAAGCTTCTGCTTAGTAGCATCCCGTAGCTTGCTGGAATGTCAGCTACTAGGATGGTCATCATGATTTTCTTTTCAGGACAAGCCGCCAACCTCACTTGAGCATCCTTTAATTGACCGACCAACGGTATTGACTTGGACTCCAGTGAGTAACATTTGTCCTTTGTCTTAGTGCACGAAAGTCCTAGAGCATTCATCACTTGTAGAGGCATGATGTTATCGGAAGCTCTAGAATCGATGATACAATTGCTCAATTTGTAACCTCCTATGTATAGAGAAATATAGAAGGGCTTAGGCTTGTCTTCCACCGGAACGGATGATTCGAGCAATGTGGGCTGTTTGGTAGGTCCTTTCTTCATGAACTTGAGAAGTCGGTCCACTTGCTCTGGATGATCTTGGAGATACTCTAACTGAGAAATCTGCACTTTGTTCTTCATCAATGAATCAACAATATCAAAATTTGCTGAGGATGAACCTTCAGCAACTGCTTTCATGTTCTCTTGAGAAGACTTAATATTTGAAGTAGAAGCTACTTCTTTTCCTTTTTCTTTATCTTTTGATATCTTCAGCCTCTCTTCTTCTTCTTCTTTGTGTTCCCTCAGATGTTGAGCTCTAGTGAACACAGGAGTCGTATGATTCTCAGGATTAACTGCAAGAGAGTACTGAAAAATATCTTCTTCTTGTTCTTCAAAATCGGGTTCACTTTCAAAGTAGCCCGTTGCGGAGTCGCCATCGAAGTTGTCCGATTGAGGTAAGACAACATTCAAACTTGGAGTTGGAACGAAACTTGGTGCAGGTGCAGCTTCGGCATATCCCATTATCTCATTCATTCTGACATTTTCAGGGCAAGATGCGCCGGTATGTTCAGTGGAATCATGAAAAGAGCAAAACACATCATTTTGTGTATTGTTAGCCGCTTGCCTTGGTGGAGGTGGCCCTCGTGGCTTGTAATTGTTGTAAGGCTGAAAGTTATTCCTCCTTGGCTGATACGGCTGTTGAGGTTGATAAGGCTGCTGTGGTGCAGGCAAGGCAGGTGGTGGTGCAACTTGAGCAAGAGGCATTGGCTGAAGTGGCAATTGCCTCTTGAGAATAGTTACTTCATTTGCAACCCTTTGAAGTATCAGATCAGCAGAACTTTGAACCAAAGGTCTAATAGCATCTCCTCTGATCTTTCCTGAAGTGATCATGTTTTCTTCAATTTCTATTGCACCTTGTTGTGCTTCTCCCAGCTCCGTCTTGTGCGCCGATCTTATGATAAAAGCTATCTCTGATGGAAGTGCGTTGACAAAACTACTTAACAGGATCTCAGGCGATGGATTGAGTGTATATGAAAGACGAGTAACTAGGCGGTTAAACCTTGCTACGAACTCTCATTGGTTCATTGTCCTCCTTCTTTGAATTGGAAAGTCGAGCGAACAACTGGTGGCTATCTTCAGCTGGTTTGAACCTCGCAAGAAAATTTTCAGTCATAGTATTCCAGTTGTTTATGCAATCAGGCTCCAAGTGATTGAACCATTCGGCAGCAGCTCCCACGAGTGTATCAACAAAGAGACGTACAACAAAATCTTCATCACCTACATGCAAAACAACGCAAGCTGTTGAAAAGGCTGAAAGATGATCATCAGGATGTTGACTTCCGTCACCTTGGAAACGTGGAAAGTGCTTTCTTGACCCCTTAGGCAATTCGTGATTTGCTCCTAGGGCCAAAGGTTCGATATTATCACCCCAAGGCAGTGGGGGGCCTCTTCTTTGATTGCGATTGTTGTTGGCATCGTTGTTGCGATTATCACCCATTGCTTCGAATTCTTCTTCTTCGAACATTGGAATGGCGTTGAACTCAGGAACTGTGTTGGATTTAGGTACTGTGTCGGATGACTCTCCAACTTCTGCAGGATGTGTATGTGGAAGGAAAGTATCTTCTCCTTGGAAGAGCAGATTTGTTCTTGTTCTCCTCCTTGTATAGACTATGTACGCCAGGATTGTCTAGTCCCACGCGGGTGGTGGCAAGACAGGTCTCTCGGCTGTAATATCGGCTTTCTCTTCCTCTTTGTCTAAAATAGCAGCAGCGTTTCTCCACTGAGCAGGGGTCTCCTTCTTCTCAAAGATGAAACTCCTCAGGCTGCTGATAATGTCCACTTGCTCTCCTTCAATTATCTGGAAACTCGGCTGGATAACTGGAGGTGTAAGATCAGGTTGTTGAACTGGAGCAGTAGGACGCCAGATTGTCATACCCATGACATAAAGCCTAAGCTTTCTTTGTTGTTTAAAGCCTTGTGCCCCACGGTGGGCGCCAGAAAACTGTTGGTGTTTAAATTCGCACCTCTGGAATGCGGATTTGAAAACGGACAGCTATGCACAGATAAACTGCTCTTCGAATTAGGAGGGGAAGCTCCCTCTTGCTGATGGTGTTTGAAAGAAAGTAAACTAAAACTAAGTTGCCTATCTTTTTGGATCAGCTTAGAGCACAAGGTTTTTTAAACACAAACGCCGCAGCTGAGATTTTCTGATAAGAAGTTCAACTACGACTAACCTAGACTAAAGATGTTCCTAACCTCTCAAGTAATAGCAGAGCAAGAGAAGTTAGAAATTAACAAGGTAGATTCTCTGACAAAAATACTTCAATAATCTTTCTTCCAACGAACACCTACACACTTCACTGCAAGCTGAAATAAAGATCATAAAAGTAAAACATAGATAACGGAAATCTGAGATTTTGGACCAAGGCAAAAGAGGCTCATGATTTTATTACTCAAATCTCTGAAACAAAAACTCCCTTCTAACATGCCTTGAACAAGAAATTGCAGCTAAGGAGGCTTGCAAACTTATTCTTAACACAATAGAAAACAACAATCTTACTAACTCCTTGTTGGCTAAAGAGGCTCAACAATTTGCTTATCACAACACAAATGAACAATACTTGAGCAACAAATAGAAGGCACAATAGGCTCAGCGTTTTGTTCTCATAAGCATGGTTAAAGAAAATAAATGAGCAAAGGCTCTTATTTATAGAGAAGCAGAGGAGTAGGGAACCCTAAAATCTCCTTGCTTTCACAATCTAGGGCTTGCTCAACAAGCAAGCTTTATTACTAAATCTAGAAAGAAAAACCCTAAAAAGCGAAAAAGTGGAAACGCCAACTATTACATCTTATCTTTCTTTCTATCCTCAAAGAATGGATAAGGATTATTCCAAGAATAGAAAGAAAGCGGGAAGAAAGCTTCTAGAAGAAAGCTGCTTTAAAACTCGATCACATCCGCTAGGAAGTTTGAGATTGTGTCCCGGTTCGGTGCATCTATGCCATCAATAGCAAAACACCACTTTTCAAGAATATCTTCAGCATCTGCAATAGATCTCAGGAAATCTTCGATCTCATTGGCCGCTTTATTGAACTTTGCTGACATCATCGAAATATGACCTATCCTTCCGCCAACTGGGCTGCAACTATGAACAACATTCTGGAACTGATTTTGCACCCGAATTCATGAGAGGCTTTTCCATAATGTGAGGTATGGCATAAAACATCCAAGGTTGGAACTTGGTGGCATCTTCTGAACCAGTGACCCTGTTGAGCAAAGTGATGATGATGGCAACCTCGTCCTTGAACTCTCCTCGTCCGACATTCTTGGGCAATGTCTTATGTTTTTCTTTCATCCATCTCTATGCAATCTTCTTGCTATATTTGTCTTTATGCATATTCCACATCTTTTCACATTCATCCCTTGAAAGAGTTACGCTTTCAGGCCATGGGGGAATGGAAAAACACCTTTCGACCATATCAGGCTTTAGACTGCAAATCAATCTACCATCTGCTGACTGGATCTCCCTAGTAGCCGGGTTGTAATGCTTAATGCAAGCGATTACGAACTCAAGGCTCTGAACTGATATAGGAATAGACGCTGCTGCGAGGAGTCCAAAATGACCCAGGTTCTTGATTGAAGTGTTGCCTGCTCTCTCCAAGGGATGTAGATCGAACACCGGCTTGACATGATGCAAGTCTGTCTTAGCTATTTTGATATAATTGTGAAAGAGATCCGATTCGGACTTGAAAACATTAGGAGTGTACTCCATTTCAGAAAACTCGAAGAATGACTGTAAACTCGCCTTGGTTCAGACAAGTCTTGTGCAATTTCTATTTTTAGAATGCTGATTTTTGCGCTTCAACGGACGAATTTTTTGAGAATTTTTTCTGAGATATGGGTTTTGTTCAGAATATCAATGCAAGACAACCCAGATCGTCCGTTTTCGAAAATCTTGAATTTTGCCTAAAAAGCAGCAAACCCTAATTTCTTCAATTTTTCTTAAAAAAAATTGGCATCTGGGTTTTGTTCAGAATATCATTAGAAATGGACCCAGTTGATTGAATTTGCAAAACTCTGACGTTTGATCGAAAAAGAAGCTAACCCTAGGTTTTTGAACTTTCTTGAAAAAAGCTGCGATATGGGTTTTCTTCAGAAGACTGATTGGAAAGGACCCAGATGGCTGAAATATGAATGCACTGAGGTTTTCACTGACATGCAAGATAAAAGCACTTGCTGCAACTTGATGAAGTTTCTTGAAAAATTCTTCAGAGGATGGAGGCAAAAAGACCCAGATGATTGAAAAATTGAAAGCCTTGGCCTTCTGCTTGAAAAACTTGATCTTCTGGAACACAAAGCTTGAAAAAGCAAGGTTTATGCTTGCTGGTCTGAAAAATCTGATGTAAAACCAGCAACCATGAATTCTTTAATCACAAAAAATTCTCAAACTTGCTACTCCAACTTTCTCCTCTGGATGCTACCTGCAAAAATAATGAAAAATACATGGAAAAGAAGTGTTAAATAGACTTAGGGTCTAATTTAGGTTTTGCTTTCTTTTTGCTTTTATTTCAAAACCCTAAATCTCATCTCCTTGAATTTGGACGCCATCTTCCTCTTCTCACAAATTTTGAAATTTTGAAAATCCTCAAAAATCTTCTAAGGCATGGAACTTTGGGCGCCTTTCTCCAAGAGGGGCGCTCAACTTCACCAGTGTTGGTCAAAATTTCAACTTTTTCAACTTTTCTTCACTTTGACATGTCACTTTGCCACTGATTTCTCGTTGATAGATCAACCTGATAGATGAGCTGAGTGGTTCACGGCGGAGCCTGTCTGATTCTGAAGAAGACGTTCTGGAGGGACCTCCGGCTAAAAACTTGATTTTGACCTCCGAATTCATGGGAGGCTTTTCCTTCTAGGGGCGCCCAACTTCTCCAGTGTTAGCCATTTTTTTGATTTCCAAGTCCTTCATTCTCCCTTTGATCTTCTGACGAATCTTCGATTCTGAGAGCAACGCTGATTCGACTAACTGTCTGATTGTTTCGCTGGATAGCCAGACTAATTTTGATGAAGCACTCTTGGATGCTACTTCTGCAAATTCCATCATTTGGAGGCCTTAAAGTTTGGGCGCCCTTCTTCAACTGGGGCGCCCACTTTCACCAGACTTAGAAAAAATCTCAATTTATTCATGTCTTTCACTTCTACGGGCGATCCTGTTGAATCTTGAGCTCCAAGCGTCAGATTGATAAATGTTCGGACTTATCGCGAAGCTGACGAAGAATAAAGAGGGGTCCTCTAGAGACACGTTTGTCAAAAAGTGGATTTTCACCCTTCAAAAGGTTGGGCGCCTATCTTGACTGGGGGCGCCCAGTTTACCAACACTTAGTTTATTTTTCACCTTTTTCACCTTTGCTTTTAGATTTCTCTTTTCAACTCTCGTCGGACCTTCTGTTCAGCTCTTCGAATCTGATGATTGCGAGCTCCGTTTGTCGTGCTGGATAGCTCACTGGAAATTCTGTTGCATTTTGAAGATGTCCCATTATAACTTTGACTGCAACTTCATCTGTTTGGACCCTTGAAAAGTTGGGCGCCTTTCTTCACTTAGGGCGCCCAGTTTCTCCAGACTTAGAAAAAATTTCAATTTATTCTTCTTCAAGTTTCAGATCTTCATTTTATACCTTCCACTTTGACTTGAATTTGCTGGAGACTGGATTGTCGGATGTTCTGATGAGGATATCCATCGTGAAGCTGACTAAACACTGGACAACCTTCATTGAAGACCGTAACCCTAATTCCTTCATCTGATTCCCTAAAAAGGTGGGCGCCTTTCTTCAACAGGGGCGCCCACTTTCACCAGTGTTAGAAAATTTTCAAGACTTTTCAATTTTCTTCCTCGTTCCTCGTGCATGTTCATCGTTTCACCTTCTGCCAAAAGTTTGAATGCTGAAATTGACGCCTGGCAGTCGGATGACCTCCATTGATGACCTCGGAACTCCATATATGCTTCTGAAAAAGCTGAATAGACCCAGTAGGGCAAAACTGATTATTTTAAGATTCTGACTACACCAGCCTGATACGGACACATTTTGAGCCAATCAAAATCAGTTCGGACCCTGTCGGACCAACTTTCTATTTTTAGAAATTTTCTATTTTAGAAAATTTTGCTAGTATCCGTTTCGAAAGAAACCTAGAAAAACCCAAAAACTTTACTATTTCGAGAAAATTTCTAAAAATAGCAGTTTTCCTAAAATTTAGGGATGAAAAACTGAGATCTGGGTTTTGTAGGTTAAGCTACTCTTAGCAGACCCAGATCATCAGAAATTGAAAATTTGGCATTTTAACCCTCCATGCAAGACATTTACACCCAAATTTTGACTTTTTTGACTGATTTAACAAGACTTTTACTCATTTCTTCAAAATGTCTAAGTGTAACAAAAATTTTAATTTTGGGGTACAACAATCTTCCATCGCAATAAACACTGCCTATGAGATGGAAAAAAGGATTTGACTATCATCTTTATGAGTTGCTAAGACAACAACTAATGGAAAATTTGGAGAAGACTAAGGAAAAGAAACATCCATTTATGTATGGTACCTTGATTGTTTGTCTACTTTTCTAATTTTTGGGAAAATTGTACGGTACTAAAAGTGTTGTATGGTTGAAAGGAAGACCAATTGTACATAAAATTAAAGATTTTATAAGAGGTCTTAGTTATGCAAAGGCACAAGATGAATCTCTTGAAGCTTTCTTTGCAGTTATTCAAAAGAGAATGCATGAAAGAGAAAGAATCCCTAAGAAAATGGTTGGAAAATACAAGGATAAAATCATATTCATAGTAGCAACATATGAGTGCATTGTTCGAGCAGTTGAACCAAGGATAGTGTGGATACTGACAATGGGATATGAGATTATTGAATAAGAGATTATTACCTCAACTTATTTTATGCTTAGAAAACCTAAGGACACCATAGAAGGAAGATATGGACCTATGAAGATAAAATAATGGAGGTGCCTATGGAGCAGAAGAAACTAATAATAAAGAAGAATGTTGCAAATATTATTGGCAAGTTTTTGGAGGACATGGGCTTCACAAAGGAGCAAGTGGAGAAAGCAAGAGCAAGGGATGGAGCTCCAAAGATCTCATCAAGTACTAGATTTGGTAGAACATCTACCACCCCTCCTATTCAAAAGTCCTTCGGGACTAAGCCCCCTACTAGAGAAAAGAGAAAATCCTACTCTAGTTGTCAATACAAGAGATGATTCACAAGACATTGATGCTCAACATGAGCATGCAATAGATTAAGGATATGATCAAGATAATGTTCTTATGGAAGTTGAAGAAGTGACAGGAATATGAAGAGGTAGAGAAGAAGGTTGAAAAAGAGACCACCACCAGTGAAGATACAACAAAGGAGGATACCTCTTCTCCTCTGGTACCTAAAGATAATGTTGAAGATACATAAAGAAAACCAAAGACAACTCCTCTGGATACCACAAAATAGTCTATTAGTGAAGAAAATGTAAATAAGGATGAAGAAAAGGACAATGGTGACCAAGAAAATAATGAGATAAATGATGAGGAAAAGAATGAAGATGCATTAGGAGATGCAAAGATAGAAGAAGAAATACTAGTGAGCTCTGGAAAGAATGGGGAAAATGAGCTCAAGGAAAAGACTACGAAGAATATAAAGGATTTTGGTGAATCCTTCGTCTCCTCTAAAGATTCATTGAAGAACTTACTAAGCATGTAGCTTAATTTCTAGCCTATTGTATCAATACAATTACTACAATTACCTATGCAACAAAGGAATGTGGACCTTGACAAGATTTACCCACTCTATAAGCTTCAATTGGGAGATGTATTCCATACATCAGCCCAAAAGGAGATTATAGAGACCCATCAAAAGAGTGGAGAGCTAATGGATGAAGATGTGAAGGTTCTTCAAGAGGCCATACCTGGTGCAAGCATTGACACCTCACTCTATGGTATGGAGAATTTGAAGTTGTTAATTGATTCTTTTAAAGAATATGTTGTTGGTCTTAAGGGACAAGTTGAAAATGAGATTGAAAAGAATATAAATGACAAGAAGATGGTGGAGATTACTGAGAAGTGTACCCTTTCACATGCAATTTTTTTCAAGAAAACCTTAAATGTGCACAAGATTGTGTGGATGAGGAAAATAATCTATTCCAATATTGTATGAAGTGGCTTGGAGCCACATAGAGAATCAAGAGTGAAATGGACTCAATTGAGTCCCAAATCCATAATGCTTCTAGTGCCTATGATCCAACATGTGATTTGATTGGAAACACAAGAACATCAATAGAATATTTGCATGGGAGATTCTTCCAGCTACAGGCCCAAAAGGAGAAAATTATTTTACAGTTTGGAAATCTAAGGGACTTGGTAAATTCCAAATTCATATTTGTTTCAAGTGCCCTTTTGAGTGCTAACAAGCCTACATAGATCAATCCAGTACCTAGCACTCCAAAAGAAGGAGAATAAATTCTAATGGAGCTAAAGACATAATTTAGGATGCTTGGGACATCAAAGAATATTTGGAAGAAGGTAAACAAGACTAGAAGATACATGTGCAGAAAATTCAAGAGTCAACTTCCTCCGATTGACAACATTCTTTATGCATTTCCATTTTTTACTTTTAGATTCTTTGTACATATGTTGATTATATAGAGTGGAACTTCTAGTACAACTTTTTGGTTTTACTCTGGTACATAACTTAGGGAGAGTCAATTGAATTTTTCAATCTATACATATGCATATATTTCTCAAGGGGGGATCCGGTATGTGTTAAAAAAGTTGTATGCACCCTTTACCCTTGATGTCAAAGGGGGAGAATATTTTGGAGATGTTTAGGCATGCTGCCATCAATGAAAAAGGGGGAAATTGTTGGAAGAATGAGGAGTCTATCATTGATGTTATTGTTGGCAACATGAGCATGTGGGATAAGTACAAGGTATATTGTTATAAATTGCAGTGTTGTCATTGATGTCAACATTATATCTTCCTTTGGAGATCATGGTGAAAATCATTTTGGTTGGCTCTAAACATGTTTTAAGATGTTTACATATGGAATTTTTTTAAGAAGGTTTGATCTGGTTTGATGAAAATTGACTACGTGTTGATGCCAGTAATTCTATGTTCAAAGCATCCAATTTTTGGGTCCGCATCGGTCCTCCATTCAATTATTTTCTTCGTGGTTCTAATATATTTTTGTTGGCTAGTAGAAGCATCTAATTTCAAAGTTTCATCTTGTTTTGGATTTTGGTGTGAAAGTTATGAGTAAAAGAAGTTCAACTTGACAGTTAGAGGTGTTTTATAGTTTTGTGCATATGAGTTGGAGAATCTGCACTCTCTATGGATTGGGTTTTGACTTTGCAGATTTGAGGAGATGTTGATAGATGTCAATAGAGTGTGCATTCCAGATGGCATGATGTTTTGAGGTACACATGTCTGAATATGGCTATACAGTTGGAGAATTTTTGAATTAAGTCTTCTATGGTGCTTACCTAATAGGTTTGAATGTATGTGAAGCTTAATTAAGTATTAAAAAATTATGTGGAATCTATTATAGGTCCATGTCAAACTATTCCAAAGCTTTTATAGATTTGAATCTTGGCATGATGCGTGTGTGAAAGGATTTTGAGGTGATAAGTGATATTTTTTCTAGTACATCTTATTAGGCTGACCTAATTGATGTTATGGGTAAAGTGGATATATAAGATAGATCATTTTTGATGTTTTGATGAAGATCCTACTTCAAAATGATGCGAATGATGCAAATTGACTAAATACATTACGAATCTAAGTTGTGAATGTTGAGCAAAATATTAGAGTGATGTAAATGCAGAGGAAGGTAGAGTGTTAGATCAGAATCAACTGAAGTCTATAAAGTTAGCCTATTAAGCTTCATTGGAATTGTATTTCATGCATATGATAGATGCAATTGTAACAGTTCAATCTAGGCTGTGAGCTACAAAATTTCTTCTATCTCTTTTATTTTTTCAATGGGTAGTGAGTCCACTTAGATAGTACATTCAGCTATAGTGAGCACTTCTGTAATATACTATAACTAGTTATAATATATTGTGAGCTAATCCTCACCATGGTTTTTCCCATTTTGGGTTTTCCACATAAAAATCCTGGTGTTCATGTGTTATGTGATGTTTAATGAATGTTTCATACTTTCTTTCATTGCTGCAAGTTGAATGAGTTATGTATTACATGGCTAAATGTTTAAGTGGTTCGAAATAATACTGATTAACCCCCCCTCTTAGTATTCTATGTGTTCAACACAAATAACAATGGATGTCTTTCTACACTATATGCTCACTATCATAAAATGATTGTTATTTGTTTGACATAACATTCATCTATTGTAAAGAAAAGAATAATGCATGGTTATATTTGGACTCAGAGGTCACATAACTAGGAAAAAGTGACAAAAAAATAGCATAGGATGGTGACCGAATGGTTACTACTTTATATTACTAAAAGATAAAACATTACAAGATACAATAAAATATACAAACTTATATTTGCAACTATTCTTTCTGATACTCAAGATTGCACTATGGCTCAAGAGTAGAGCATACTCAAATATTTATAGATGTAAACTTGATAAAATTACTAAGACTCTAAAGAATCAATTCAAATGACCCCCACTATGCTTCAAAAGCAATTATTTATAGATATAAAATGCCCTGAAAAACAAGTAAAAAGGAATCATATCAACATTGCTAGGTAAAAAAATTAGAGAAATGAGAGTCCTTGTATACTAAATTTATGTTAGATGATAATTATAACCATCATAAATCCTACTAGAACTAGTGTTAGAAGATGGGACTCTTAATTCAAGATCAATATTGTTGTATACATTATCCCAAGTTAATGGATTATGCTTGGAACATATATATAATTTATGGTGGATGTTCCAATCTAATTGGTATTTATCATAAGTTAATCTGGGAACAAAATAAGATCCCCATTTTAATCAATTATTGATGATGATAGTGGTAACCATATATTGTGTGAATGCATAATCTAGCTTGATATGTTAGGGTCTAACATTACAAAAGAATCATCTTATTTGGTCAGAGGGCCTTGCAGCACAAGTTATAAGCTAATTGAAATAGGGTCATTTTACAACATTGATAAGCTGCAAATAGTTTTTATTAGTTTAAATCTTGAGGATAGTGAAATCTCCATAGTTATCTTTGTAATAACGAGGAGTGGTGATACAACCAATATGTTCTACACTTTCAATATTAGTTGTTGTGTTCTACAAATATTTTTGATTTACTCCTTTCATTAGAATCTCTTTGATCTAATTGGTTTAGTCGTGTGAAAAATACATTGAATTCTTTATGCATATCAAAACATGGATAGTTTTGTTGGCTAGAGTTAGAAGCTATCATAGAAGTTCTAGGATTTTTTTTTCTAAGATGGTATGCAACTATATTATCTTTCCTTGAAATATGTTGGGCTTCATAATTGAACTAGTTGAGAAATGCTTTCCATCTAACGTATTTTCCTCATCCATCTTTTCTTTTGTGACCCTTTTCCTTAAAAGTTATGAATTTGCTATAACTAGTTTTGGTGATGAAATGCTTTTAATGCATTAATTTTAAAAATAATTTATTAAGACATTTTATAACACCATAAATTTATTTGTCTAAAGAAATCCATTGTTTAATATCACAAGGAATACTCCACTGGAATAAACTGAATCATATTATTTTCCATGTTTGACAAAAACTAAGTATCCTCCCCATGCTACATCAAAAGTATATGTATATAATATAAATTCATTAATATTGGATACATGAAGAATAGGGAGATTACTTATACTTTTTGTATCTTATTTACAACAACATTATGTTCTAGAGACTATTGGATCTTCTTTTTCTTCAAGAGTTGTTGGAGTGCTTCTCTATCAAAACTTGCATTTGGATAAAAAATATTTACATAGTTTAAGATTCCCAAGAAGGCTTGCAAAGTATTCTTATCAAAGGGATTCTTAAATTCCAAGACCTTTTCTTTGATGTGTGGTTGTACTTATAGCACACCATTATTGACAATCATACCTAAAAACTTACAAGAGTCTTGGCACCATTGAATTTTATTTAGGGACAAAACAATTGTATATACCAATTTTTCTATAAGTTATTCCAATTCATCAATAATGGGAGGTTTACAAAAAGATAAAGATGCACCATTATTAATTTGAGCATCATAGTTTTCCCATTTAGTATAACTAAAATATAATAGGAAAGCTTTCCACTTAAAATGGATATTAGGTGGTTTGGTTTTTATTTAGTACTAGGATCTGGTAAAGAAGATATTACAAGCTAAACATTAGCCTGTTCAAAAACATTTGAGATTTCTTCTAGCATTTCTTGGATTTTGACTAAAGAAGAAGAGAACTTCAAAATATCAGATTTTTTAAATTTTCTTGATAAAATGGCTCTATAGGAGTAAATGAACAGTCTTCTAGAAAAATATCAAAATCATCAAGAGCCTTTTGTATTTTATTTTTTACTAACTTTTTCAAGTGGCTCAGCTTTCACTTCCTTTTTATTTGCTTCTTGAATGGATTCAACAAGATCTTCAAGCTATTCTTCATCAACATCAGTAGGAAAGAGGGGCCTATAGTGGAGCACCCTAACTTCACGTTTCTCAAAATCCTACATGGAAATTTCAAATCACTCCCAATTTTGTACAACAGTTTATTTGGCAACTCACGTGCTTTTATATTTTGTTTTAGGGCCACAACATCAAATATGATGCCACATCAACATGCCTTTTGTTGAGGTATCCAAAAATTACCAAAAAAAAGTGAGACTGATAGTGGTGCACTAAGTCATGTTTTATTGATGTGTTGATGTGGCATCACATGATTTGTTAGTTTTTGTACTTTATGGATAATTTTTTTTTGCAATTGGATATTAAGATGCTCCACTATGGGGCCCATTGAGGACTACTTCTATCCCCACTATTAGACCACGCTCCACTATAGGCCCCTCTCCCCTATATTCTTCAATGTATGGTTCATAAATGTTAGCCTACATATAAAGATCTTTATCTTCATCTACAAGATCCCACCACATTGCTACATCAATGGAGTAAATATGTTTTACTGTAGGATTTTTACATGAGCATTGAGGGGATTTATGGCCTTAGTGATTACAAAAATAACAAATTATTTTTTGATAATCTTTGCACGGGGTAGTTTTGAAACACAAATAGTGATGCTTTGGAGCATAAGAGTGCTTACAAGGAAAAGAGCGACATTGGTAGAAAATATTTTTCTTCTTATAAGACTTTTTGTTTACTTTGTAGCCTTCTTTTGTAAAAGGATTGTAGCTATAGGTAGCAATTTCAGGATATAATGGAGCAAGATGCTTAGCTTGATGCTTTGTGAATTTTTGGAAATTTTTACAATCAGAGATAAACTCGAATACCTCGTCTCAAGCATATTGAATAAGATCACTTATTGTAGTATACTTAAGGGATATTCCTCAAATTTTCATGTAATTGAGAACTTTATTAAATAATTGATAAGGAAGTCCTTCTAGGTACTTGATTTTAGAAAATTATTTTTTGTCTTGTTCCATATCATAAATTAATATTCCAAATTGATTAGAATATTATTCAAAATCCTTAAGATCATAACACTTCATCTATAAAACTATTGTTACTTAATTTATCTTTTACATATTAATTCAGGATAAAATTCTTGTACCAACAAATTATGAAACAATTGAAGAGAATTTTCTTGTACTACTTCATCTCCTTCAATTTTTTAGTACATTATAAACCTATGCATCCTTTTCATATTATATCATGTCTTTTTACCACCTTTTGCTGCATATGAATAAATCAAATTGAGATATATTTGACTTAGCTTTGAGGTACAATATAAAAATTAATTATTGGATTGTATTACTATTAATCATTATTATTTTAGCTAAAGAAAATAAATCCTACAATATGCTAGTGAAGGTGAAGCCAATAGAATTGACAATAAACTTCTTGTATCTTGTGATTGCACTATTTCAAAGGTTTAATTCCAACTATTAATCCTTTTCAAGTAATTATTTGCTTAATTTGGATATCAATTCTTTTGTTATAATATATAGTGATTCATTTTTGTACTTGTATGGTGTATAACTCCATGAGCTATGTGTATTGTTTGTTGTTGCAACTAATAAGTTGTGGTGCTTGCATGCCAAAAATAACTACTATATTCATGACAAACAAACTCATCTATTTTGAGTTATTTTTTCATATGTTGTTGGAAAAATGCCTTTATAAAATGAGGTGTATGAGAGAATCAAGGGAGAATAGGGAGGAAAGAAAGAAAATAACATCTATGAGAAAATATAAGAGTGTGGGAAAAGCGCATAAGAGAATCAAATATAAAATAAAAGAGATGTAATAGGACATAAATCATAATATATATTTAGTGGCTATTTTGAGGAGTATTTATCATTTCTACAACCACCACATGGATTGAGAGGAAGGCCTCCCTCTCAATAAATTTTGGTGATGGTTGTTAAATTATTTTATGGATTTACTTTTATTTTATAGCTGGAAAAATGCTATAGTTTTTTGTTTATTTTATTATTTAATAGAATGTTGTCAATCAATCATATACTCTGTGTAAATTATATTACATTTACCTTGTTTATATTATTGAATAAATTTATAGAAAGTTTACAAATCATTATTTTTATTATAGCTATAGTTCCTATCACCAACAAACAATTTTTTTAGCGGCTTACACAAACCTTGTAGAAGTATTGTTTAGAGTTCCTATAGTATTTTATAGTAGTGTTTAGAATTCCTATAGAATTGTTAAATAGTGAATTTATTTTCTAGTTATGTTTCATTTTACTCACATCACTACCTACAATATTTACACATGTAGCCACAATGTCTTTTACAAGTTTACCACCCCATATTGACACATAGATCAAACTAATTTTTTAATTATTAAACATTAAATACATCTCATTTTTAACCTTAGTTTAAACATATCAAGTAGAAAACTTCAATGTATAGACGCTTCAAAAAAATCTTATCTTGACCATTATCAACTATGAAACCAATTTTAAGTTTGAAGTGAGCATTAAAACCATTTCAAAAATTTATGATTACTCTCAACAATAAGTAATGTTAATCCTTATTATTCAAATTATTTAAACCATTTGAACCAATAATATATACAAAATATTTATATATTTATCTCAATAAGGCCATGCAAGTACATATAATGTCATGAAAAATTCCATATACTATTATAAGGCCTATAATGGAATATAGGCATATGATGAATACATAAATAAAATCACATAGAAATACAATGATATGTATTAATAATAGTAAAATCTATGCCTACAAAGCCATATAGACATACAATGATATACATTGGAAACTAAGATAAATGCTTCTTGCTAGTTGAATTCTAATAGTAGCAATGTCAGTGACATAGTAGACGATAAAAATGGTGGTGCAAAGACTATATTCATTCTTTATATGCTTTCATCTTGCAATGTGACTAATGTGAAGCTATTTGTTTTCAACCACATCCTTTCCCCTTAAGCCTTAGCTAAAAATATGATTACTAGAGAAAAGAATTGGACTAAAGGCAATTGAATTTCAAGACTTACTGGTAACATTAATTTAGAAGATAGGGATTTTTTTGGATAAAATTAACATGTAAATAGATAAGAAATTTATGTTTTCCTTAATTAATTAATGTGCAAAAGGAATTAAATATACAAGTTCTACCAAATTTTATGTTTGTATTTTATACCAAGTATAAGCTTTCAATGTGGCCCATGTGCAAATCAGATGCTTATAGTCTAGGCCATTGATGGTTATATCTGACATATGGGTCCCCTTAGACAGGTGGAAGGAGGCAAAGCGAGTGGAAATTTCGCTATCATAGCTTATCCATTTAAAGCTATTGAATCTGAAGTGATGGATTAATATGCTAGGATGACTTGTTCTAACGAAGGAAGTGCATGGAGTACAAGAGTGCAGGGTGGTGGGAAGAGTGAGGCACATTCCCTTTTTGGAAAGCATACTTAGTATGCTTTCAAAGGAAAAATTGAGTACTCATTCTCTACCTACCTCAGGAACACTCAAACGAAGGGTACTAAGCTTCGTGCAGATTTAATGGCTACCCACAATGAATTATCTGGCTTCCAGTTGAGAGGATGTAGAGGTATTAAAAAAATGACCGACAATAAATGAAGATCATTGAATGGCTTCCTATATATTCAATATCATGGATGGAAATTGGCATCAAACATGGACACTCTGATTAAGTTGAAGAGCTCCAAGAAGGAGGCATCTTTGTTAGGATATGTTTATGATCAACGCTTGAAGAATATATGCCTCAATAAGGAAATTTTGTGGCTAGAAGCAGTAAGGATGGTGCTTGGGAAAAGCTATTGTTTCTCACACAATCGAACCAGGGCTAATTTAGATATATCATCCTGGTTCTTAGCCTCTCTTCTAGACTTGAGTTTTCTGAAGGAGAGATGTCTGTTGTTGTTGTGTATGGTGTTCAAAGGCTCAATTTTGGTAGGGGACACTGATACAATAGTAGTAGCTATGCTAGAAGTCATACTCCCATGGCCGGATGACATGGCTCGAATGTTCTAGTAGGGGGTAGAGGTTGAGTGACACCCATTCATCCTCAATCTGAAAGGAAATGAGCTGAAATGACACAGGAGATGGGTCTCCATAGGATACAATTTTGTATGCTGACAACTGGGGTTGGACGAAGTGGTTGGTTTACAATCATGCCATGCTTTTGCAAAACTGGTGGGGTTTGGCCATTTCTATGAAGATGTTTAATGGATTGATGGAGGGAGGGATTCTATTTTGTTTTGCTTAATCCATGTTAATTGCTATGTAAATATTAGTTTAAATGGGGTAAATTTTGCTGGCTCAAAGCCAAATTTTGGTTTTGTATCTTGGTCCCATCATGGTGGTGGGATAACTCGATGTAATATTTTGATCAGATTAATATAAAATCATGCAACTATGGCTGCGTATTACATATCAAAAAAAAATATAAGCTTTCAATGTATGTGCAATTGTATGAAATCATATTTTAATCATTATAAAAAATGAAAATAATATTAAGTTTGAATTGACTATTAAAATCGTTTTGAAATATTTATGATGACTCTAAAAATAAGTAATCTTAATCTTTATTATTCAAATAATTTAAACCATATTTAAAAAATTATGATCACTCTCAATAATAAGTAAACTTTATCTTTATTATTTTAAAAAAATAAATCATATGAATGCACACAATATTTGTTAGTGTAGGTTTTTTAATATTATTTTTCCTACACATTATTAAGCATACCTTAGGTTATAGGAGATGTGGTTCATGTGAGGACACGTGGCATAATCCATCGATTACATGTGTTGCTCTCACTCACATTTGGGTGGTTGAGTTTCACACCCTCTTTTGGCCTTATATGCCACCTCACAAAACCACTCATCTGTCTCTTTTTGAGTAGGTTATGCCACCTATTTGGCATTTTCCAAGTAGGCATAACTCCCACCTAATTTGGTTATTTGGGAGTTATTACCCCTCTTGGAATTATTTGCCCATATTTTGCTATATATTTTGCACTCACCTCTCCCTCTTATCTAGCTCCTATCTAGTCCAGATGAAGTCTAGATGAGTTCATATTAACTCAGTCAATTCAAGGGAGAGTTGAGGCATATTGTATCATTTAGTGTGTGATAATAAAATCATTTTGTTATTGCACTATATTCCTGCATTTTATCTCTTGTTGCTCTCGTGTGGAAGGTTTATCTTGGTTTTGCAGGTGATCCTGGGTGCTCGAGTTCATCAACAACTCTTACATGGTATCAGAGCGTCAGATCTGCAAGCCCCTTCTCAAATTTGAGAGATTTGTGAGTGTGTTAATCATAATTGCAAGTTGCAGCATGCCCATTCTTGTCTTAAGTAGCTGATTCTACCTTTTCATGTCGTTTTTTGATTGTTGGGGTCGTTTTATGTTGCTAAAGGCATTTTTTAACACTAGATCCACATTTTTTGTATATTTTAAAGAAAATCTACCATCTGGGTTTTGTTCACAGCAAAAAAAACCATCTGGGTCATTGCTATATTCTGCATACAAGTTACATATTTTGCATAATTTAAATCAGAATGTTTCAGCAGACCCCCTCTCCAATTGCATTTTTGATTTTGCAATCAATCTTTGGAGGCCATAATTCAGTCATACAAGCTCTTTTTTCAGAGCATTTTTTTTTTTATTTGGGGTAGAATTTCACAGGATTTGTAGAGGTATGATTCATTTTTTCTCAAGTGATCCGTATTTTCCAGAAAATTAGTTTTATCAACAGATCTGAAGGACAATTCTTGTTTTTGGAACTTCAAACGGCTATAACTTTCACATATGACCTCAGATTGAGGTGATTCTTTTTTTGAAAGTTGATATTTTTTTGAGCGCTACACATTGGTGCTATTTTGAGGTTCTAATTTTGAGATTATTTTATACTTTCAGTATTTGGGTCCAATTTTGGACATTGTAAAACTTTGGAAAATAACTCCAGAATTGTAAATGCACTAATTATAAAGTGCCACCATTATATTTTTCTGGGGGGGTCATGATTGAGTGAATTTTGGGGGGTAATCTTGTAGTTGATTCTTCATGGGTTTTTCTATTCATCCTTCTGTGGTAATGTTGAATAAGGATAATTATGAGTCTTGGAAGAATGGCATCCTGAAACATCTCAGGTGGCTTAAGCTCTTGCCATACCTTTATGGGCTAATACTTGAACCAGACACACCTTGGAAGCAATCAGTTTGAGGTAATAATAATGATCACATTATAGGATTAATTGGTACATATATTGGTGTTGATATTTATGTGGAGATCTCACATATTGAGTGCCCACATACACTTTGGACCAAGATTTGGGAGATTTTTGGAGACCATCATATCTCTCCATTCCCGGATGATCCTGTTGCAGATTGTTTAATTCCCCTTGATGATGCTGATAATTTACCCTATGATGATGATACTTTAGAGGAGCTTGAGGATAATAAATGTCTTGAATGTCTAGTTGAAAAAAAGACTTCTCTTCTTGCTTCTCCTCCTCCTATTGAGATCGCATCCTCATCTACTGTTGCATCTGAAGATACTTTTGTTGCTACAATCATGGCTTCTTGTGATTCAATGCAGTAGGATCCACATTGTCTTCTAGATATAGCTACTTCAGATGGATTCTTGACAGGGATTTCAGACTTGTTTGTGGAGTCTCATATTGCAGATTTAGGAGACATCATCAATAGCATTCATCTTCTCTTTGATGAAGATACACCTTCTTCAATTGTTGTGAGGGAACATATTGACCCTCTTGTTCATTCTCTACATGATCATTCATCACAATTTGGCATGACTGTGGATACTTTTGAGCAACATTTGGAGGAGGCACATTTGTCTTCAGAGGAGATATCTTTTTCTTCAAATTTTGTTCTACATCCATCTCCACTAGGTTCTGGATTGTCATCTTTTGCAGTGTGGTCTAAAACACCTAATTTGATGGTGATAGCTTTCAACATCAACATGGGGACACTTGAACAGAATTCGAAGACATCATACATTCTTCCTTCATATTCCTTTTAGGAATGGGAAGACATCCTGCATACATCCATGGTTTTGTTTCTTCCTAAGGGGAGGAACGTTGTTTGGAGAGATTGGATAATCTTTAGCATTCAATGTCATGCTTCTACCATTCTTGCAGGAGACTCAACATTGATGGAGGGCCTACCTTGTCTCTCTTCTACTTCTCTCTTATGGGGGGGTCTTTTTCCTCACATGGGGTTTTTTACCTTCTCGTTCTTCATTGAGAGTATTTCTATTTTGTATTTCATCTATCTTTTGGGGAGGAGTTTTTTCCCACTGGGTTTTCTCATTTTCTCCATTTGTGAGAGATTGCATTGCATATGTACATGGGCACCTAACATGGTCTTGTAGTTGGGACCCATCTTTGCATTGTTTCATCCTTTCGCCCACCTAAGCTATGCTTAAGGGGGGTGTTAGTGTAGGTTTTTTAATATTATTTTTCCTACACATTATTAAGCATACCTTAGGTTATAGGAGATGTGGTTCATGTGAGGACACATGGCATAATCCATTGATTACATGTGTTGCTCTCACTCACATTTGGGTGGTTGAGTTTCACACCCTCTTTTGGCCTTATATGCCACCTCACAAAACCACTCATCTGTCTCTTTTTGAGTAGGTTATGCCACCTATTTGGCATTTTCCAAGTAGGCATAAATCCCACCTAATTTGGTTATTTGGGAGTTATTAACCCTCTTGGAATTATTTTCCCATATTTTGCTATATATTCTGCACTCACCTCTCCCTCCTATCTAGCTCCTATCTAGTCCAGATGAAGTCTAGATGAGTTGATATTAACTCAGTCAATTCAAGGGAGAGTTGAGGCATATTGTAACATTTAGTGTGTGATAATAACATCATTTTGTTATTGCACTATATTCCTGCATTTTATCTCTTGCTTCTCTCGTGTGGAAGGTTTATCTTGGTTTTGTAGGTGACCTTGGGTGCTCGAGTTCATCAACAACTCTTACAATATTTTTATATATTGATCTTTATAAGGCCATTAAGTTATATATAATTCATGAAGATGCCATATATTTTCATAAGGCCTACAATGCCACATAGGTTCATATGATTAATGCCTAAATAAATCCATATAGACATACAATGATATGTATTGGTTGCATGCAAATCTATGCCTAAAATTTCATATAGGTATGTAATGATATAAATTAAAAAAATATAAATATATGCCTACATGCCATGAAGGTATACAACTAAATGTATATATATATATATAAACTATAGAGTCTCACCAAACAATCAACCTCTCTTGGCCTAGTAAGATAATCTCATAATTGATAAGTAGTCTATATGCTAATCAAACATTTCATGCTCAAGAGTATATTGCAATTCTATATATTAATACAAATAAACTATATTATGTAAATTAGTATAAAAAAATGACACATAAATCACATTAGTAAATAATCACTTTTTGCAATATAATTCTCCTTCTCAATAATTGTTTGCCTCTCTTTATCAACCTAACGGGTAGTTGCATGAATTAGAGTTCTCTCCTTTTCATGTGACAAAAATGAACTAAAGCAATCTCAATTAAAAATGAAGGTTAATTTTTTCATTAAATTACAAAAAATTCATAATAAAATTTATAGAAGCATCTCCCACCCATGTAAAAGGAATATAAGATAATTTTACTATAAGAACACCTATGCTATTTTGGATGTTGTAATTTCCATGCATGGAATCCTTCACTCAATGGATAGATGTAACTATGTTGGTATGGCTTTCAAACTTGATATTTCCAAAGCCTATGACAAAGTCTTGCAGAGTTTTCTTCTCAAAGTTTTAGCCAGGTTTGGATTCAATCCAATGGTTGTGAACCCCATTTCTAAATGCATATCTACTATCAAATATCTAGTGTTGGTCAATGGGGTCCATCATGGGTTCTTCAATGTTGGTAAAGGGATAAGACAGGGTGATCAACTTTCCCCCTATCTCTTTATGATGGTTGCTGATTTCTTAAGCTTAAATTTTTCAAGAATGCTAAGGGATGGATCTATTAAAGGTGTCAAACCCACAACCTCCCTTGAACCTTCATCCATCCAATAATTTATGGATGATACCATCCTCTTTGGGAAAGCTTCTATGGTGGAGGATAGAAAATGGAAGAATTGTCTAAACAATTATGCCTCAAGCTCAGGTCATTGCATAAACTACAATAATAGTATGATCTACTTCTTTAACTACACTCAGGCCCTCTAGGACAAAGTGACTGTTGTCTTGGTCTACAAGAGTGTGTCCCTTCTTCTGTGTACCTTGGGCTCCCTCTCATTGTCAAGGATGTTTCTCCAAGCTTTTGGAACTTTTTCCTTGAAATAATGTAAAGAAAATTGGTTGATTCAAAAGGCTCTACCCTTAGCCATGTTGGTAAATTGCAACTCCTGAATGCTACTCTCCAAGGGATCCTAGTTTATTTTCTTTTCATTTTCAAAATACCTAGATATATTTATGAGAAATTAGAAATAATTCAAAGGAACTTTCTTTGGTCAGGTATGGAGGAAAAGAAGAAATTAGCATTACTAAGTTGGGATACTGTTTTCCTTCCTAAATCTGCTGGGGGTCTTGGCATAAGAAAAATCCAATCGACCAACAAGGCCATGCTTACTAAGGTTGGTTGAGACCTATTGAGGAATAGGAAGGAGTGGTGCATGCTTCTGAATGCGAAATATCTCAACAACCTACATCTGATTAGTTGCCTCTTGTATAATCACCCTAGTAACTCTCTAGTTTGGAATAACATTGTAGAATAAAAAAGCTACTACACTCTGGGTTGAGATGAAAAATTGGTAGTGGAAGAAAAATTATGTTCTAGGAGGACCTCTGGCTGTTGGAAATACCCCTCAGTTAATTTGACTTTAGGAATATGATGGCTATTGCTACAATGTTTTTTGGAAAAAATGTGAGAGACTACTTGTGTGAGAAGCTTGGTTCCTTGAAATGGAAGATGCTTGAGTGTTGCTTCCCTCATTCCCTAGAGTTAAGGCACATGGCCAAGACCCTATAGGACATTCTTTCTCTAATTAGGATACCCATTTCTACTTAGGGGATGAATTCTACTGGTCCAGGGAAAGTAAGGGTAATCTCTTAGTAAAATGTGCCTACAGTTTGTTGTCCCTACAAGGAACTCAAAATAGAATTTGGAAACAAGTGTGGAATAGGAATCTTACACCAAAAATAAACTTCTTTTGGTGGACGATGAGTCATAATAGGATCCTCACACAAGAAAAATGTCATAACCCAATTTTATTGCATATTTATTATAATATGGTAAATTGACTTATTGAAGAAATTCTATATAAATTAAATGGAAATTTTGAAATTTTTGAAAATAGATTGAAAGAAGTTGACTGGTGTCAATAGTGCAATCTTTTGAAATTATCTTATATGTTATCAATAATTGAATGTTACTGATAAATTGTTCAAGTGCAAGTGTATGTAGTTGTAGGGTGACAGGTTGAAGGATGAGAGCATGGTTGAAGTAAGATTGATTAGCCAAATTGAACAGTAAGCCAGATGGAATCTGGGTGCACATACCACAATTGGCATGATATTTTCATTTGAAAATTCATATAAGAATGACTCGATGATTGAAAAGATGCATTGTGAAACAAAATCTCATGGAAACTTATATTTGAAAAAAAAATCAATCTTGAGCTTGTGTTTTGAATTTAGAGGAAAATGAAAGTGCGATTTGGTATGTGAACAAATATGTAAATCTCAATTATGCATTTTTGTATCATTATTGAAATGAAAATGAAAGATCCTTTTTATATAAATGAAAGATATACACATGAAAACAATTATATGTGATTACAAATATATGTATGTATATATATAAACACACATAAATATATATATATATATACATATACCAAGGATAACTTTAAGTAACCACCCCCTCGGTGAAGGTGTAAAATTCTGGCAAATCTTGTATACTTCTCGATAAAAATATTAATTTTAGTGGCAAATTTTTTCATTTTTTTTTTTAAAACTCAATTGGTGAATCTTTTCTAATTGCTTGAAGTCTGTGAAAAATCTTGGAAAATTGAAATGTTTTTTAAACCAATAAAATATTTTCATTGGTGACTAAAACCTTATTTTCAAACCAATAAAATAATTCCATTGGCGAATTAAACTTGTTGTCAAAACAAAACAAAAAATTGTTCGCAATTAAATTTTTTTTCAAACCAAAAAAAATATTTTCATTGGTGAATTAATCCTATTTTCAAATGAATAAGAAAAAAAATTGTTGAATTAGCATAATCTCAAACTAATAAAAAAATTCAGTGTAGAAATGTGAATGCAAATCAATATAACCACGATCATTCGATGAATTTTCGGTGGACGACTGTAGTTGCATTTCGAAAATAAATCTTCAAAGTACTAGATTTGCAAATTGAAACCTTTGAAATAATACTAGAACCATTAGATGCAGAAACATGGCAAGATCAAGGCTCATCGCTCATCATGGTAATGAACCCGATGGGTTGAACGATTTTGGTGATGAGCGATAGAAGAACTTAAGTGGCAGAAATATGCACGCGCATAAAGTTTGTTTTAAAAGAGGGATCGCCTAGGAAGAACGTAGGACCAAGGCTTAAAAACTTAAGAATGTTTTACACAAAGGATGTAAAGGCCAAACAAGGTTGAATTATCAACCTTATAAAATAATTGAATCCCTAGACCAAAGTAATGAAGGAAATATATGCGAAGGATATTCCATATCTATAGCCAAATGTCAATGCAAATCAATATAACCATGACCGTTCGATGAATTTTTGATGGACGACTGTAGTTGCATTCTAGAAGTAAATCTATGAAGCACTAGACTTGTGAATTGAAACCTCAAGAATAACACCAAAACCGTTAGATGCAGACCGATGGCGAGATCAAGGCTCATTGCTCATCACTCATTCTCTCTTTTCAATGCGTCAACGTACTACATTGCATTTAATTGAAATTCTCAATATTTTTGAAGAAAGTGTGGTATAGCCGTAATGCAAGAAACTATTAATTCCATATGAACATCTAAAGTGATTGATTGGAAAACTCATAACTTTAATGAAACAAGATTTGTAATGATTTCATATCGTTTGAGTGGCACTGGAGTCTAGTGATTTTGACAGCTTGTCAGCTTGAGGTACAATTTTCATGTAGCTAGATGTCAATCAAATTAAACATTTTAATTGTACATGTAAGGCTTAAGTTACATGAATGGATTAAGTTAGTTTTTTGGTTTGCACAAATTAGGCTGGTATCAGAACTGGTGGCCCATAAATAGGGATAGTGATAGTGGATAGTGTCATAAGTATTACGTGTTTTCATTTTTTAGGGTTAATAAGGACTCGAGAAGAAGATGATGTGGTATTATTGGGGATACTCTAAATTCTCCTACCTCCTGTTATGTAGTTACAGAGTAAAAGACCAATTTCCTTCAAGTTCAAAATGGGTGGAATTGGAAAGAAGTTGATTTGGTTGACCTGACTTCTCAGACAGGTTTTGAACTAGGATGAGGAGCTTTGATGGAGATAAATGCTATTCCAATGCATGGAGGTTGCAGGTAGAATATGGGAGCAATTTTACCACCCCTCATCTTCTGCATATACTACAAAAGAAGCATATACTATAGGAGCAACCATAGTTGAAAAAATGGGTTATGAAGGTGGTCCTTTGGGGTCCCAAAGACAAGGTCCTTGGATGGTAATAGATGTAGAGCATAGAAAACTAGTTGATAAATCTGGTCTTGGGCTTGGAGGTGAAAATGTAGACTAAGGGCATACAAGTAAATTTGTTAGAGCTTCAAATCCTCATCCTCATGGTCAGATACAATCACAACTAGGACATACCCATGGTGGAGAGCTTAGTGCAACTGGCACTACCTCTGGTGGTGATGGTATGGGTAGTAGTACTAGTAGTGGTCAAAATGTGCTACAACAAAAAATTACACACAAGAGGACAACAATGCAATATACCACAAAAACACCAGGTGGTCAAGGCATACATAAGATGCAAAGGATTTTGATAGGTCCAAGTCACACTACCAGTGGATCCACCAAAAAGGAGTTATTTCCAGGCATTCTCCCACTGCTAGTTAGTTTGGCTATGACATCAATAGCAACTACAAGTACTCCTATTCCTTCGCCATTCAAGCATTCCATTGTTCTTGCGTCCCTAGGTTTTGATTACATTGAAGATTTTAAAAAGAAATCAGACTTGAATAAAATAGAAAAGAAGCAATTGATGGAGAGTGTGTCTATTCTAACTTCAAAGCTTGCAACAACCATGGTATTACCAACATTTGACACAAATAAAAAAATCATGGAGTACATAATTCTAGCTCCCATAGTTCAAAACAAACTAGCAAATCAGATGGATCAATCTAAATTCCAGGTGAACAATATTCAATTGGATTTTTCTGGACTCAGAAATACTAAAAAAATTAATCTATCAAAGAAGAAAAATGAATTGGTGTACACAACTTTGCTAAATAAAGATAGAGATAAAAAAAGGTTGCAAACTCAAATTGAAAAGTTATAGGTAGACCTAGCAAATGAGAAAGCAAAGAGGAAAGAAACAGATAACAAGAGCAATGAATTAGAAAAAAGAATAAAAAAATATTCCTCTACATCAACAAGCAAAGAGGATAAGTAGAATGAGACTAAAGTGAATGAACTGAAGCAAAGGCTAGATGAGAGCAACAAGAAATATGATGAGGAAAAATCCACTTCAGAAAAATTAAGACTAAGCATTGTGAATGGAAATGCACAGTGGGAACAAAAATTGGAGAAGGAGAGAAAAAGAAATGAAAGGTTGGAGGTAGAGCTGATGGAAGCAAAAAATGAAATTAAGTCTTGTCAAAATAAGTTATCTACATTTTGTAGAGAAACAACGAGGCATATGAAAAAAAAGATCCGAGATGAAATAATGCAGAGGATTGATCATTTGTGTGACATGTTTCAATTGATTGATGCTATCAAAAAACATCATAAGCATCTCAACAAATATTTAGTGGAAAAAAAAATGTGTTGGCATTGGAGAAATTTGCAAATCAAATTCAACAAATAGTCTACAAAGCTAGTGACAATGTTTTGAAATCAAAAGGGATTACTAATCAGCTTGCTACATCAATGATGCTATCATCTATCATTGAAAAGTGTTTGAGAATGCGTGAAACAAAGGAATATTTGCATTTGGCTAGAGACAAGATGAAGAAGGTGGATGAAAAGTTAAGGAAATTCACAGAGCTTGGTTTTGTAAGGAAAACTTAGTGCAGAAATTGATTTCCTAATGTTAGTTCAAAGGGGAAAACAATGGAAGAGTGTCTTTTAATTCCTAAATTACAAAACATTATGATGCACTTAAATGGATAGAACAAAATAGACAAATTACACAATAGAGAACACCAAATTTTATGTGGGAAAACCCTTTCAGGAGAAAAACCCACCACCAAAAGATCTCTTTGAATTATTGTAATTAGAGAATTACATATAACTTATAGATCCTCATCAAAGTATTAATTCTCAGATTTTACGCAGCAACACTTACAGTCAAACCAATCTCATAATTCTTACATAGGTTACAGTCAATACAACACTATTACAATGTGTTTCTACATACAACACTCATTGACCAAAAAATGTTTCTATTCATCTGATTGATCTTTGCATAACTATTGTCATCAAGTTCTTTTTTTTTTTATCTCCAACAAACTCCAATGATCTCCAATGATCTATGTCCAAGAAGTTCAATTCATTCAAATTTCAAGGAAGTCCAATCATTTTCCATTTGAATTCATGGGATTACATTATCCCACATTCGCACATGACAAAAATGATTAATAGTTTAAATCCAAAAGCCCAATGAATTTACATGTCCACTAGTTATCCTTTTGACTGTTGACCCATTCAAACATCCACGGCCTCAATACAATCATTGGCATGGATCCACTGATATGAAACTCATCGGCATAGCTCCCTCCATTGGCCTAGCATTTCCACATTCTTCCGACTTGCTAGGTTACACCAATATGACCCTCATCGGGATGACTTCCTACATCGAAAAAGAATATAGAAATCATTCTGATAGTCTAAGTAACATCGATAGAAAACTCATCAATATGAATTCCTTCATCAGTGAGGAATATAAATATTTCTCTCATATGCCAAGTTACATCGATATGAGACTTGTCAGCATAACTTCAGTGAGGCTACACCAAATTGTTCAATGAGGTTGACATGGTGATAGAAATCTCCATCGATGTAGCATCTTTGGGTTACACTAATATGAACAGCTGAGAAATACACTTCGAACATAGATCATAAAGGTACAAAAATATTGATCAAGTCAAGTGAATTCGAGGAACACTATCCAACAAACTCCCACTTGACGAGGAATTCACTGGACTACCAATCACTTTCAAACATCACTAAGAACCGTGGGTTCCAAGACCCATCGAATTTGTACACCATTTGAACTTAGTTGTGCTCACAGGTTTTGTCAACGCATCTACAACATTTTCCAAAGTGTCTACCTTTTCCATATTTACCTTTCCATCTTCCACCATGTCGTGAACAAAATGATATTGCACATTAATGCGTTTTGTCCTGGCATGGAAAGTAGGATTTTTTGATAAAAAATTTACACTCTAACTATCACAAAAAATTGTAATTTTACCTACATTAAACCCAACATCCGAACACAAATTCTTAAGCCAAATAGCCTCTTGACAAGTATGAGTTGCTGCCATGTACTCTACCTCTGTAGTGGAAAAAGCGACTACAACTTGCTGCTTACTCATCTAATTGATAGCACCACCATTCGATGTGAATACATATCCACTAGTGGATCTTTTGCTGTTAATGTCCCCTGCCCAATCATAATCCACATACCCAAAAATGCTAAGAGTCCTCTGTGAACCAATTGATTTACCATGATAACATAAAGAAAATTATGAAGTTCCCTTCAGATATCTAAACACCCTTTTCATTGCATCCCAATGTGGCCTTCTAGGATTTGACATAAATCTACTCAGTACTCCCACTGCTTGGGAAATGTATGGTCTTGTACAAACAATCACATACATTAAACTACCTACAACACTTGCATAAGGCACTTTCTTCATATCCTCAATTTCATCTGAATATTCTAGACAATCTCCAATAGATAGTCTCGTTCCCTGTAAGACTAGAACAACTAGATGTTTACAATTATACATATTGAACCTATCAAGAACATTGGTAATATACTTTCTCTGGCTGAGCCAAAGCTTTCTACTAGATCTATCCCTTTTTATTTCCATTCCCATAATATATTTGGCTTCCCCCAAATCTTTCATTTCAAACTTCAAGGACAACTAAGATTTTAAATTTGAGATCATACCCTTATCATTTCCAATAAATGACATATAAAGCAATAATAATAATCTGATCACCTTAAGCTTTATAGTAAACACAATGATCGTATTTAGACCTCACAAATCCCAAGGATAAAACATATGTATCAAATTTTTGATGCCACATTCTGGGTGATTGCTTCAAACCATAAATAGACTTTTTAAGTTTACATACCAAATGTTCTTTACCTTTTTCCAAAAAAATGCTCTGGCTGGGACATATAAATTTCTTCTTCAAGACCCCCATGAAGAAATGATGTCTTCACATCCATCTACTCAACTTCAAAGTCACATGTTGTTGGAAGTGACAACAAAAATATGATGGATGCCATCTTAGCTATAGGAGAAAATATTTCTCCATAATCAATCCCTTCCTTTTGGGAATACCCCTTTGCAACTAGTCTTACCTTATACTTTTCAACACTACCATCTGGACCATATTTCTTTTTAAACACCCACTTGCATCCCATAGGCTTTGTACCTTTAGGACAAGGCACTAGATCCCAAGTTCCATTTTTCTCCAATAATGGCATTTCATCATTCATGGCTTCACACCAAGAATCTCAATTAGGCATATTAATAGCCTCTTTCACAGTCCTAGGTTCATCAGTATTAGTAAGCAAAGCATAGGCACAACTTTTTATCAAGTACTGAAAAACCATACCTATCTGGTTGTCTCCTTTCACATGTAGATCTCCTCACTAGTTGAGGTTGAGGTGTAGGCTCTTCCTCTTGATCAGAGCCTTCAGATCTACTTGAACTCTCATTTAAATCATCTACACTTCATACTCATTTTTCCTCTTTTTCAGGGGTTAGAGGAACACTAACTTCATTCTTTTCTTTTTGCTCTTCAGTCTTTTCTGGCTAAAGATTAATAACTGAAGGTTTTAGCTCCTTGAATATTACATTCCTATTGTAAATCACCTTTTCCATCATAGGATTCCAAAGCTTGTACCCTTTAACACCAACTCCATAGCCAATAAAGATACATTTTACTACCTTGTTATCCAATTTAGATCTCTTTACTTCAAGTACATGAGTGTATGCCTCACATCCAAAGACATGAAGATGTATCAAAGAGGGATTTTTACTTGACCATGCTTCCAAAGGCATCTTGTCAACCAATGTTGAAGTAGGAGAATGATTCAACAAATAACAAGTTTTAGCAACTACCTCAGCCCATAATTTTTGTTCCAGACCAACACTACTTAACATGCTTCTTGCTTTCTCCATCAAAGACTGATTCATTGTTTTAGCAACTCCATTTTGTTGTGGAGTATAAGGTGTAGTCTTGTGCCTTTTAATTCCATGGTCTACACAATATTTGTCAAAGTATGCATTGCAATATTCACCACCATTGTTTGTCCTCAAGCATCTAATTTTTCTACTAGTATGATTTTCAACAATATTTTTAAATTCTTTAAACCAATTGAACACTTTTGATTTACTTTTCAAAAATAAACAAATTCCCTTCTTGAATAATCATCAATGAACGATACATAATATCTTGATTTAGACAAAGAAGGAACATCAATTGGACCAAAAACATTAGAGTGAATATAATCCAAAACACCAGAAGATTTATGAGGACTAGAATAAAATGAAACATGATGATGTTGTCCATATATACAATGTTCACAAAATTCAAATTCCAAGTTACAATCTTCAAGCCCCTCAACCAACTTTTTATTTTTCAAGGATTTTAATCTTTTCTCACCAATATGACCAAGCCTTTGATTCCAAAGCATAGTCTTCTCTGCAGGAAGTTTAATTTCCAAAATTTTTTCCCCTATAGGAACTTTAGTCTCCTCTACACAAACAACCTTGTGTGACTTTGCAAATACACTGTTACATTGAACAAGTGTGTCCAAATTGTACAGAGTACCAATTCGAGCGCCCCTTGCCAGTACCATCAAGCCTCTAGTCATTTTACAACCATTGCTTGAGAACAAAAAATGCACTCCAACATCATTCAGTTTGCTTACAGATAGTAAATTCTGAGCCAGACCTGGTATATGCCTTATGCCATCAATTCCCTTAATTATTCCATCAGGAAACTGAATTCTGACTCTTCCATGACCAACAATTTCTAGAGATGAATCGCTTTCTAAATACACCTTTCCACCATCATATTTTTCATACTTTGTGAAATAGTCTCTATGAGATGTCATGTGGAAAGATGCTCCAGAATCAATTAGATAGACATCATCTGATGCCTGAGTCACCAAGGAAGCAATGAAGGCATCTGCTTCACTCCGAGAAGAATCATTATTGGAAGAGTTCTTCTTCTCCTCCTCTTTGCGATCCTTTTTGACATGACTAGGCTACCCACAGTTCTAGCATTTCACCTTGGACTTCTTTCTAGGAGACTTTGACTTCCCTTCTGATTTTGATTTGGAATTCTTCTCCTTCTTCTTGCCTTTTTCTTTTGATCTTCCATGAACAACAAGAGCCTCCTTTTCCATCTCAAAAGATTTCCTTCTCATTTCTTTTGATAGCAAAGAAGCAACATCTTCCATCTTGAAAGTGGTTGTCCTGCTCCCAATCACCATCACTAAATGATCCCAATAATTGGGAAAAGAACACAACAAGAGCATATAATGATCTTCATCATCAAATTTCACACTCACAGATGTTAACTGATCAATTAGAGTGTTAAACGTATTCAGGTGATCAGCCACAAATGCCCCTTCCTCCATCTTCAAAGAGTACAAATTCTTCCTTAAGAAAAAATTATTCACCAAGGACTTGCCCTAATAAATGTCTCCAAGCTTCTTCCACAAAGATGTGAATTTCTCTTCGTGAACATTCAAGAGAATAGAGTCTACCAAACAAAGTCTTATCAACCCTTTTTCTTTTTTGTCTACGAGGTCCCAATATTCTTGCTTCATGCTTGAAGGTTTCATTCCAGACACAACAAGCCAAAGATCACGATCCACTAATAGGTCCTCCATTTTGAGTTTCCACAAGTCAAAATTATTGCCATTGAATTTCTCAATTTCAATCTTTCATGATGTGCTTGCCATCTTAATCTTTAATCGAGATTACCACGTTTCTACAAAACTCTCACTTCAGAATTGACACAAAAAACCAACCCTACCCACAAGGATTACACAACTGGCTAGGATCTTATACCACTTGTAAGGAAAACTTAGTGCAAAAATCGCTTTCCTAATGTCAATTCAAAGGGGAAAACAATGCAAGAGTGTCTTTTAATTCCTAAATTATAGAACATTAAGATGCACTTAAATGGATAGAACATAATAGAAAAATTACACAACAGAGAACAACACCAAATTTTACGTGGGAAAACCCTTTCGGGAGAAAAAAACCACCACCAAGATATCTTTGAATTATCGTAATTGGAGAATTACATACAACTTACAAAACAGCATCCATGTATTCGTTCTTAGATTTTACACAGTAGCATTTACAGTTAGACCTATCTCATAATTCTTACACAGATTATAGTCAATACAACACTGTTACAATATGTTTCTACATACAACACTCAGTGACCAAAAAATGTTTCTATTCATTTGATTGATCTTTGCATAACTGTTGTCATCAAGTTTTTTTTTTTGATCTCCAACAAACTCCAACGATCTCTATCCAAGAAGTTTAGTTTGTTCAACCATTGAGGAAGTCCAATCGTTTTCCATTTGAATTCGTTGGATTACATTATCCCACATTCATGCATTATAGAAATGATCAATAGTTTAAATCCAAAAGCCCAATGACTTTCCACAAGTTAGCATTTTGACTGTTGACCCATTCAAATATCTACAACTTCAATACATCCATCGACATAGCTCCATCGATATGAAACTCATCGACATAGCTCCCTCCATTGGCCTAGCATTTCCACATTCTTCCAACTTGCTAGGTTACAGCGATATGACCCTCATTAGGATAACACCACCAATACAAAGCTCATCAAGATGAATTCCTACATTGGCAAAGAATATGGAAATCATTCCGATAGTCTAAGTCATAGCGATAGAAAACTCATTGGGATGAATTCCTTCATTGGCAAGGAATACAAATATTACTCCGATATGCCAAGTTACACCAATATGAGACTCATCGACATAACTTTAGTGAGGCTACACTGAACTATTCAATGAGATCGACATGGCGATAGAACTCTCCATTGGTGTAACATCTCTGGGTTACACCAATATGAACAACTAATAAATACACTTCAAAAAGAGATCATAAAGATACAATGAAGTTGATCAAGTCAAGTGAATTTGAGGCACACTATCCAATAGGTTTTCCAGAGGCTTTTGACACAATTGAACGATTCATTGGAAAGGATGATTTCTGAAAGAAGATGGAGGATGTAAGGAAGTTTGATTTGGACCAGTTCCCTTAGAACCTAGATGCGGTGAACTATTGGGATTCCATCAAACCATTGCTAACCTTGAATGAAAAATTGACTGTAGAATCCAAGACATGTTCCAATTTGAATCATGAATTGTTAACAAATCTTCAAGTCAAACTACATCAATTAGAACAAATGACAATTCCACCACCTGAATAGTGGAAGTTGCTACAAAAGGTGATGCAGTGATTTGATTTTTGATAATATGAGTTTTGAAGTTCCAAGTCAGCTTTTTGCAGAGTTGTCTTTGAGCAATATTTTGCATTGCCAATGCCTCTATGCACTCCTTCATGTGATAATCAATAAAAAATATCAAATTCAGACTTCACTAATGTGTTAATGTTCAATTATCTATATTATTTATTTTATCATTTGAAGAAAAAGTCTATTAGTGGTTTCAACTACTAGATACACATTAAATGATTGTTGACGTTCATTGTTGTATATGCTACTAACACTATTGTTAATATGTTATTAAGCATTGAGTTGAGTGATGAGTCATTGAGTACATGTTCAAGTTTTACTTTTAACAGAATTAAAATATGAACTATAAGGTGATTTTAATTCCAAGAATCCATAATCTTAGTGAAATTGCATTACAATTCACACATCAATACTCAATCTCCATGACTACTTATCAGATCCACTAAACATTTATATGAATTCATGCATACATAATCTTTGAGTTATGGTGTGTGGATTTATTCTGCTTTTGCTGAGTAGTTTCTAGTGGATTATCTATTATTGTAATAGGAATGATAAATTTTTTATAGTTTCATTTTTGTGGTTGCTATCACTCAAAGTCACTGTTTTGGTGCTTTTCCTAACCTTAGTCGCTAGTCCTCAAAGTTTTATAACCTTGTCATAGAGTTCTAAATTTTCATAACTTCCCGATTCCTCGACTTGGTTCACTTTGTTGAGTTGCAAGTCTTTGTTGGTCATCTGATGCAGGAGCATCCAGTGGTGTAAGGGCAATCTTGCATCACCCAAAAATAGTTAAATTTCAAGTTTCTCGGTTTTTAGATGTTTTTACATTTTTGGATACCCTTTTTTTCATAATGAAATTCCCAATTTATGATTTTTATTTTCTGTTCCTCGGTTGAAAGATATTGCAGTTTTAGTTTCCCAAATTTGCTCCTAAAAATCTTCTGAGTTAGATTTGAGGCACTTAGACTTCCCAAAATTGGCATCACAAATTTTGAGCGCATTATTGATTTCAAGACCTTTCCAACAGTTCAAAAGGTTCGCAAATCGGAGTCCTGGATCAAAAGTTATGGCCCCAGGAAGTTGGCGCACTTTCTAGAAGATACAATTGCAAATGCTCTTTTGAAATTTGAACTTCATGTTGTAAATTTTCGGCGCCAAACCGCCTAAACTCAAATTTGAATGTTGTTTTGGCTCCAAACTAATGAGGAGCTTTATTTATGGGCGGGTTTCTAATTTTTGGGTAACTTTTTGGGGACAAGCTTGCATATTGCGAAAGGGTTATTATGTAGCTTTATGTAACTTTCATGTGTTTTAGAACTTGGGGATTTGAGATCCTCTGCATGTAAGAAGCTCCATTTTCTGAATAATAAAATTATTCTCTTGTTTGTGGGTTATTTTTTAAGTCTCGGGCTGCACCCTCATCATCATCTTTGTAGTCAATGGAGGATGAGAGTGTTATTTCAATATAGAAAGACTTAGACAATGGTGAAGTTCATGCATACGTAATATTTGAGTTATGGTGTGTGGATTTATTCTACTTTTGTTGAGTAGTTTACAGTGGAATATCTATTATTGTAATTGGAATGATATATTTTTGGTTAGTTTCATTGTTGTGGTTACTATCACTTGAGGTCACGGTTTTGGTGCTTTTACTAACCTTAGTCGCTAGTCCTCAAAGTTTTATAACCTTGTCATGGAGTTCTAAATTTTCATAGCTTCTTGATTCCCCAACTTGGTTCACTTTGTTGAGTTGCAAGTCTTTGTTGGTCATCTTTTTAGTTGGTGAGTTGGAGGTTTCGAAAACTTTGAAACTTTAGACTTTTGTTCTAAGGTTCCAAGTTTCAGTGACCACACGACATTATGGACTTATCTTGGCTTTCAAAGGTGCTGTCATCTCATTGAATGTTATGTATGGACTAACCTTGAGTTTTCTTTTCAAGAATTTCAAAAAGCATGCAGGTTTAAAGGCTATCTTTTTGAGGAATGAAATTGAATGCTACATTTAATGCACGTCCTATCAAAATAATGACATAAGTGGGTGGAAAAATTTTACTCATTCATTTAGTCTTCATTCTCATTCTTTCCTAATGCTAGTACTTCTCAAGTGCAAACATTCTATCTCCATGAATTTGTGCTCATGCAGAGTGGAATTTAAAATCATTGGTCTGGCGTGAGGGACACTAAAATTGGGCACGTCAATTTGGAGTTTTTAGTGTGCTTGGAGCAAAGGGAGAAAACAACACTGGAAGATAAAGTTCTGTAGAGTGGTTTGGCGCATGCAGAAGGTTTTCCTAAGGTTATAATAAGCATCGACCTTGTGATTGCATGCACAAGGCGCTACATTCCAAAGACTCGGGAAATTAGAGTTGTGGATGGGTCAATCATTTCAAGAATTACTTTTGAAGTGATTTCCCATGCATTAAGCATTCCAAAGAGGGAAATTGTAGAGGAAATGTTTGTAGCTATTGGTGATGGGTTTTCTAGAATGAAGAATGGTGCAACAATTCCATTGCGAGGAATTGGTTGAAGTCCAAGAAAAAGGGTATGTCTCTTTTTCCCTCAAATCTTAAAAGGTTTCATTTTAAGGATAAAATTTTAGATGCTATCACCTTGCTACATTGTGTGGTTGGTAATGCATATTCGAACTCTTTTGAATTTTGGATGTGCTATTTGATTCTGCTGATTTGTGGTGAAAATAAATTCATTGACTGGGATGAGATTATTAGTTATCATGTAAATGAGCAATTGATAAATTTTTGCAAGCTATTTCCTTCCTCATGTTCTCATACCTGGTTTACATTCTAGCCAGTCAAGAGGTTGTATGGGTAGGTTTGGAACCGCAAAGGTCTTCGATGTTTGACATGCCTGTGTATAGAAATTTTCCACAACTCACTAAGGAGGTTGGAATGAGGAATTTCTGCCATGTCAATGACACATTTTTAATGGAAATTGTGAGAAAAATTGATGGAAAACCCAAGCTTCAGGTTTCACCTAAAGCAGCTACTCTGGTATTGAGGTTTGGAAACATTCTACATTCAATTCAACAGATTTACTTATCTTAGAATTGGAGGTTTTGAGAAGGCTCCATTGAAATTGCCCCATTACCCAAGTGATTTTCTAGTTTTTCTTGAAGTTTTCTGGTTGATGGACATTGTAAATGTTAAATATTCAAACATGGGAAAGAAGAGGTATGATTTTCCATTGTCCATGCATTCATTTTCTTGCAAAAGTAATAATTTTTCTAGGGGTGTGCAAAAAGCCCTGAATGAATTCAATTTTCAGTGTTTTCCCATGAGAACTAATTTTGATAGAAAGGGTTATGTTAAGAAAAAATTGTATGGAGTTGGTAGCTACGAACACCACCCTGATATTGAAGATTTTTGGGAAGACTGTACAGATGAAGGCAAGGTGTATAGAAGAAATTTCATGAGATTGACCCTAAGGAAATTACAAGTTTTTGGTATTTCTTTCAATATTCCAAAAGATGCACAAGAAGACTTGGTGATCATTGATCCTGAATATCGAGCCCTTGCTGGTAAGCCCTTGTACAAAATTAATTGGTCATACGATGAAGTTTCAGACATAATGGTTCTTTCTGCCCTTGTTTTGAGAAGAACTTCAGACTGGTTGAACGAAAAATGGCACCAAAGTGTGGGTTCTCCCCATGAGCAAAGAGTTTCAAAGAGAAAAGAGAAAGGGACTATATAGGCTTCTGGCATAAATATATTAGTTGGAAAGCAGTCAATTAGGTTGTCTAGTACTGGCTCACAACCAGGAGGAGATGGCGAGAAGCCAAAAGGCACTAGGGCCAAGCTAAAATCAATTTTTGAACAAGATAGTGTACCCTTGGTACCTAAGAAAAAGGCTAGTCAAGAAAAGCCAATGCCTACAGAATCTGAGGGCATTTTTCAACAAATAATTAATGATAATTCTTTTCCCACAATCTTTGAAGTTACCCCTTCTCCACTACGAGATACTTTTGTTTTTGTTCAATCAACTACAACAAAAATGTAAGTGTTGAAAGTAGAGACACTGGATTAGTGGCATCTTCCCCAACATGGTTAAAGAAAGCAGTCGAGAACAAAATAAAGAATATTATCACAATGAAAATTGAAGTAGATACAGTTGCCATGTTGCTGCAGGGTCACCAGAAGCCCAAAAAGGCTAAGAGGATGTCATCAATTGTCACCAATTCCTCTATTGGGCATCAACTATTGGAGATTGCTGATCTAGAAAAGGACCTAAATGAAAATGAGATAATGAAAGCTGACTACAAGGCTACTCATGTTGATATGGGGCCCTTTACTTTAGAAGGTGATGTATATCATGTTGATTACTTTGAAATGCATTGATCAAAAGAGAAAAATAATTGAAAAAGGAGAACCTTCAGTTGCAATCTTGTAATATTTCTTTAATAAATTTTATTTTATCAATTGTGACTCTGACCACTAAGGAAGCCTCAAGCTCAAATGTTCAAGGTATTGATTCTTACACTATGCAATGGGTCAAGAAAAATTTAGGTTATGCTAAAGCTTCTAGCGAATGGATAGAAGGGCTTTATCAGGATGTTGTTTTCCACATTACTAAATTTAGGCAATTCTTTATTAATGTGTCTAATAAAAGAAATGAACTAGTAGGTAAGGTCCAATAGACCAGGAGAGAACATAGTAGCACATTTTCGCTTTCAAAGGAAACTCAAGAATTAGTCTCCATGGAGCACACTTTGTTAATAAGAGAAAAATTGGTGGATGACCCTAAATAAATTGATCCTAGTTGGTATGATTCATTGGAGTGGAAATTGACAATATATGAAGATTATATCAAGGAAATCAATAAAGTGTTAGAAAAATACTTTGACATATTGGTGCAGATCAAGGACAACTTCAATGCTCTTGAATTGGACCTCATAGATGGGTTCAGTGAAAATGTACTAGATCTTGCAAACATAATGAGGGAATTTAAAGAGGTGTATTATAGAGAAGTAGTTGATCCTAAGAAAACCACTGCAAACTCCTTCAGAAAATTGAGTAAGTTACAAACCTATATGAGTGCATTTAAGTCAAAAAGTGACAACATCTATGAAATGCTAGCTGATTCGGACAATGCACTTTCAAGATGGAGGACAAGTCTGCAAATCGCCACAAACCAAAGAAGCAAAAATATCACCATAATTGTTACCAAGTACTGGGAATATAGGCAAAGAGTAAAGGCACATGAGGCATTACTAAAGGAGGAGGAGGTGGAAATAATTGAAAGTGAAGGAGTCGGTGTTGGGAACACTGTTTAGTTTTTAGTTTTTATGTTATTTTCTTTAATTTGGCTCTCTTGATACTTCAAAGACTTTTTATTTTAATTTCTAAAATGATTGTATTCAAGAAACTGTTATCAAGACAAAAAAACTCTGCTATTTTTACTGCTTTTCTGTTATTTCAATATAGAAAAACAATGGTGAAGTTCATGCATATGTAATCTTTGAGTTATGGTGTGTGGATTTATTGTGCTTTTGCTGAGTAGTTTTCCAGTGGATTATCTATTATTGCAATAATATATTTTTGGTTAGTTTCATTGTTGTGAATGTTTATTTGTGAATAAATTTTTTATGGTGATGGATGCATAAGGATTTCTCAGTATAATTTAGGTGATTTGGTAGTTTAAGCTTTTATTGTTTAAGTTGTGTGGATTCCTTTATAAGTTATTTATGTTGAACTGTTAGCTTTTGCTAGCTTATAAGTTATGGATGTTGAACTGTTAGATTTTGTTCAAGGAATGGATTAATATTCCTTTCAGTTATTTATCAAAGATTGTGTGAATGGCAATGCAATAGGAATTTATAAGTAGTGTGATAAGTGTTCTTCTTTAAAAATGATGCAGAATCACATATCAAATTCAATACCATAGAATACAATATAAAATATAAAATATCACAATTTCATGGAATACAATATAAAATATCATCAACTATAGTTTGGAATATGATTGATGAAGATTGAAGTGCAATGATTCACAATTTCATTGAATACAATATAAAATATCATCAACTACAGTTTGGAGCAATGGAAATTGATTCATGAAGTGCAGTATAAATACCTAAAAGCTGTTAGTTCTCTTCCATTTCCCAAATGGAGTCAGGGTCCTCAAACTGACATTCATCTTGAGATAAAGTAAAAGAGTTGTCTTGATTCTAAGTGTGCTCTTCATTTTCTTTGGCCTATGTCTCAAATTCAACATTCATTGTGTGATTCATGTCAATGTCATCTATCCCAATCCCACTGCCACTGTCAGTGCCACCGGTACCAATGTTTGGAATTGGAGTGTTGCACAACCTGGTCCCTCTTCTTTCACTTGTGGACCTCCAGATTGCGAGTGCCCTTTCAAAAGGAATTTTTTTGACATTATACACAGTTCTTTTCAACCTCAAGCAATTTTCCAAATTCTTGTCTAGTTTTTTTCTTAAATTTGATTTCAAAAACCCCAATGTACTAAAAATTCTCTCATCCTCCATCAACCCCAATATCATTGTTTGACATAAATCAACAAGTTTGAAATATTCTGATATCAAATCACACAATATTTCACTCTGACCTAATTTTGTCAAAACCTTTTTTATTGATCTCAGTTCAAAGGCCTTCTTTGTGCCCATGGATTTATATTGGTCCCTCATAGTTGTTGCAAAACTCCTAGATTGTTTTCTAAGCTTAGCTTCATTTAAAATTCCTTCTATTGTCTGCTCATTGTATGTTGCACTTTTGAAAAAATGTTCGATTAAGATTTTTACTTGATCATGAAAATATTTTGGGTTATCTCAGTTTGCCCAAAATTGAGGATACATAATACCCATGGCTTCAAGTATTTCATGTCAAGGGAATCTTTCATGAATCTTTGAGGAAAGAGATTTTGTAATTTCCTTCAAATTATCACTAAAAAATTTAACAATGTCATTAAAATCTTCCTCGTTAATAGCTACTTCACTGCTAGAGTGCCTAATTTTCTTATAATGCTACATTGGTATCTCATATCCACGTACACAAATACATAAGTCCCCACTTGAATTAAACTATAAATAATCATTAGGATTATTCAAATCAGTAATTTTCCACCACATGAAATAATTTGGGCCTTCTTGTGTTAGATCTAGATATAGATGATTGAGGGCCAAGCATGTATGTTTACGTCGATTGGCATATTCATTAATATACATAGTTATGTGTTGGGATTTCTTCATAAGATTGTTCATCACATCTATCATGGGGAGAAAACTAGCTAAAGTCAAGAGTATCTCTATATCGCTTAACCTATGTAAGAGGTTAAGAGATTTGTCTACTGTGTTGTGATGCCCGTACAACACTCCAATCAAGGATTGATATTCTAAAAGAACTTGTTGCACTGGTCATGCAGGGAGATCCATCTGGTATCGACATCCTTGAGAAGCTTCTTTCATGGTGTTATTCCCTCAACAAAATTTTGAAATTCTATGAAATGTTTGGGACTTTGGCAGAAATATGCATGGATCTCGTAGACTATATTTTCAACTTTTGATACTATAGGAATCTTGCTTACAATTTTGAATGCTAAATTCATTGTGTGGGCCATGCAGTGAATGCTAAGCATGTATGGTGCACAAGTAGTTTGTAACTTTTTTCAAACATTGGTCCTTTGACCTTGCATCACTGTAGTTCCATCAGCTCCTACACACACCAACTTTAGTGCAATTGTCAACTCATCCATACCTGCAATTTCATTCAAAGATTTCTTGATTAGTTCAAATAGATTTTGCGATGTTGAACTGTCCTTCATTTTATGAACACAGAGAAGATGAGCTTGGCGAACATGTTCTTCAATATACAAATGTATATAGACCCAAGAAGTATTGTCTACCACAGTAACTTCATCTAAAGATAATGTAATGAAATTTGACTCTTTTACTTTCTCCTTTAAATCTTTAGTTTCCACTGCAGCAAGACAATTTTCCCATTCCCATCCAGCGTTTACTAACCAATTTGAGAAGGGATAGTGAGGAACACACAAATAAGATAATAAACTAGAATATTATGGGTAGTCTATCATAGGATGCCTTCTAGGCAAAATATAAAAAATAACACTCATCCGAATAGTTTTTGACAGATTTGTTGCTTCCATTGCTTTTCCAAATTGAGCCTCAAGTGTACCTTTACATGCATCAAGCTTTAACATTCATTGGTCATGCTCTTCATAATCCGTGGCATACCTAACATGAAGAAATTATTCCTTTGATTTCCATTGTACGGCTAATTGTTTCTTTCTGTCTATGATTTGTTTTTCATAAACTTTACTGATATGCTTTTCTATAGTACATTTGGCCAATGTTGCACTTTCAATATCATTTTCTTTCCCCACTGGTACAATGAATGGGTACTTTGACAACCAACCAAGCTGAAAATTCCTTGTTATTTCCCACTCGCACCCCATTTTTTATTTGCTTTTTCTTTTCTTGCTACCAACATCATCCTCATCTAAGTCAATTATCTCATTCTAGCTAACTAGGGTATCCCTTGGAACATCTTCCATAGTATTTCCATCCTCATTTGATACATTTTGATTTAACTCAATGAAAATCTCAACTTGACCTTTCAATGGCGGTGAGGTATTGTGAATGCTTTTTTAATTAATATTTGGTGGAAGAGTTGATGATGTAGCTCCATCTTGATCTGATGGATCAAAAGATTTGGAAATTCCAAAGTAAGACTATATGGTACCTCTAAGTTTTGGGTGTTTTGATGGCCTCCCAGTCTCTTCACTACCCTAAGGAGTGGCAGGAGCCTTATCCTTGCTTCTTGACATATTGATCTCTCACTTTGAATAAAAATCAGAAAAAAATGTCTTCTTGTTTAAAGAGTAGGACAGAGAATATAGATCCCATTCCCCACTCAATATCATCTTTAAGACTAAAGCAAAAATGGAAAAGAGATAAAGAAAAATTATTATTATAACTAATAACACTATGAAGAAATGATCACTCACCTTTAAGTCTACGTTTTCTGCTTTCGCTAACTTCCGAATTGAGAAGTAGAACCTCAAAGCTAAACAAAATGTGTAAGAATAAATACCAGTTTCGATTGGATTTATATCAATCCATATTTGGAAAATTCCATAGGATTTTTAAATGGTATATTAAAATTTTGGCGAATCATGCATGCTTATTCAACAATACATTGTAATTTTCAAGTCAAAATGTGTCCTCAAATGTAATTATTTTTTAATGTTATTGGCGAAATAGGTCCTCATAAGCAACTGTTTATAAATTTTAATTGGCGAAATGGGTCTTCACAAGCAACTATTTGTAAATTTTAATTGGTGAAAGGGTCCTGATACAATGTTGTTTTAATAGTATTGGTGAATATGAAGGTGTTTTATTACATGCTTCCAGGATTCCAGGTGAAAATATTAGTCAGTCCATTTGAAATACGTAGTTTGTTATGGTGAATTTATTGCTTAAATATGTCTCATAAAAAAAAATCATTGGTGAATGGACATGCATTGGACCTATAGTTTGTAAAATCCAAGCAATTTGGACACCTTGTTGCGTGCAATTAATTTGCCAATTTTGACTCGGCTGATTTCTAGAATTCGCCAATTAGTGAAGATTCACCACTTAAGTTTTCCTTGAAATATACATATATACATATACATATACATATATATATATAAATACATATATACATATACATATACATATATATATATAAATACATATATAAATATATATATAAAAACATATATATATGTGTGTGTGTGTGTGTGTGTGTGTCGAGAATATACATATGTGTGAACAAATCTGAATATAAATATATATATATATACATATATATATGAGAATATATATATATACATAAATATATATAGTGAGTTTGAAAACCAATAATTATCATTATCAAATAGATGAAATTTAAATCGATATTATGAGGAAATTCCACAATGGACATGGTCTACCATGGATAGAATGGTAAGAATTTGGATTTAGAATGGGCCGACATTATCATTAATGCCCATTATTATTTTGAAACAACCTCTTAGTGGAGGCATGGTAAAATGAAGAAAGATGCTATTTTGAAGAGGATATCAATTGGAACGACAATAGAATAGTGTGGAACACAACTTTTGGGGAAAAAGCCGAAGGGGAATTCCTAGTTTGAAAAATTAATCAATGATTTTTCCTTCAATAATGTTGCTTTTTATTGATTTTACAGTTTCATCTTCATTCCCATGCATCAACTGATTCTTGCATTGTCAATTTTATTGATTGAAAGTAACTAGACCATCAAACTTTTTTGTAAACTTTATGAGTAAAATTAGAATATCCATGGTTCTGTTGTTATTTTCTCTTCACTCAAATTCACATGGGCTTGTAAAGCCCAGGTCTTGGAAGAGCCATCAATATGTATTATCTTGTAAGGCTTGATACCGCTGATCTTGTATTTAGTTGCATGTATGTTTTTAATTGTTAAGCCCATCATAGGATATTGAGGAAACCCGATAGCACTGTAAATGATGTGATGTAAACTATGTAATGTCGCCACCCTTTAAGGGTAGGCCGTAGCCAACATTGAAATATTTTTATGTCATATGTTTTATCTGTTTATTACTGATTCTCCGATGGATGCCCAATCGGGCTGATGCAATCACCCTCTCGATCTAGCATCAAAGAGTAATTTGTTTATGCCTTTGTTTTTCCTTGTCCCCAAAGGAAACGGTGGGCTCATATCACCCATGCTTTGTGTATGATATTTTTTTATTTTTATAGATATATGATACCCTGTTATGTTGCCAAGATCGTTCAAAATGAAGGCCGAATGAAAAAAAACCATTCTTTAAATTTTATTCGCTTGTGTAGTATAGTGAACCATCATTACATAGGAATGACAACCGTGTCATCCATGGAAGCGATTACACCCAAGCTAAGGGTGGGTGTTATGGTTTCTCCCTCAACCACCCTATTCTTTTAGAACCAGTCAACAACTATGGTTCGATTTAAAATGATAGATGTATATTATATGTAAACTTTGAACCAGGGTTCCAAACCGAATCTAGGTAAGACTGATATCATGTATGCGATCATTTTATCATTGTTGAATAACGGTTAGTATGCCAAAAAGTACTTTTAAATTCATTCCAAAATTGATATGAGCTTCATTTTATTGTTCTTGCATGAAATTGTGTATACAAATTTTAGAATAATTAAGCCTGGAAACAAGGCAATGGAACTTGAAGCTACAACCATTAACCTTTGGAAATGACATTGTTTTATCATAAATTGTAACTGTTTAGCCTGAAACAACATTGTATTGATGTAAATAGTGAATGTTCTGTTAGAAACGACATTGTTTTATCATAAACTGTAATTGTTTAGCTTGAAACAACATTGTATTGATGTATATAGTGAATTTTATATTAGAAACGACATTGTTTTGTCACAAACTGTAACTATTTAGCCTGAAACAACATTGTATTATTGTTAATAGCGAATGTTCTATTGCAAATGACATTGATTTCTTGTAAGAGTATGTGTAGCTGAAAACAGTCTTGTTCATTAAACTATTTAGTTGGAAACAGTCTTGTTCATTAAACTACTTAGCTAGAATAGCGTTGATTAGTTGTAAACTATGAACGTTCTACATGAAATAGCTTGTTTTATAAATATTTAGTAGGAAACAATATTTTTGCTGTTAAAAACGGTGAATTTTCATATGTAAACAACAATGCTAGAGTATCACAATTTTTTGAGAATACAAAAGAAGCACTAGTATGTGCGAAAATATTAATATAGACTTGTTCTAGATTCTTTATTTTGACAAAAGAAACATCAAATGGAATATTATTTAATGATTGTAGTTTGATTAATGGTTTATTTCAAAATGTATGCACAAACCAATAACTTAAGTAGGCACATATATGTGTATGCACATAGACTTCGTCTATGTACATACACATACTTGTGACATACCTTCTTTTGTTCTTTTTACTTAATTCATTTTTAAATGGATAATACTATGTTGAAAGTAAACATGGGTCATGTGAATGATATGATTGAATATTGTATTGTTCTATTTGAATCATGTATCTAATTTTTATTTAGAGAGTAAATTAGTAATATGATTCTTCTTTTTAGTAGACATATGTGAGAAGACTATTCTTTTACTTGAATAGAATAGTGATGCCTAAGTAGATTAGAGCACCTTAGGGTAGATTTTGGTAGAGAGTAAATAGTTGTTATGAAATGTTGTATTGTAGAAAGTTACCTTTTGGGACGGGTGCCAAAATGGAGTTCATAGAGTATAGGTTTTCTTTACCGGAACCTATTGTTTGTTGTTGTTGCAACACATTTAATATGTTTTTCCAAGCAATATAGTTCATTTTGCATGTATGAACTCTGTGATATCACTCTCTACCATTCCTAGCATAGATCTTGCATTTTCTTTTCTCACTTGTAGATATAAATTACATGTTGATGTATGGGCACACACTAGATTCCACCTTGCAGATTGTTCTCTTGTTAAACTTTTCATGCAGGGTTGAGTATTCTTCAAGTTGGAAGAATTTTGAGGAAGTGTAAGATTTGTGGTTGGGCGGTAAAGTGCTTCAACCATGTTCTTGTCCACCAGTGGAGGTGAGCGTCAAGAGGAACCTTAGATTTACACAAGAATTTTTAGTTTATGATGTAACTATTCAATGTAATACTTGATGTACTTGGTGTAAAGTTGTACAATGTAATGACTATGTGGCCTTATGATCCAAGTCAGACCTGATATTGTCATTTAAATTTTGAATTGAATATACAAATATTTGATTCATTTTAAATGGACATGTGTTTCTATGGTTGACTATAGCTACTAGTTATGTCTTTTTAATTTGAAATATATTAATGTGCCATTTACAATAATATTAATTAAGTAATAATTTAGGATGGGTTATTATAAAAACTTAAGGAAAAGGGGATTGAAAATCCCTAATAGATGTATGCTATGTAAAAATGATGAGGATTTTGTCCCTCATCTGTCCACTGTCTATTTGTTGTTGAAGTTTGTGAATTTTCTTTTCAAAGTTTAGGTATTCATTAAGCCATGAATGGTGATCTTAAGAGTTTTTTTGAGAATTAGATCAATCCCTTTCACCACCCTCTTCCTAAAGAAATTTGGGGTCAAGTCCCTCCCATCCTATGTTGGTGTCTTTGGAAGGAAAGGAATAACAATTTTTTTAGGAAAGTGAAAAAAATACAAAGGAGGTATTTAGTATTGGCTTAAGACTTATCTCTAAAAATGTCTCTTTGTATGTTTGGAAACCCCCAGAAAAAATTCCCTTGAGTTTGGATATTACTATGGCCAACTCTTGGAACATGAACTTGGACCCCAACTCCTCTGAAAATTCAAAAGCTTTGGCTAGGTATAACACTATTTGGAAACCCCTTGCTAATGGTTGGTACAAACTTAATTTTGATGGCACGACAAAAGCCAACCTTGGCTTGGATAGCATTAGGGGCATTATCAAAAATAAAAATGGCATGTTGGTGATGGGATTTGTTGGTGGCATCGGGATACAAACCTCTATGACAACAAAGTCAAGGGGGTTGTTGAGTGGTGTCAAGTTTTTTGTTACTCTTGCCATTAAGAACCCACATATAGAAGGGGACTCGAAGGCTGTGATTTATTCTATCAATAAAAATTACAATCAGGAGTGGAATATAAGGGACATTTTTTTGGATATTCAATTCCTACTCAACAAGTTTGAAAGAAGGAAATTATCCCACATATTTTGTGAGGGAAATAGAGTGGCCAACTCAAAATTTGGGTTCTTCATGGGAGTCAACTAAATGCTAGAGAAATTTGGTGTGCCTCCCTGTGAATGTTAAAGGTCATATCCTCAAAGAGTAGAGGAAAATTAATGGCTTATGATGATGATGAACATCTCATTCATGGATAGGTACACTTGTCTTCTCAACCTTTCTCTAAATATGATGTGGATTATGTTTGATGACAGAGATGGGTTTGTGGGGATGAATGGATTATGGTGGAGGTTATTTATTTTTCCTAGTTGTTTTCCCCATGGGTATAATGTATGGTCTTTTCATACGTACAAGGCTTCCCCTTATATTTCGATCCTTGTCATTTGGAACATGTGGGTAGATAAAATCTTAGTCAAATATATATTTAATTATGGGTCCCCAAAAGTAATGATGGCCTTTCTCAATGCCTCAATCTAATTAATCAATACTTGCAATGGCTCTACAACCCTAGGCTTCTCAAAAATTCCTATTTGTATGTGTTGGTTTTGTTTTACAACTATAACCAGGTTGGTCTTCTAATCTACCTATGGAATTGCCAATTCCGGTGAAAGGCAACTCGAAGGACCTAGACCAACTAATGAGGAATTTAAAAAGCCTCCTACACTTCGGGCTCTGCAAGACTCAGGAGGGTGATCCCTTAATGTGTTTACAACCTCTGCACCAATATTATAAACAACATTAATAATAATAGATAATCTCACTTAATAGCTCAACACAATAGGATAATATTGAGTAGAATTGGCTATTCATCGATAATATCAACTATTTGGAGCATGAGATAATTACAACACAATCCACAACATGAGATAGTCATTGATTTGCAATTTGTAGCAAGCTCTAGGCAAAGACAAACAAATACTAAATTATACAAATAAGTATGACTTAGATCAGTACCATATATCCATTGCAAGAGTCAAATTCATAAGCATCTAAAGGTTCATGACAGATTTAATACATAACACATAAGATCCCTAACAATATTGCATTACAATTTCATTAGTATGCATTCAAACTCAATACTACTTATCAAATCCTTATACAGAACATATCCGCCTATAATCCCATTCAAGCATTTTAATTAATTCTTTGAATTAAAGCTAAAATAAGGATCACATACACCACAACAGTGAGATGAATGAAACAACCCTTAGTTATCTTATTCAAAATTTAGATATGCATGTACAGTGGAGAGACATGAGTTTGAATTTATCATTTCAACTCAAATGCTAGTACTCTTATACAACATTAAATCCCCATGAATTCAAAACCTATTACAAAATAACCCAGAACCTAAATTGCATTTCTCTATAAAACCATTAGACTTTACAATTTTCTCTGCAACTTCACCTAGACTCGACTAAAGATTGTCTAACTTGCTAACCCATACTTCTGGCCTTGAAATTATTCTTATAGAAAATGAAGGAGCAAACATGCATCGGGCCAAAAAGTACACATGTCACCAGCCAATTGAAGCACCTGGTGATATTCCAAGATCTGTTACAACAACCATCACCCTGGAGAATATTCTTGTTCATTGTGCCTGTTGAGAAAAGTTGATGCAGCAACATAAATCAAGAAACCCACATCGAGACTACCATCAAAGCAAAACTAGAAACCGTTGTAACTGCAACATCTGATTTATCATCTGTTAGTAGCTCATTCTTTTATCTTCCTCAGTCAGTCGATGGAAATATTTGATGCAGACTTAAATTCTAGCCGTCGATCCTTTAGTTAGATCAAATTGTTGAATGACCATCTTCAAAAAAAGCTGACATAATCGCCAACATGACAATAAGGGGCCCACCATACCATATGTCATGAAGGAAATCCATGTGGCGGTCGTCCGCGATATCACAATCAGTAAAGATCTTGCAACTTTGGATCACGTGATGGCGGGCGACCATAGATCTTAATCATCGGTGATCCTGTTCTTTCAAAACAATCGTCATCCTTATCATTAACCCTTGAGCAGATTTTCCATCAAGATTATAACATACTCGTTGATTTAAAACATGTGCATCTCAAGAACACTTTATTAACCCTCCTTTTAATGTATTAAGGCTGGATTAATTTATCACAATATTTCCTTTATTCTTTTGGATTCATCAGATGATACATGTGGTGCTCGCATGTGATATCGCAATTAGTAACAACCTTGTAACTTTCAATCACGCGATGGTGGGAAACCATTGAGATCTGATGATAAATGATCAATGGTCAACCAAACCTATCACCTTCGGCCTCAACAGATGGAACACGTGGCACCTACCCGTTATATTGTGATCAATCAAAGCATTGTGGTGGGGCCATTGTGGGATGACAGGGAATGACTAAGATCAAACAGTAGTTGATCAATGGTAGCACAAAGTTGATCCCTCAAATAGGACATGTGGCGTCCACCCGTGATATCATGATCAATAAATATGTTGCAATTCCCGATCACGCAATGACGGGCGACCGTTGATATTTGAAGGCAATTGATCAATGGTAGCGCAAATTTGATCCTTTTGAAAAATAAAACATTTATTAAAAGGACAAGGGGACATTACTAGGTAGATGGTAAACAACGCCATAAGTTGTTTTTAAATGATGAAACATAGGGCCAACCAAGACATAGGGAAAATAAAACCCGCAGAGGAAATAAAAATTAAGACCAAAGCGACCAAGCCTAGACAGAACGATAGGACATAAGATGTTTTAAAACCCCCTCAAAAAGTAATAGTGGAATAGATCCCAACCAAGGCATAAAATAAACACAAATGTTTTACATGTAGGCAAAGCTAAAACCCCAACCCTAAGAAATTTCCAAACACCATGAAATACCAGTGACATAAAGAAGGGCATGAGTGGAACACAAGGAGCAAAAATTTGAAGTTCCATCATTATGTGGGGAAATATGATTGCCTTGATTAGGTAAGATTTGCAGACATTTTATGGTAGTTATTTCTTTAATAATTTTTCCAAATTCATTTCCCTTCTGTATTTTGAAAAAATCCTCATTTTGCTAACTCTTGTGATTGCTTGCTATCTGAGTGTGAAAATGGGAGGAGACCATGTGTGCACTAAACCTCGTTCCTATGAATAATTGTTCTAGGACGCATTGTTTTGGAGTATTTGTGTTGAAGGAGGCATTGACCTAAAGGAGGCATTGACCCTTTGATGGGGTGCCTAAATGGGCACGATGAAAAACTTTCTGCTCAGTTTGCAAGATCTTGGTGTGACATGAGGATCACAGTGGGAGGAATTTATTTTGAGACAAATGAAGAGGTGATCACAAAAGCTATGAGGCTGTCATGTTTGAGACAAAAGTTTAAAAAAAATACGAAGGTTCAAGATATGGAGAGCTTGTAGACATTCTTTAGGGAAAATGAAAAGCCTTCAAAGTTGCATGTGGGTTTTGATCAAAGAAAGCTCCCTACTCTATTAGATTGGGTGTGTCTAGTTTTAATGAAGTATATCATTCTTGAAGGTTGGTTTAAAGTTTTTTACTTTTACCATTTTCTTTGGCTAAACCACCTATTCCATAAATGCTTATCAGTTTCCACTCCTTACTTTCATCCCTTGAAATTTTGATTAAAGAAACCATGAAGCTTGTGGCAAATAATCTTGATAAATTGACCCCTCTTCCCTTGCATTAAGGGCTAATTCTTCATCCTTATCATTTCCACCTTTCCCTATGCTTGTTGAAACCCATTTCCATTGTTAGATTCAAGGAACTAGAACCATCTAATCAGTCCCCTGCTAAACCCTCTTTGGTTTCCTTTGTTGGCCCTAAAAGAAAGAACCTTCTCACGACCAACCAACCTCATGAGGAACCCAAACCTAAGCCCCCTAGAAAAAGAAGAAGACTAGTGCTAATTTGGCCCAATCCAAGGCCTTCATTGGCCTCTATGAGCTAAAGAATACACCCACAAAGCAAGAAGAAAAGTTACCCGGAAAAAATAAACTTGAACCGAAGAAAAGAAAAAAGCACATCACTTTTCATGTAGAGGAAGCTCCCATAGATAGTCATGAAGATGACTCTGCTGCTAAAGAATCTCAAAAGGATACTATGGTGGCTGCTAGTGCTGAGGTGGGGGTGGAATAGATGGGTTTCTAGAGATCCAATAGGTTGGTGAAACATAAAAAGGAGGTCCTAGTAGATGAAGGTGAGCAAACATGAGATAGTTTAGGAGACTGGAGAGTATGTGGAAGGACCTAGTCTCTTCCCCGAGATGAATCATATGATTCTGGAGGAATCCATGTAGGATTCCTCCAATCATAAAGCTCAAGTGGAAGGGACCAATAGGTCTGTTGTTGAAAAGAATGAAGACCCCAACAACCTAGTTGCTCGTGTTGCCAAGCTGGAAAGGAAGTTTAAGAGGCTGACCCAGTTCACTATCAAAGACATCCACCGTTCTATTGTCATTTTATCAGAAGTGTTGAAAGACAAGGTGAACAAGAAGACCAATGAGTCTAAAACTAGCAATAGTTGGGTTGGGGATGATGTGTTGAAACTCCTCATTGAGGAGTGGAAGGGTATAGCTAGGCGATGGGTGGTTTTAGTCTAGTTATAGTCAGTTCTCTTTTTGTTGTTGCTCTATTGTCACTATGTCTAGTTAAAGTTGTTTTTGGTTTTTGTTTTTTGATCTGAACTCTGGCCCTATGGGATCCTTGTGTTAAGGGTACTGTACCTTGTAAATGAATCTTATTTTATAAAAATCACCCATGTCAAATGATCCTAAACTATAGGGAGGAGTATTTAATGGTGTCATAAACTAAAAAAAAATGGTTAGCTTAGATAATGAAACCTACACATATATGATTAAAAATAATTAAAACTATATTGGTGGCCACCTATTCAACATCAAATTGTGTGGATGTTGATTATCCAATATCCATAATTCAACACCAAATTATCATTTTACAATCAACATTGATATATGAAGAATAAATTGTCATGTATTATATTTCTAATGTATTACAAATATTCCTAAATCATTTTCTTGGGAAACACAAGTATTAAATGAAGTAATAGGCGATGTAGGATACATTAATTGACCTTGAAATTTTATAATAAAGTACATATTTTTCTATTAATTTTTATTCATAATTTCATTTTAAAATAGTTAATTATAAAATTCAATAGGAAATATAAAAAATTACATATGGGTCAATGTCAAATGTCACCTATAGTAAGGTATTTATCATTTCCATACTCTTCAACATAGAATAATGATTTTGTTAACACTATGTGGTATACTCAATGTGTAGAGTAGCTTGCTCAATCTATGGAGCATGCTTCACAATCTTGTTAGTAGGCTCATTATTATGTATAGCTTGTTCTCTACAACTCATCGTAAAGTCCTTTGTGTCATGAATGCATACAATCTCACAAGCATATGTATGGTGATACCTCATGCATCAAAGTATTACACTCATAACCTTATGATAAATGCACACTATGCTCAACCAAGGATTGTGTGAGTGAAGTAATAAGTAGTAGTATTTGAACCTCTAAACGCTCCTCCAAAACTAAATATTTTGTGATATGTTGAATGGATGGTCGAATAAGGGGTCTCACTGATTATTCCTATGCATAATGTGCCCCTTTCTTATAATGTGTTGGTCTTTTAGGTCTTTACCTTGTAAATCATAAATATTAAAATAATTTAGGATCTCAAATTGATGATAAATCCACAATAGAGTTTTGTCAAGAAATATCGAGGCACTTCATGATTATTACATGATAGTTGGTTAAAAACCATCCACCACCTATTCCAAAAGTTATGCTTTATTTGTTAATGGTTGCACCAACATATTACAAATGTTTTAAAAATTATTTCTAATGGTGTATTAGTTCAAATTAGATTAGTGAATAATGCACACAATTTTTATTTAGTAAATTTTTATCCTTCACCTTATTATAAGATAATTTTATAATCTAAAAATGATAAAAAATTTCTCTATGGCTTGAATATGTGTTTATTTTCCTTTTGATAAAATAATTTTGAGATATAAAAGATTCCAATGATATTTCAAGAGCCTAGTAGCATGTTCTTCCTGCATTAGTAGTTTTAAACATTTATATCAACACTTTAAGCTCAATTTTGTTACGTTAATCTTTGCCCCATATTTTTTTTAGATTTAGGAGGATTCATGGGAAGTATAGTAGTTTGAGGGGGGTTTGTAGGTCATGTTCTATTTATTACATGTTATTTAGCTTAATTTTATTCATGTATTTCATTAGATAGAGGGTTTTAAGGTGCAATATGGTTTAGATTGGATAAAAAGAAAAATTCAACAAATAAAACTCAATTCAAGAAAATATAATTTAATATTAACTATAATTATCAAAATATTGATATAAAATATATCTTTTACATTGACACATCATTGAGAAGGATGAAATGGCTTCAAGCATGGTTACATTTTTGTTTTCCCATATTTTTATCTCAATGAAGAAAGGAAAATAAAATAAGGTAGCTCTCAACTACCATTTTTTGTTTTGGTTTTATGTTAGTATAACATTCTTGTGTTTTAGCATGAGCACATTCAGGCTTGGATTTATTGAGCCTAAATGGTCCCTTGTTTACAATGTGATTTAGCCTTAATGCTCTCACATTATAAAATGAGCACACCATGTTTATAAACATGAACACATTATCTGTTATTTTACCTCCAAAATAATTTTTGGCCACTTTTTGGCTCCCATCTTTCTACAACTACCCAATTATTCTTGTAGAAGTAGAAATATTGTATGACTTATCAAAGAGTATTTCCTAGATAGGGATATAAAATTTGTAAGACATTTTGGAATATTTTATGGAGAAAGTTAGATATTAGTTTATATTTCATATTATCCTATCATCAACAAACAAAGGTTGTTAGTTGAAGGATCATAATTTATTTGAGACAATTAGTTGGAAGGAAGCAAAATCTATATGATACTACATTGACACATCATAAAAAAAAGGGTTGATAAGAGTACAAAAAAGTCCTTTTATATTATGTATGAATAAAACCCTAAAGTGCTAGATGAGTTGAGATGTACAATTGACTTTGGAAGATAAAATGTAGTACTAAATGATTTTGTAAAATATATGCATGAGTTACATAGTAAGTGAGAGAACTTAAAAAAAATAATGATGAAGTAAAAACATGTAAATATCAAGAGAAGAGATCATAATTTTAAAGTTTGATAGTTTGTTTTAGCTCATTAGAGGAATGAAAGGTTCCCAATGGGAAATCATTTAAAATAAAATGGAAAAATATAGGTCCATATAGGGTTTCAAGGTAGTTTTGGATAATTTATTATGATATAGAGCTCCCAGAAGGAGTGGATATCTCACCAATTTTTATTGTTGTATATTTACACCCTTATTATGAGCAAAAATTAAGTGAAAAGGTAAATATAGTTTCCAATTTCCCAATATAAGAGTAGGAATAATAATTTCCAAAGAAAGAACAAGATGAGGAAGACTAAAGGGAAGGGGTATAATGAGTACTTGGTGGAATGGAAAAGAATAACTAATGAAGAAACCTTGTTGAATTTATATAAAGTTGCTAAACATAGAATATTGATCTCAAATTTCATGAAATGTTTTGATTAAGATTAAGTGGGCAGGGTCCGAACCTGATACAAAACAACCATCGAGGCAAGCACGACAAATATCACTAGGAGTGAGACTTAAAAGAACCAAACAAAGACCAACAATGCTTTTTATTGGAGCAAAGAACTGAAAAGAACAAGGGTCTCAACCCTATATGAAAAACTTATCAAATAAGTCTCAAAAATGAGAAAAGGAAAAGGTAGAGGAGGGATCTTTATGCCTTCTATGAATGACAGTCTAAATGATATTGTCATTCAAAAACCCATAGCCATGGGGATAAGAGACTCCCTCATGGGAGGACCATCAACACATGAAAGAGTAACATGAGGATAACAAGATGAAAAAAAATCACCATCCATAATATAACCTTAGATCAGAGTAGATGCAACTAAAGTAAAGGGTGATATGCTAGGAAGAACACTAGTAGGGTCCTTAGGACAAGAAAAATTAATTCTTGGAGAAGGATTCTCATCATATGCCTAAGAGGAGACATCCTTAGAAGAGACAAAAGTTGAAATAATCAGGATATCATCATTAGCATTATTCCACCAAGTAGACACACCTTTACAATGTAGGAAAGAGAAAAATGAAGCCATGTGACCAGTAGTGAAATAATAACAATGCCTAAAAGGAAGACTCTCAAAATCAAGCAGTTGATCCCATGACTGATCCTCAACCAAAAAAACTAGATCCTCATGAAGAGGCAAAGAGATATCAATATCTACTAAAATATGAGAAAAGGTTGAATGCCCCATAAAAGAAGTGGAGTCATCAACCTTTAAAAAATGACCAACAAAGTTGCCAATGAAATCATAACAAGACTCCTCCCAAAATTGGAGGGGGAGATTCGAGAGTCTAACCCACATTGGACACACATTGAGTGGTTGAGTAAGGGCATTGAAGGAACATTTCCAAGGTTTGAGCAAGAGAGAGTGATCTCCCTAAGCCCAAAGTTGACCCAACACCAAACAACGATCCTTAGAACAAGAAAAGGAAGAAATAAATAAACATTTAGCACAAGGGAAGAGCTCAATATTTTCAACCACTAAGGGCCTCCAAGAATCAAAAACCCATTTGTACAGGTTGGGAAGAGAGGGTCAGAGGTTGGAAAATTGACACAACAAACCCTTATTTTGGTAGAAACCTTGATTCTTAGCAATATCCACCCCACAAACCACCACTAGGTAAGGTTTGGCATAGGGAGAGGGAACACTCATGGATTTCGAACAAGAATAGATTTGGGGAAAAATAGGTCAAAACAGCAAGGAAGGTGTGAGCCAAAAAGGCCTCAACAAGAGTCCTATGAATGTTGGGAAAATGTGTCTCAACCTGCAATTATATAAAGGTTATTGGATAGGTATATATATATATATATATATTATATATTCATATATATATATATTCATATATATATATATTCATATATATATATTCATATATATATATTCTAGTATTATTTCTTCTTATTTACACTAATAGGTGTAATATACAATGGCAGCAAGGAGGGAGAGTGGGATGTGTGTAAACAATTTTTTTAATAAATTTTTCAGGAAACTCCTAATTTGGCCGAAATACATTAGATAAATGATACATTGTAAATCTAGACCGTTAATTATTAGATTTTAGATCTAATGGTGGATATTTTGTTGGCCTATCTTTCCTTAGAATGTAATCCTAATTTAAGAGGGCATTATATTACAACTGTAGTAGAGAGATAGTGATGTATTATGGGAGTTTGTTAGTAGTTGTGTTGTCTCTTGATCTTTGAGTGGTGATACTCCTGTGAGAAGCTTGCTCTACCAGTATATTGCAATCTTTGTGATTTACCGAATAATATATTGGGCGACTTTTGGAGTGTGGGGTTTTTCTCTCGAAAGTGTTTTCCCCACGTAAATCACTATGTCATAGTATGCATGATATTTGTATTTATTTTTGTTTCATTTTCTATAAATGTTAAATATCTGTAAAATTTTTGCATTATTCTCCTCTCAATATTAGTGTAGGAATTTGTTCCACTACCTTAGCTTCCTTAAAAGTGGTATTAGATTTTGATCACCTTTGGTTTTAGTTGTGGGTTGTTTGGTTTTTTGAACTAATCCATATTTGAGTGGGAGGTTGTGTAGAAGACACTTTGTGATCATTTTATAGAAATTTTCAGATGGCAAGTTCATCAGGGAGAATAGAGGTGGACAAATTTTCTGAAAATAATTTTAAAATGTGGAAGTTGAAGATGGAGGATCTATTGATAGATCGAGATTTGTGGGATGCTTTTGATGAGAATGTTTCAAGGCCTGCATATCCTACTCAGGCTACTCAATATGATGTTATGGACCGTAAAGCCAAGGGTCTAATCAGATTGAGTTTGGTAGAATTTTTTTTTAATTAATGTCCATGAGGAGACCTCTATAGAGAAACTATGGAAGAACCTTGGTGAGATGTATCAGGCTAAATCTTTAGTGAACAAGATTTTCTTGTGGAAGAAGTTGTATTCCTTGAGAATGGAAGAGGGTGGATGAATCATAGACCACTTGGAAGCATTCAATATGTTGGTGCCTCAATTGGGATCTATTGGTGTCAAAATGGATGAGGAGGAAAAATGTCAAATCTTGCTTTGTTCTTTGCTAATTCATGGGATTCTCTTGTTATGGATATCAGGAGTACTTTTGTTATTTTGAATATTAAAGATGTGGTGGGTTCTTTACTTTCTGAAGAGATGAGGAGGAAGGTATCCATCATTGCCAAGGAGGCCCTAAATGTTCGTGGAAGACCTAAGGAAAAAGGAAAGAAGAATGAGAAGCGTGACAAATCCAAGTCTAGGGGGAGATATAAATTTCCCAGAAAGTACGAAATTATTTGCTAGAAATGCGGTAAGCCTAGACATGTTCATAAGGAACGAAAAGAAGAAAAGAAGAAGAAAAAGAAGAAATTTGAATTTGATTTTCAGTCTGAGAAGTAAGATGGTGAAACATTCATTGCAACTTTGGAAACTCATGCAAGTAATGATGCATGGTTAATTGACTCAGGTGCATCTTTCCATATGACCTTTAATAAAGATTAGTTTTATGAATATGAAGAATTTGATGGAGGTAAGGTTTACTTGGTTGGTGATTCTCATTTAGACATTTTTGGCCATGGTAAAGTTAAAATCAAGTTTCCTGATGGTAGAATAAAAAAGGATTAATGGTGTGTTGCATATCCCTAGATTAGCACAAAATTTGTTATCTATAAGCAAACTAATAGATGTGGGTGTGCAGGTAGTATTTTTTGATGTAGGATGCAAGATGGTTAGAGGTACTATGGTGATTACTAGATTTTTTAGATATGGCACATTGTATAAGCTTGATGCATGCACTGTTGAGTGCAATAGTACTTCTATAAAAATCAAGTCTATGGAAGAAGTGAGGGTTTCACCTTCAGCAGATGATCCTGGCTTTTGGGTACCCAAGGGTGCTCTTTCTTATGAAACAAAGTTACCTACAAATAAAACTATGTTATGGCACCAGAGACTTGGCCACAATGGATAAAAGGGTCTAAGGACCTTGAAAAATAAAAACCTTGTTGAAGGTTTGTCTAATTGTAATCTTGAATTTAATTTCTATGAGCATTGCATTTATGGAAAACAAAACCGTGTTTAGTTTTACTCAAGTTCTCATAAATATTGTGGTGTATTAGATCTTATTCATTCTGATGTGTTTGGTCCTGTAGATGTTCCTTCAATTGGTAAATACACATATTATGTTTCATTTATTGATGATTATAGTAGGACATGGGTATATTATCTAAGGAGTAAATCTGAAGTTTTCAGTCGATTTAAAGAATTTAAAGCAAAAGGTTGAGTTGTAGATTGGAAAGAAAAAAAATGTCTGAGGACTAATAATGGTGATAAAATTTTCTCTAATGATTTTGATAGATTCTGTAAAGATTGTGGTATTCATAGACAAAAGACAACCATATTCTCCACAAAAAAATGAAGTTGCAGAAAGAATGAATAGGACACTGATGGAGAAGGCTAGGAGTATGTTGAGTGGTGTTGGTCTAGAATAAAGGTTTTGGGCTGAAGTTGTTTCCACTACCTGTTACCTGATTAACAAGTCTCCCACATCAGCTCTTATTGATAAGATTCATATAGAGGCATGGTCAGGTTGCAAGCCTTCATTAATACATCTTAGACTTTTTGGTTGTGAGGCATATGCACATGTTCCAAAGGAGAAGCAAACAAAGTTGGAGAACAACTACAAGGCTATGGAATGTATCTTCATCATATATAGTTATGGTGTGAAAGGATACAAGCTTTGGGAACTTGTTGCACAAAAGGTAATATATAGTAGAAGTGTTATTTTTATAAAAACTAAGCCTTGTTCTATTACATTGTAGCCAAAACAAAGTAAACAAGAAGATGTGATTCAATTTCCTTCTACACCTAAGAAAGTTGGGTCGAGACCCAAGGATAGACAAGAAGTTGAGGAGAGCTCATCTAGCTTTGGATCTTCAGAAGAGGAGGAAGAACCTCCAACTCAACTTGTTCATAGGTCTACAAGGAATAGAAAACCACCTTAAAGGTATACACCTAATGATTGGAGATGTATTTTTTCTTTGAATACTAACATGAATGAACCTAAATCTGTAAAAGAGGCATTAGGTATGAATGATGTAGAATCCTAGAAGATTGCTATGGATGAAGAAATGACATCTTTGAAAAGGAATGATACATGTATCTTGTACCATTTCCTGGAGGACAAAAACTTGTTGGTTGTAAATGGGTGCTCAAGAAAAAGATTGGTTCAGATGGAGGTATTGAGAAGTACAAGGAAAGCTTGGTTGCAAAAGGTTACTCTCAAGTTAAGGGTGTTAATTTTGGTGAGATATTCTATCATGTTGCAAAAATGACATCCATTAGATTTTTTCGCTCTATTGTTGTTGGTTATGATTTAGAGATTGAGCAAATAGATGCGAAAACTTCTTTCCTTCATGGTGACTTGGAGGAGGATATTTATATGACATAGCCAGAGCACTATGTGGTGAAAGGTAAAAGCAAGTTGGTTTGAAAATTGAAGAAATATTTGCATGGCTTAAAACAAATTCCTAGGATGTGGTACCAAAGATTTGATAGATATATGTTGAGTCTGGGATTTGAGTGTTCTAAATCAGATCATTGTGTTTATTATAAAACTGATGGTGATCATTTCCTATTTATTGTATTATATGTTGATGATATGTTATTTATTGGCAAAGGAAAAGGTATGATTTCAAAATTGAAATATCAACTTGTTGCTAAATTTGAAATGAAAGATCTTGGTGCAGCTAGGAAAATTCTTGGGATGGAAATTAAAAGAGATAGAGTGAATAGAAAGCTATGGCTTGGCCAAAGTAAGTATGTCAATTCCATTTTATAGAGATTTAACATGCAGGATTGTAGACCATTTTGTGTTCCTTTTTTAGTTGGAACAAATTTATCTATTTCAGATTGTCTAGCATCTCCATAAGAGATGGAAGACTTGAAAAGAGTGCCTTACCAGAGGGTAGTTGGAAGTTTGATGTATGTTATGGTTTGTACTAGACCAGACATTGCCCAAGTAGTGGGAGTTCTTTCCAGATATATGTCTAATCCTAGTAGAGTTCATTGGGATGTAGTTAAAAGGGTCTTCAAATATTTAAGTGGTACCTCAGATTATTCCTTGTGTTATCATAGTAATGTGACTAAAGATTAGATTTCCCTTTATATTCATGGTTATGTGGACTCAGACTGGGCAAGTGATATTGATAGCAAATGATCCACTAGTGCTTATGTGTTTACATTATTCGGTGGTGCAATCAGTTGGATGAGTAAGCGATAGGCTGTGGTTGCTTTGTCCACTACTGAAGCAGAGTATATGGAAGTCAATCATGCTTGTAAGGAATCCATTTGGCTTAAGAGACTGTGTTCAAATATTGGAATAAAACAAGGTGCAGTGACAATTTATTGTGACAGTCAGAGTGTGATATGTCTAGCCAAGAACCCGACATTTCATGCCAGGACCAAGCACATTGATGTATAATATCATTTCATTCGAGATATGGTCAAAGATGGTAGGGTGAAGATGGTTAAGGTAGAGACTTTGATGAATGTTTTTTATTCTTTAACTAAGCCTGTGAGCACAAAGAAGTTCATATGTTGTTAAGAGATTATGGGCCTTTCGGCTCCTAACAATTAAGAGACTATTTACTCCCTCTCGCTTCTCTTGCAAGGTGTTCAACAAGTGGGAGATATGTTGGGAAATGTGTCTCAACATTGCAATTATATAAAGGTTATTGTTGAATAGGATATATATGAATATATATATATATTTCCTAGTTACACCTATAGGTGTAATATACAATGGTAGCAAGGGGGGAGAGTGAGATGCGTGTAAACAATTTTTTGTTAAATTTTTTTCAAGAAACACCTAATTTGGCCAACATACATTAGATAAATGATACATTATAAATCTAGACCGTTGATTATTAGGTTTTAGATCTAATGGTGGATATTTTGTTAGCTTGTCTAGCCCTAGAATGTAATCCTATTTTAAGAGGTCATTGTATTATGAATACGATAGAGAGATGGTGATGTATTATGAGATTCTATTAGTAGTTGTGTTGTCTCTTGATCTTTGAGTGGTGATACTCCTGTGAGAAGCTTACTCTACAAGTATATTGTAATCTTTGCACGATTTACTGAATAATATATTAGGCGGCTTTTGGAGTGGAGTTTTTTTCTCCCAAAAGGGTTTTCCCCACATAAATCACCATGTCATGGTATGCATGATATTTGTGTTTATTTTTGTTTAACTTTCTATAATTGTTAAAGATCTATAAATTTTTTGCATTATTCTCCTCACAAGATTAGTGTATGAAGTTGTTCCGCTACCTTAGCTTCCTTACAATGAATAGGAGTAAGATGCCACAATCCAAACCCTACATAACCGATGAAACTAGACCAAAACCCCTTGCTGAAACATGATAGTCAAGAGTTGATGCATAGGAACACATGGGAGTAGACACAAGGGGAGTCGATGCATGGGCGTGCACAAGAGCAAACATGCGAGAATCCATAAAGGATTGTTAACTAATAGATAATAAATTTCATGAAATGCTTATTATAAGAGTTGATAGTGAGTTCCATCAGAGCCAAATATCACCTACACCTATGCCCCACTCACCCTTAGCTATATATACAAGAGTTGGAATCATTGTAAATGATGTATGTACTATACTAAGAGGAAGGTAGTGTGGCTATATTTGAGTTGTGTTATCTAGGTGATAGCATAGTATAGAAAAGTGACAATATTGGAAAAACTTGCCCTTAGGGCTAGTCAAAATAAGTTTCTAACCACAATTAGATGCCACTTGTTAGAAAATAAGCACCCAATGTTGGTCCATGATAAAAAAGGATACCAAAGGTTCAAAATAAACCTTTATGATAGGATACTATTGTACCCACAAGGTAATGCAAGTCTCTAGTGCATGAATAGGGTACTATGTTGACATAGATCCAAGCACTCTACAATATTAAAAATTTCCCAAATTTCTAGTGTACCCTAGATGACACACGACTTGTATAGTAGCCAAATATTTTATAGAATATCTTGATGGTTTAAATGATGCAACTATAATATATTTTTTAACGTCTAGATTGTATAGATAGTATAGTGCTTGCCATATGGACTATACAAAATTATATGATCACAAATATATTCATGACCTCAAACAAAGGCTAAATATATAATTCACCTAGACCCTATTAATTTTTATATTGATTATACATTTTTTGGACTTTTAGAATTAGTGGTCTAGTATGTTTTTCACTACGATGCATCATGTGAAACTTCTCAAAAAAATCTCCAAAAAGAGAAAATAATAAGATATTTTTAGTTGTTATCCCACATAATGTTTGATAGTGAACTCCACAAGAGCAAAGGATCCCCTACAACCAAAGCAACCTTCTACACAAGAGAGAAGCAATGAGTATGCTTTGATACCAAATAATTGATTAGATGCATACAAAATGATACATTACATAAATGATGTGTAGTGAGATTAAACTTGGTATAAACAGCCAAGAGTGAGACTTGAGAACTAGTTAGATCATGAAAATTGTCTTTATTATATGACTTGAGACACAAACATTAAATGACCTAAGATAAAAATTAAATGCCCCAACTATGAGGCCCACCTATTTTCTAGTCATGTTATTTATTTTTATTAGACTTATGGATGATTAGTACTTATGAACATTCTTATTATGATTAAATTTTATTATTGTATTTTTGGGTAGAGTGAATTTTGATATTATGGTTAGATGATTGATTTTCATAACATTACTATAATAATTTAGTTAGCTATTGATTTTGGTTTTCTCACATTATTTAATTATGTGCAATTGATATAGAGTCATATTTTTATCTCATTATCATTATGAATAAGAAAAAATAATATGAAGTACTATTGTTATAGGAATTTCATATAACAGTGATTGTGATCATTAGACTTAAATTACTCTAATGATTATTATTTAATTTGAGATAATTATGTTGATTATTGCTTCAACTATTTTGCATAGACATTTATTTCAATTATGTAGATAATTCCATGGATAATGAAAATATTTGGAGGTTCTTAAGAAAACCCTTGTTGTGTACTCCTAGAGATACCTCAACCTAGGCCCATGAGGGTGCTAAAGTATTCATTGTGTGAAATGTGTTTAAATATAACATGTTTTTTTAAATTATTATTCTAAGTGATTTAGAGAGGATTTTTCCTTATTAGTTTTATGAAATTAAGAACCTAGGATGTTTACCTTTGGGTCGGGTACTTATTTATGCATAAATTTTATGTTTTAGTGAAGTTTTGATCCTTCCTAAATCTTAGAGGAAGAAAGTAGAGAAAATTACTTTTAATGTGAATTTCAAGAGTCACCTCCTCTTCAAAAGAGGAAAATCAAGAGTCAATTTATACTATTTATTTGGATTTCTTTTGTAGAGATAAAAAAGGGAGAGTTCTTTTTTTTCTTTGTTGGTAAATATTTTTTAGAATGTTTAAGTGGAGGAACAAAATTTTGGATTGAAAAAATACAGATTTGATTGGGAGATTGGAAAACATTTCTACTTTTGGAAAGCTATTAGAGGTAGCTCCTTGAACTCTTGCAATTTTAGCTTGAAAATTTGTCCAAATTTTATGTCAATTGTGAATACAAATTTATTGTGAAGATTTTTTGTGTTTGATGTGTATGTATGGGGGAAAGAGTGTTTTTGTTGGGTTTGGCTTTCCAAATAAGATTGAGAGCAAGACATGTGTGGGGTTGAGAGAGGCAAAAAAATCCACCTTTGAGGAAATTTTGTAATTTTGTTATGAAATAAATATTGACATGGGTTCCATTAATTTATATACTTTTGGTGATGTATTGAATTTATGGTGTAATGATGTAATGTGATGGTGAATTAGGTTAGGCAATGATCATGGATGCATAACTATTCAAAGATGATGGATCGATGTTGATAATGGAAGAATGATATTTCTAAAGTGGAGATTATAATGATAATATTGAGGAGATATTGTATTGTGATTTTATCCCTATTGAATTGTGTCCTTTCACCTTCTCTACCATGGATCTATTTAAAATTCATACATGTGTTGTTTGAACCATTGAAATTTTTCATGTTGAACATGTAATCTTTGTGTATGGTTATTTGTGTCTATTTAAATGAAACTTGGTTTTCTTGAGAACCTTCTAGTTTAAGGGTGGGATTTTAGCAATTCCTATAGTTGAGAGGAGAGCATTTCCTTCATTAAATATGATGCAGGAGCATCTAGCGATGTAGGGAAATCTTGCATCACCCAAACAAACAAAAAAAATTCCTTGTTTTATTTAGTTGTTTTGAGTCCCATGATGGCACTTAAGGGGTGTAAGACAATCAAAAGACAAAAATAGTGAAAATTGGTCACTTACTATTTTTTTCAGTCGACCTAAATGGGCTCGTATGGACTTGAAAATTTACCCCAAGGAGTAGAACTAAAAGAAAATTTCGGTCACAAAAGAATCACCTCAATACCCTACACGATTTGGGAGATATTAAAGTTTTTGTCCAAAGAAATTTCTCCAATGCAACTTCAATTTCAGATATGAAGACTTTAGAGGCCTTGAAACAACTTGAAAATTTGGTGAACCAACCTCCAGTGGGTGCGAGTGCTATAGATCTCTTTGAGAGCTTTCCAAATATATACAAAAATAGCAAATTAGATAGCTAGATCAAAAGTTATGTCCCCACAAAGTTGCTCCTCTAAAAAGAGTTAGGTGGGGGTTGTAGAAGGTGGCTCCATTAGTGCAGATTGTGGCTTCAAATAATATATTTTTTTTTAAGAGTTGATTTTGGTGTAATGAAACAAGCCCAAGAGGCTATAGCATGTAAGTTTTGAATCTATAATTTCATTTTCTTAAAATAATTGAAAGTGAGTTTTTCTTTTATGTCTTGCATCTTTTGTGTTGGTATCTGTTGTTGTGATTTGTGTGGGTTTTGAGCGGTGTGGCCCCCATCAAGTGGTATCAGAGTAGGAGTTCCTGAGCTTGTAACAGAGCATCGAACATGAGGCAACTGAAGTAGGACCTGTGAGTGTGGGTTGAGTTCAAGATGCCTCCAAGAATTTCCTAGCATGGAAAACATAGAAGCCAAGGTGGTGGAGGAAGAGATCCACCTAGAGATGAAATCAGAGCCCTTAGAAGGAAATTAGAAACCTTGCAGCAAGAGGTTCGAAGAAGAGATGTGCCACGAGAAAGAGATGATAGTGAAGATGAAATGGAAGAGGAAATGGAAGAGGAAGAGCAAGATCCAATGGATCCTGGAGAAAGAAGATTTTTGTGAGCGATCTCAAGCATTGGGAAGAGACCTAAAATGGAGGTTTTAACTTTCAATGGAAGTCTAAATCCTGAAGAATTGATTAATTGGATCAATGACATGGAAAAAAATTTCAAGTTTGAGGAGATTGAAGATCCTTGCAAAGTGAGATTTGCAAAGAAAAAATTGAAAGGTCACACCAATATATGGTGGAAAGAGGTCCAGCTAGAATGAGGAAGACAAGGGAAAGATAAAATTTCTAAATGGGACAAAATGGTGTCAAAATTGAAGAAACAATGTATTCTAGTTGATTACAAATTGGGGCTGCTCAAGAAGATGCGGAGCTTGAGCCAAGGAACAAGGACAGTGAAAGAATATACAAAGGAATTTCACAAAGTCCTGATTTGGACAAGACCATTCTGAGGAGAATAAAGAGAAATTTGCTTGTTATATTAACTGGTTGAAGCCAAGCATATAGTAAGAATTGACACTGGTAAGAATGACTACCATTGAGGATGCTTATTAATTTTCTCTAAAGGTTGAAGAACGAATGAACAAGAGGTTTGAGAAAAAACAATGAGGTGGGGGTCGTGGAGGAAAGATTGATGGATGGTCATATGGAGGTTGAAATGAAGATCACAAAAAGGGTGAAGGCTCTAGTAGCAACCAAAACCAAAAAGGAGATAACACCTACTATCCTTGTGATTAGAATAATGGAGACCAAAGAGGAAGAGGAAGATCTGGATGGGGATTGAGAAGAGGAGGCTTTCGTGGACCCTATTTCTAGTGTGGAGAAGGACATAGATCCTATGAGTGTCCTCAACATCAAGGAAGGAAAAATAGAAGACTTGAGGGTAATGCACAAGTTGCACATGTAGACGAAGATGTTGAGTCTTCACATTCTAAGGATGTAGAAAGAGGAGAGGTTCTTGTTACTAGAAGAGCATTGTTGAATGAGGCAAAGGAACCAACTCAAAGGAAGAATTTGTTTCTCATTAGATGTAAGTGTGATAGTAAAGTTTGCAATGTTATTATTGATGGAGGTGGTACTAATAACCTTGTTTCAGAAGAAATAGTTAGTAAGTTTTGGTTGGAGAGAAGAAGGCATCTGAGCCCATACTAGATTGCTTGGTTGCAAAAGGACCATAAATCCCTGGTAAATGAACAATGTCTGGTAAAGTTGAAGATTGGAAATTACCATGATGAGGTATTGTTTGATATTATGCCTATGGATGTTTATCATATGTTGTTAGGAAGATCGTGGTAGTTTGATCAACGAGTAGTACATGATGGACATGCCAACACCTATTCTTTGACAAAGGATGGGGTTTGTCATAAGTTAAAGCCCTTGAAAGAGGCAAAAGAAAAGGTATGCAGTAATGAAATAATTTGTTTGGTTGATGGAAGAAAGTTCCTAGAAAGTATTAGGAATGAGCATATGTGTTTTGCATTGATCCCTAGAATTGATAAAGAACATACTACTGAGGTACCTCTAGAGGTTTTTAATTTGTTGAATGAGTTTCAAGCTATTATTTCTAATAACATACCTGAAGGTTTACCTTTAGTAAGAAATATTAGTCATCAGATGGACTTGATTCCTGGAGCTAGTTTGTCAAATAAGGCAGCTCATCGTATGACTCCAACCGAGAGTGAAGAGTTGAACAGACAAGTGCAAGAGTTGTTGTGGAAGGGATTGATCATAGAGAGTTTGAGTCCATGTGCAATACCTATAGTACTAGCACCAAATAAGGATGGGGGATGGAAGATGTGTACAGGTTCTAGATCCATCAACAAGATCATCATCAAGTATAGATTTTCCTTGTTGAGAATGGATGACATTATGGATTGTTTGAGTGGAGTTGAGTACTTCATGAAGATATATTTGAAGAGAATATATCACCAGATGTAGATTAGAGAAGGAGATGAATGGAAGATAGCCTTTAAAACCAAGGAGGGCTTGTACGAGTGGTTAGTCATTCCTTTTGGGCTAACCAATGCACCAAGCACATTTATGTGGCTTATGAATGACATATTGAAATAATTTTAAGGAAAATTTGTTATTGTTTATTTGGATGCTATTTTTATTTTCAATAAGACATTGGAGGAGCACTTGATGCATATCTGAAGAGTTTTCGAGAAGCTAAGGGGGGAGAAGTTGTTGATTAATTTGAAGAAATGTAGTTTTGTGAAGAGAGAGTTGGTGTATTTGGGATTTGTTTTCTTAGTGGAGGGTCTTAAAATAGATATAGAGAAGGTGAGAATAACATTTAATGGCCTACCCTAAGAAATGTTATAGAGGTAAGATCATTTCATGGTTTAGCAAGTTTTTACAAAAAATTTATTAAGAATTTCAGTAGTATTTGTGCACCTCTAACTAAAGCAATGAGAGGGGATACAAAAGAGTTTAAGTGGACTACAGGAGCAACCAAAATTTTTGATATGTTGAAGAAGAAAGCTATAGAGCAACCTGTTTTGGCACTTCCAAATTTCAATAAGGTCTTTTAGGTAGATTGTGATGCTAGTGGCACTACCATAGGAGTTGTTTTGAGTCAAGAAGGTAAGCCTATTGCATTTTTTAGTGAGAAATTAAATGATGCTAAGAAGAAACATTTTTTCTATGATTAGGATTTTTCTACTATAGTTCAAGCTTTGAGGAAATGGAGACACTATTTGTTTCCAATTTTTTTTTTTTTATATACTAATCACCAGGCTTTGTAGTATCTCAATAGTCAAGGAAAGTTAAATCAAAGGCACTTAAAATGGGCTTAATTTTTGTAGAGTTATACCTTTTTTTTGAAGCACAAGAGTGGAAGGTCAAACAGAGTTACAAATGCCTTGAGTAGAAGGAAAAATTTGTTGATAGAGATGAATATAGAGGTTGTTGGGTTCAATGAACTCAGGAATTTGTATCCTGAAGATCCAGACTTTGTAGAAGCTTGGAAGGCTTGTTTGGAACCTGTTATATTGGATAGAACAAGATGGTTGGATTTCTTAATCCAAGATGGGATGTTGTTTAGAGGAAGCCAATTGTGCATTCCAAGGAGTTCTATGTGAGAGAATCTAATCAAGGAGAAGCATAGTGGAGGATTGGTTGGATATTTCAATTGAGATAAGACCATTGCTCTTGTTAGTGAGAATTATTATTGGCCACAGTTACAACAAGATGTGAGGAAGTTTGTACAAAGTTGTAGAGTATGTCAGATGGCAAAGGGAAACAAGTCATAATACTGGATTGTATCAGTCATTACCTATACCTAAGAGGCCATGGGAGGATATTAACATGGGTTTTATTCTTGGCTTTCCAAGGACATAGAGAGGGAATGATTCCATATTTGTGGTGGTGGATATATTTTCAAAGTTGACACATTTCATTCTGTTTCATAAGAACAATGATGTTATTCATGTTGCAGAGTTTTTTTTCAAAGAGGCAGTGAGACTACATGGTCTACCAAAGAGTATAGTTTCAGATAGAGATACCAAAATTGTTGGTTATTTCTGGAGGACATTATGGAAGAAGTTGAAGACATATTTGAAGTTTAGTTCTACACACCATCCACAGACTAAGGGACAAATGGAGGTGGTGAATAGGAGTTTCAGTAACCTACTGAGATTCTTAGTAGGAGACAAGCCCAAGGGATGGGGTTTGATTATACCATAGGTTGAATCTGCTTACAACATTTTTTTCAATAGGAGCATCGGTAAATCACCATTCCAAATTGTGTATGGGAGTAGTCCATTAAGAACTACTTCTAAACTAAGAAATATGGATAAGGGGGAGAAGAGAAGTGTTGAGGCTGAAGATTTTGTTGAGCACTTAAATAATTTGTACGAAGAGGTGAAGGAACATATCAATAAGATGAACTCATAATATGAGGCTCAGGAAAATAAAAAAAGGAGCTATATGGAGTTCCAGGTAGGAGATGAAGTCATGGTTCATTTGTGAAAGGAAAAGTTTCCAGTTGGTACATACACCAAGTTAAAGATGAAGAAGTTTGGACCATGCAAGATCATGAAGAAGCATGATTCAGGAAATGCATATGAGGTAGAGTTGCCTAATGAAATTCATATTTCACATGTGTTTAACATTTTATATTTAATAGAATATCATGGAGGAATTGATGAAGAAATAATAGAAGCACAATGGAATTTTCTAGCACCTACTTCAAAAAGGAGGAGATAGAAGAAATTTTGGAGTCATGTGGGCAGAAGCACAAGAAACGGTAAATACGCAAAGTACTTGGTGAAATGGAGAGGAATTCCTATTGAAGATTCATCGTGGTTTTTTAAGGCTAAGGTTAACAGTCTTGGTTTCCCTCTAACTCTCGAGAAGTGATAGTCACTTTTCAAATTAAACCTTGGGAGTCTAATGCAAGAGCATCCAACAAATTTTGTTATTTTGAGTCCCATGATAGCACTTAAGGGGTGTAAGAGCTATTAGGAGTGTAAGACAATCAAATTTTGAAAAATTAGTGAAAAATGGTCACTTAATATTTTTAGTAAGTCCTGCCTAAACAGGCTCATATGGACTTGAAATTTTACCCCAAGGAGCATAACTAAATAAAATTTCCGGTCGTAAAAGAATCACCTCAATACCCTACACGGTTTGGGAGATATTAAAGTTTTTTGTCCTGAGAATTTCTACAATGCAACTTCAATTTCAAATATGAAGACTTTAGAGGCCCAGAACAACTCAAAAAATTGGAAAACTGACCTTTGGTATAATCAAGTGATGTAGATCTCTTCAAGAGCTCTCCAACGATATGTAATAATAGAAAATCAGACACCCAGATCAAAAGTTATGCTGCCCAACTATAGAAAGTTGCTCCTCTAAAAAGTGAATTTGATTAAAACTTCCTCCTAGGCAAGAAATGAATTGGCGAGACTTTTGGAGCCAAAAAAAAGGGAAAGTTGAACTTTTTAGAACATTCTAGGGTGGTTATTGGGGTAAAATAAAAAGGGTTAAGTGGGGGTTCTAGAAGGTGGCTCCATTAGTGTAGATTGTGGTTCCAGATAATATATTTAGTTTTGAGAGTTGATTTTGGTGTAATGAAACAAGCCCATGAGGTTGTAGCATGTAAGTTTTGTTCATTTGTAATTTCATTTTCTAAAAATAATTAAAAGTGAGTTTTTCTTTTATGTCTCGCATCTTTGGTGTTGGTATCTATTGTTGTGATTTGTGTGGGTTTCGGGCAGTGTGGCCCTCATCAAAACAGATGCATGTAATTTAATATTTATTAAAAAATTATAGGAAGACATGAAAATTTTACTAGCTATGATTTTTTTAAAAATTGGTGGAAAAAAGAAAAAATTGTACAATTAAGAAATATTGTAATATCAGTTTGAGAATGTTATTAGTTACTTTTATTAAATTATTTTAATTATTTTCTATCCATCTCTATATTGTGGAAATTGTATTGTAACTACACTATTTATTGCCTTGTAACTATTTTGCATAACAATCATGTTGTATGGTCATTCTAAATTATTCTATTAATGTGAAAAAAATGAAGATTCTTCTTTCAAGTTTCAACATAGTGTTCATGGCATCAAATTCTTTACCATCATTTTTATGTTTAATTCATGGATTCTATTTATAAACGAAGTTTTGATAACTTGTTCTATTTATTGCACATCACATTTCTGCATTATACAATAGAAATAATGGTTCAAAAAGAATGGTTTTATGACTTATCTTTTGTAAGAATTATTAAAAATAAAGAAAAAATATGAAATATGAAATAAATGTATGTTTCTTGATTAATAATCATCTAGAAATATCTTAGAAATATAAGACTTTATAAATTTTATATATCTCACTTCATAATTTTACATAAAAAAACTTCACATACAAATGTTAAATTGATTCATAATTAATTACTCATGAATCTCTCTAACTTGTCACAAAATCCCCATTCCAAACACTATGATTGCAAGGAGAACACTCACAATTGTGTTTGAATTTGTTTCTACATGTACATCTCCCAAAACAAACTCTAAGCCTCCTTTCCCTAAAGTCATAGCAATCTAGGACACAAAATTTATTCCACATATTTTATCAAATATTTGGTGCAAAGTCTCCCAAATTATGGCATTTTGCATACATGTCTACCAAAGCGCTACCCACATAAACATTTTAATCTAAACCAATTCTAATTTAAATTACTAGATTCCCACACTTTTTGAGAACAAAAGAGAAAGTAAATTTGTCAAGTTGTATACCCAACTCCTATATTTCATCATACAATGCAATAACTTCTTCACAATAATCTTGCAATACAAATCCTTTAATCAAAATGGATTTTTGTTTTGTTTTTCTAAATCTATTAAAAAACCATTCGTGCATCTATGAAAAGCATTGCAGATGACATAAAAGTTTACAAATATGTTTTAAGCAATGTTGTTTACAAGCATGGAACTATGTGTTTGCTTTTCCTTTGCGAAGAACTTCACATTAATGCATGAATCTAGTTTATAACCATAATTTTTAGCTCTTTGAAGAAATGTGATCTTGGTTCATAGCTTGAAAATTTATATCTATTCAGAATATACAAGTATTGTGAAGAGTGGAGTTTATGTGTAGTTGTGAGAAGGGAAAATCATAGCTGTATTGGGAGACTTTATAGACAATGAAATGAAAATTCAATGTTGAGATATGATAGACAATTTTTTTTTTGGATTGATAGAGGTTCAATTATATGACTGCTTTTACAATACAATACTAATGTTTGAAAGGTCAGTTGATAGATTAAAATAGAAAAGATGGTTTGAAAGAGAAAACCAATATAGTACAAAGATCAAATCATTTCATATATATATATATATATAAAGGTTACTTAATTAAAATATTTTATGATTTTTTAAAATTCATAATTTTGTTTAATTTTAGAATACAATAATGGGTTTTTGGTTTATTGGTGAAGTTGAATGCTTCTAAATGAATCCAACAAGGATCAAGTCTTGTTGAATGCAAGACCCGATATCATAAGGGATGAAGCTTGGATTGTGCCCTAAGTGACTTTAACAAAATGGATGCTCCTTAATCCTTGGCTAATAATTGAAGAGGTTTCACCCTAAAGATTATGCTCTTATATATCAAATAGTTAAAAGTTCTTTGTGGATGATTTAAAATCTTCCATAAAAATAGATAAAATTTAGAATATGAAAATAATTATATGCAAATTAAAATAATAGAAAATTAATTATTTTCCCTAGTTCTCTTGTCTTTATTTATTTCAAATTTATATATAGTAGTTGTTTGAATTACTATAAAATATACGTTTAATTATTCTTAACTTATTTGCATATTGATAATTAGATAATTAGTTTAACTTAATTGTATTATAATAGCTTAGAGATAATAAATATATAAAGAATTTTAGCATTTAGAAATTAGTATAATATTGAAATTAAATTTAAGTTATAAATTTTAGTATTATTTAAATAAATAATAATAAATATTTTCTATATAGTATTAATTACTTTTGCTTAAATTACAAGATTATTGTTCAATAATCTTGTAATTGAAGCATAATCCCAATCATAATCATTTTAGCTTATGTCCATTTAATTCTAAAATTTTGTATTTGATTGTATTTATTTCATTTCAATTAACAAAAAAATTTAAATATTTTTAAACATATTAAGTATTCATTTAATTTTTAATTGATGATTTTTTTAAATGACTATTTTATTGTGAATGTGTGTTACGTCCAAGTGAAAATTTGGGCATGACACTAGCTTAAGTTTACTATTGTAAATATGATCTAATATCAAAAATTAGTTAGGTAATATGTCTTGTTCACACCAAAATTTATGAGCAAGGGTTCACCAGTACATTTCAATTACTCGATGTGTGTGATGTAAGAGCATTCAAGTCCATTGCACAAGAATTCTTATTGAAGCATAAAGTTTTTTTTGTGATTGTGCAATATTTTCTAGGTACTACAAAACCATTCCTATTTGTTGTGCATGTATTCTTGGTTGTATTTGTTCATTTGAATTTTTATCACACTTGATATGAAGTCCTCAATCCATTTCAAATGGAGTTCAATGGTTTTGTCCAAGATGATGTGGCAAGATTAATCTATAACTAAATGGGAGCTTCGAACTCAAATAATTGTGTTTAACAATGATCCCATTATAAATACAAACCAACCTAGAAGCTAAAATATTAGTATTTAGTATTTGATGATTGTGAATTAGTACCCAATCATTCATGAAGACATCTAGGGCTAAGACAATGAAGAAAACTGATTGTATGGAATAAAATGGTAGATTCAAAGATGTAGGTAGGTTATTTGTAAATTAAAATATGTCCTAAATTATGTTAGAAAGGAATATGAAATATGCTATCAAGAAAGAAAAAATGATGGAGTGGAGGTGTAATAGGGGAAGAGGTTGACCATCTCAAGCAAGAGAGGTGAGGAAAATAGGGAAAAGAAAGAAACCTAAATGAATAAATAATTAGATTATCATTCATCTTAAGGTATAGAACAATTTTATATCATTTTTCTATTTTGTGTAATAGTTTAGCGTCTTTATCATTAGATTGTAAACTATTTGAAAGGCTATTTTTTAGAATTGGTACAAAAGACATTATTGTTGTTTCCATAATGAAAAATTTTATTTAAATTTTTTTAGGCTACTCGATTGTGATATCTTTCGTTAGACTTCCTTTAACTAATTAATGCCACAAACAAAAAATAATAATTTCCTTTCACCTAGTTTATTTAGTTTTTTAAATTAATTGGCAAATTCAATAGATTTAGGGATACTTTTAGTTCCATCTATGGGTTAAAAATAGATGGTACTCTTACATAAAATAAAAGATTCTTAATACTGAGTCATTTTGGTATTGAGTAGAGATTATATTTGTTATTATTATATGTTTAGTAGTAATTACTTTGGTCATGTGTCATTCTATTTTTTCTCTTAATTAGGGTTTGTTTGGTTTGTATTTGAATTGTAAATTGTACTCACTTAAAACAAAAATAATTATTTTTGGGAGATGCAATGTTTAATGGCTTGATATTTTGTTGAGTTGAATTGGTACTTGTCAAAGGTAAATCTATTTTTTATTTTATGGCAATGTAATCTAAAGTTAAAGGGGGATGAATTTCTAGGTGAGAAAATTTAAGTTTAGATTCTAGCATTAATTTGCAGGCTTATAAAGAGAGAATGAATTTGTAGGAAAAAAAATTCAAAGTTAGATTACTTTTAATTTGTAGGTTTATAAAGAGGAAAATAATTTATAGGCCCATAAAGGGGGAATAAATTTGTAGGTGGACAAATTTACCAAGTCTAGATTACCTTAGTTATAGACTTATAAAGAGGAGATGAATTTGTACCATATGTTAGGCTAACTATTTTATTTTAAAATTAATACTCTCAAATTATTTTTAAAGAAGCCAAGTTTACATATTGGTTTGAGTAAATATTTATTCAGTTAGGATAAATTTTTTGTTTTTTATGTAGATAAAATAAATCTGATTTTCTATTAGTCATATATGAGAGTTTGTTTTTCACAATAGTGAAATGCCATCCATTTAATTGTTGTCAATTCATTACATATTAATAATAAAAAATGTTTTTAAATATATTTATGTACTAAATTTTTACATCAACATTTCAAATCACATCCTATAATTCATCATTATTAAATAGAAAAACTTAAATTTTCATCAACTTTTTAAAAATAAAATGTAAGCATCTTCCATTGAGAAAGAGAATATGTACAAGACAAATATAAGGCTCAAGGATCATGTGAATTCATGTGACGATGCACAAAAAAGAGGTTTATTTTTTTAATGTGTGGACAAGGTATTGAATTTGCTACCTATCCTTAACGGACTCTTGTGCTTGTCTATTTATGAAATAAGACATTTCATTATGGCAAAGACAATCTATCAATTCATAAATCACATTTCCAAAAAGACAAAGTGGTGAGTAATATGTTTATACTACCTAAGTAACTCCATTCCTTCCTTTGTCACACTAAAACAATTACATCATAATCACCACCTCAAATTTGTTTCTTATACTTTTGTGTTCCTTATGTCTCCACTTCTCCCATAATGTTTGTAGGAAATTACTAGGATTGACTCAAAAAGGGCATGAAAAAGTCCATAATTTGATCTTAAAATATTGTTCATTCTCATTTTCAAATTTATATATAATTTAATGAAAGTAAAAGAAATAAATATTTAAATCAAGAGGTGGGTGCTCTATACTTTTAATAACATAGAAAATAAAGAATATCACACATAAAAAATATAATAGAGTTGATTATTTATACTATGTATTAAAATTTTGATATGAAATAGTACAACATATGATAAGGAACATAAAATATAATAATAGTTTATTTCCTAAAATTTAAAAATAGTACCATTTTCCATTTTCCATTTTTTAACCCTCAACCCTAAACCCTCATCCTTAATCCTTATAACCTATACCCTCAACCTTATACCCTAAACCTTAAACATTATCCCTCAACCCTATCCTCAAAGCCTAAACCCTACATTTAACCTTGTACCCTACACCCTAATCTCTAAACCTATTACCCCCAACCCTATAACCAATATCCTAAACCCTAATCCCTATATGTTATACACTTAACCTTATACCCTTGAAACCCTTAACACTATCCCTCAACCCTCAATCCTATACCTTAAACCCTAAACCCTACAACCTCAACCCTCATCCTTATACCCTATACCTAAAGCTTATACCCTAAACCCTAAACATTATCCCTCAACCTTAACCCTATAATTAAACCCTAAACCCTAGATTAAACCTTGTACCCTAAAATTTGAACCCTAAACCCTATACCCTATACCCTATACCCAATACCCTGAACCCTATACCCAATATCCTAAACCCTAATCCCTATACACTATACACATAACCCTAAACCCTCAACCTTGAACACTATACCTCAACCCTCAACCCTATATTCATCAGCCCTCAACCCTTTACCTTAAACCCTAAACCCTACACTATCAACCCTCATCCCTATACCCTATACCATCAACCTTATAACCTAAACCTTGAACATCATCCCTCAACCCTATACTTAAACCCTGAACCCTAAACTCCTCAATCCTAAACCTAATAACCCTCAACCCTATACTCCACATTCTAAACCCTAATCCCTATACCCTATACACTTAACCCTATACCCTCAACCCCATACCCTTTAAACCTTAAACCCTACACCTCAACCCTCATCCCTATACCTCTATACCCTCAACCTTATACCCTAAACCCTAAACATTATCCCTCAACCCTATACTTAAATGATAAACCCTACATTCTCAAGCCTTAACCCTATACCTTATACCCTACCCTACACCCTAAACCTTATACATAATATCTGAACTCTAATCCCTATACCCTATACACTTAACCTTATACCCTCAACCCTGAACATTTTACCTCAACCCTCAACCCTCAAACTTATACATAAATCTTAAACCCTAAACCTAATATCCTCAACCCAATAATTCCCTCAACCATATAATTAAAATCTTAAACCCTAATCCATATACCCTATACACTTAACCTTATACCCTCAACCCTAAACACTATCCCTCAACCCTATACCTTAAATCCTAAACCCTAAACCTTCATCCCTCATCCCTATACCCTATACCCTCAAATTTATACATAATATCCTAAACCCTAATCCCTATGCCCTATACACTTGCCCTATAACCTCAACCCTATACCTTAAGCACTAAACCTTACACCCTCAACCATCATAGGGGGAGATAGAAAGAGGGGGAGGTAGGGATTGGGGAGAGAGAGAGAGGTTGGGAGGGAAAGGGGAGATAAAGATAAGTAGAGAGGGAAGGAGAGGTAGAGATACATGAGAGATAAAGAGTAGATAAGGAAGGATATATGGAGAGAGAGGTATGGAGGGAGAGAGAGGGAGATGAGAGAGGTGAGATAGAGAGAAATAGATAGAGTGTGGTAGGGAGTGATGGAGGGATATGTGGGTAGAGAGGGATAGGTGAGATAGAGAGAAGTAGAGAGAGATAGATATAGAGTGGAGGAGGAGGGTGGGAGAGAGGAGAGGGATAGGTGAGATAAAGATAAGTAGAGAGAGAATGGTGATATATAGAGGAGAGAGTTATAGAGAGGGAAAGAGAGGTGAGACAGGGAGGAGAGAGAGAGAAAGGGGGTGAGGGAGGAGGGAGAGAGAGTGAGAGAGAGAGGGGTAGTGGGAGGGAGAGGAGAGATAGAGAGTAGATAGGGGAAAGGATAGGGACAAAGACATCTAGTGAGAGAGAGAGAGGGCGAGGGGAGATAATGATAATTAGAGAGGGATGGAAAGGTAGATAGAGAGAAGTAGAGAGGGAATGAGGGAGGGAGGGAGAGAAGCGAGATAGAGAATTGTAGAGAGAGTGGTAGGGATTGATGGATGGAGAGGTAGGTAGAGAGGGATTAGGGAGATAGAGAGTAGAGAGGGAAGGAGAGGGAGAGGTATGGATGGAGAGAGTGGGAGGTGAGATAGCAAGTAATAGAGAGAGAGAGGTAGGATATGATGGATGGAGAGGTAGGTAGAGAGGGAGAGGGGGGATATAAATAAGTAGAGAGAGAGGGAGATGTATTGAGGGAGAGAGAGAGGTGAGATAGAGAGAAGTACAGAGTGGTGGAAGGAGAGGTAGGTAGAGAGAGGGAGAGAGGAGATAAAGATAAGTAGAGAGGGAAGGAGAGGTAGAGATAGAGGGGAGATAGAGAGAAATAGAGAGGGAATGAGGGAGGGAGGAAGAGGTAGGGAGGGATAGAAAGGTGAGATAGAGAGGTGTAGAGAGATATTGGCAGGGTGTGATGGATGTGGAGGTGGGTAGAGGGAGGGATTGGGAGAGAGATTAGATAGGGAAGAAAAGAAGGAGAGGGAACTATGGAGGGAGAGAGCAGGTGAGAGAGAGGTGAGGTAGAGAGAAATAGATAGATTGGTAGGGAGTGATGGAGGGAGAGGTAGGTAGGAAGAGAGAGGGGAGAGAGAGAGGAGGGAGGGAGGGAGATAGAGATAAGTAAAGAGGGAAGGAGGGATGGAGCGAGAGAGAAGTGAGATAGAGAGAATTAGAGGGAAAAGGAGAGAGAGAGAGCAAAGGAGATAGAGGGTTTTCTTGAGATCAAGGGAGAGAGAGTCAAATAAAGGGATGGAGATGGTGAGAGAGAGGTCTAGAGTGTAAGGGATAAAAAATGAGTGAGATAGAGAGAGAAATAATACAACTTGTTGATTACTAAAATTTGACCTTCTAATTACTAAAATTTGACTAAGTTTAAAATTTGTGAGATCTGCCAAAAACTAGAATTTGCATTCTAACTCCTAGAGATCCGAAACCACTCTCAAACATCATGAAACTATATACATGAAATATAACTTAAAGTATAAGAAAGTAAATGTCCATATGTAAATTTCAACTTATACTTAAATTTTTATTTCATGTATATAGTTTCCCTCAAAGATAACAAGAAGAAAGAAAAACAAAGAGAAGAAAAATAAATTCAATGTAGACCAAAACGTGAACGTGTTATAGCGCGCTCGTGTTTTGTCAATGCATTCAAATAACTCGAGTGCGTTATAATGTGCACGTGTTTTGTTAATGCATTCAAATAATGCAAGCGCATTATAACACGCTCATGTTTTGTCAATGCATTCAAATAATGCGAGTGTGTTATAACGTTCTTGCGTTTTTTCTTTCTTTGGGAATCCCCAAGCCTTTGGCTTGGATTTTCTTTGGATTTCCAACCCAAAGGCTTGGACAGTCTTCCCACCATCCAAAGACGTGTTTTTGCATATTCTACAAAATTTCAAATAATCTCGTATGTGCTCACCATCAAGTTTGCATGTGTTTCAAGGTCAAACAAATCAAACACTTGGTTAATTTCAGGCTCTCTTAGCTAGATCTAACAATGTAATTTTTTTCACATTTTGAAAATGTTAAGCCTTTGATCTATAATTTATTTTGTTTGTGTGTCTATTTTTTTGGCAAAAACCAGTGTTTGGTGTTTTTTTCATTATAAATTAACCATTCATCGAAATTTAAAATAAATTACATTTTTAGAAACTAGAATCCATTCAACATGTTAAAAAAATAAAATTAAAAATCAATTAGTTTCCAAAATTTGTAGGGGTAGCACAACCGAAATTTTGTTTTTCAGGAAGTGTCCACTTTGAAAATTAGTAAAAAATCAAATATTCATTAAAAATTTATCAAAAAAATCCTACATAAACTACATACTATTAGCTAATTTCTCAGTGAAGTGATTTTAAAAATACTAAAAAAAAAATCACTGTGCTAGGTACCCACAAAAGTTGTTATGTCATGTTTTTTTCTGACAAAAACAACACCAATTTTTGTGGGCTCCTCTTTTGAACCCCTTAATCTCAACCATTTTCAAAGTAAATTAGTAGTTTAGAAAGTATACTCAGAGCACTATGATCCTTATTTCTGTTGCATCTTAAAACTACACTCAATTTCACATCCAAGGTCAATATTTCTTTATTTTAGAAAAAAAGTGCCCACTTAAGCCCCAACCCCCCTTTTTGGTCCCCCATCTTTTTGCACTTACCCCCAAGATAAAATGAATATTTTTAATTATTTACATTTCCATCACATGGGCACCTATCCCTCAACCAATCAACTTTAGTCAATTCTAGCATCTTCATTGATCTCTGATAGCCTCGACGACTCCAACTATGAACATGCACCAACATGCAAAGCTTGTGGCACAAACATGCAAGCACATGCACCCCAAGTGGTCCCCACCAATAATGGGATGTCCAAGAGGGGTATTTTCCCAATTTTTCCTTAGAAAATATTCATAAATGCATAATTTCCACCAAAATTACAATTACAATTACAATTTTAGCACAAGGGAAATTACAAAGTTGCAAATCAAAATATTTATTTTCCTAACCCCTAAGCCCTTATTGAAAATGAATACAAATAAAATAGAAATTATTTTGATGATGCAAGATTGATAGTACCCCTAGATGCTCCTGCATCATTTTGTATAATAGTTTAGCTTTTTTTTCATTAGATTGTAAGTCATTTGAAAGGCTAATTTTAGAGTTGATACAAAAGACACTATTGTTGTTTCCATCTAATGTAAAATGTTATTTGAGAATTTTTAGGCTACTTGATTAAGATATATTTCACTGGGCTTCTAATGAAAAGACTTCCTAAGGGCATAACTTTTGATTCAAGAGTTTGATTGAGTTAAAATTTTACGTGGAAGAGCAATTTTCAAATTTGAGGGTTTTTTTTAGATTTTTCATGTAATTGGAAGTTTTTAGTTCACAATTATTCTTACTTTAGTTATATTCAAATAATTGGCAAGTTTGATAGTCAAATGAGTAAGCATGTAACAGTAATAAAAATAGATAGATTTTTAGCAAGGATTTTACTAGTTAAGGATTTTCTTCAATTGGACAAGACATAATGGAATGAGAATTGAAACTGAGTTAATTGAAGCCTTCTGAATAATTGTAGTTGTGTTTTGAATGACATTCCCTAATTAAATATATACTATGAATTTGGTTTCATCAACTTCCTTCAACTAATTTATGCCACAAACAAATTGAAATATTTTCCTTTCACCCAATTTATTAATTTTTCAAATTAAATTGGACAAATTTAGATAATTGTAGTTGTATCTATAAGAAAAAATAGATGATATTCTTACATAAGATAAAAGTTGCTTCATAGTGAGTCATTTTGTTATTGAGTAGAGATTCTCTTTGTTATTATTATATATTTAGTAGTAATTCCTTTGGCCGCCATTCTAATTTTTTTTTATTTTAATCAGGGTTTGTTTGGTTTGTATTTGAATTGCAAGTTGTACTCACTTAAAACAAAAATAATAATTTCTTTTGGGGGATGCAATGTTTAATGACTTGATATTTTGTTGAGTTGAATTGGTACTTGTCAAATGTAAATCTATTTTCATTCTATGGATAATGTAATCTAAATTTAAAGGGGAATGAATTTCTAGGTGAACAAATTTATCAAGGTTAGATTAGCTTTAATTTGCAGGCCTATAAAGAGGGTGTGAATTTGTAGACTTATAAAAGAGGAATGAATTTATAGGCAATAATTTTTTCAAAGTTAAATTATTTTTAATTTGTAGGTTTATAAAGGTGGAAAGAATTTATAGGTTCATAAAGGGGGAATAAATTTGTAGGTGAGCAGATTTACCAAGTCTAGATTACCTTTAGTTATAGGCTTATAAAGAGAGAATGAATTTGTACCATCCACTATACTAACTATTTTATTTTAAAATTAATAGTCTCAAATTCCTTTTAAAGAAGTCAAGTTTAAATATTGGTTGGAGTAAATATTTATCCAGTTAGGACAAATTCTTTTGTCGTTTATGTAGATAAAATAAAATTGATTTTTTATTAGTCATATATAAGAGTTCGTTTTCACAACAATGAAATGACATCCATTTAATTGTTGTCAATTCATTACATATTAATAATAAAAAATGTTTTTAAATATATTTATGTATTAATTTTTTCCATCAACATATCAAATCGCATCCTGTAATTCATCATTATTAAATAGAAAAACTTAAATTTTCATCAACTTTTTAAAAATCAAATGTAGACATCTTCCATTGAGAAAGAGAATATGTACAAGACAAATATAAGGCTCAAGGATCATGTGAATTCATGTGATGATGCACAACAAAAGAGGTTTATTTGTTTAATGTGTGGACAAGGTATTGAATTTGCTACCTATCCTCAACGGACTCTTGTGCATGAAATAAGACATCTTCATTATGGCAAAGACAAGCTATCAATTCATAAATCACATTTCCAAAAAGACAAAGTGGTGAGTAATATGTTTATTATTATACTAAGTAACTCCATTCCTTCCTTTCTCACGCTAAAACAAGTACATCATAATCACCACCTCAAATTTGTTTCTTATGCTTTTGTTTTCCTTAGTGGGAAATTACTAGGATTGACTCAAAAAGGGCCAAGGAAAGTCCATAATTTTATCTTAAAATATTGTTCATTCTCATAATAAACAATTTAAATAATTTAATGAATATAAAAGAAAGAAATATTTAAATCAAGAGGTGGGTGTTTTATACTTTTAATAATATAGAAAATAAAGAATATCATTGACATAAAAATTATAATTTAGGGTTGATTATTTATATTATGTATTAAAATTTTGATATTAAATAATATATATGAGAAGGAACATAAAATATTGTAATAGTTTATTTTCTAAAATTTAAAAGTAGTATTATTTTCCATATTCATTTGATAATAGATAAAAAAATTGATCTTAATTGTATAATAAAAAAATATTGCATTAATATTCATATAGAAAGTAATATTGTAGATAATCTATTTTCTTTTATTATTGTCTTCCTTTTGTGATCTATATTTCTTTTGTATAAATCACAGTACTCCATATTTGATTGTGACATTACTATGATTTGTATTGTATATCTTCTATTCTACTATTTCCTTATTTATCCATCCATTCCTTTCTCAAAAATATATTCTATTGAATATTTCACACTTCTCTACCTATGACATATTATGAAGCTCTAATATATCAGACATGGCTTTCAAATGTACATCTTCCTAAGTGGGGTTTCCTTCATGGCACAATGTTGTAAGTTGTGCTACTCTAGTTTTATGTGTCTTTCAACTCATTAACATGTGTTTCCTTGTGTATGCTTGTGCAACACTAGTTGATAATCTAGAGATAGAAGACTTAGCCAAAATCGATGAAGAACTTTGCTAACAAGTACTAGAGGGAAGGAAAAAAATCAACCTTGTGATTACCCTTTACCCATGATGCCCAATTACAATAATTATTATTATTTTGTTTGGTTTATAAAGTAAACCAAATGTTCTTTTTTTTTGTATTTAGATCATTATGATACAAAAATTAAGCATACCATTGCTTGAATAAAGAAATATTATTAATATTGTTACTCCGTGCATTGATAAGAGACTAATTTTTAACAAGCTTTCTAATGTTGAAAAATTTCAACTTATTTACTAATATTTTGAATTTCACATTTTCAAATTATTATTGGTTGGTAATAATTTTGAGGCAAGTTATGCAAATTTATTTACAAAATAAACTAACAAAGAAAGTTGTCCAATCTTATCTCATTGAAAACATATCAATCTATTCATCTCTAAAATTTCTTGTTTTGTGTATGATATTTAGAAACATATGGAAAAATAAGTGATTTATGGAGTCAAATAGGGTTTTTTTTTTTAAATATGTGTTATGCTAAATTATCTAATTACAATCCTCTCTTCATTATTTTACTGTTATAACTTTAATCTATAATTTATATCTTTCACATTTAAAAAAAAAAAAAAAATACTATGAGTTGGTATTTTAAAAAGATGGCATTGGATGCTTTCAATAACATGATTACTTGTTTTACTTAATTATATTTTTGGTTATATTATTTCTTGAATCTCCTATTTAGTTTTACAAGGAGATTGATTTTGTGTTCCTATGACATTTTTTATTATAAACATGTAATCAACAATTAGATTTTCCTATAAACACGCCCTTTCTTATTTTAAATGCATAAAATTTTAGATTTATGAAGCATCAAGTTTGTGGTTTTGAAAAATATTTTTTCTCTAGGTAATAAAATTCATAAGTGAAGGATAATTCTCCAATTTAAAAGCATTGTACATTTCAAGCCTTGGATAATATACTCACATATGGAGTAATAATTAACTTTACCTATATAAGTTATTAGGTTTTGGATATGACCATGAGTCCAAAAAAGAATGTATTTTGAAAGAAAGTGTAAGATCTAAAAAAAAACTATGAGTTTAGATAACTTTAAATACTTTTAAGAAGGATAACGTTTAATTTTTAAAGTATTGTAGTTGTAGACATGTCTAAATAATTGTGTAGATTCATTAAACATATGTGATTATACATTTTATTTTATATGTATTGCTTGTTGACTTACTAGATTGTAAATACCTTTATTTGGTCATGTACTTAAAAATGTAGTAAAAATTATTGTATTTAGCCTCATTACTAAATTTTTTTTTTACAATATCCTATCATTATAAAACTTGGGTAAGTGCACCAAGATAGTGCACAAAAGGGGGTCAAAAGTGGCATTTTTTTTTCTAAAATCAACTAAACCTGAACTTGGAGGAGTAATTTGAGATTCATGCACTCAAAATTTGAAGACACTAAAAGAACAAGAATCGTAGTACTCTGAATCTAATTTCTAAAATACTCAAGTTTTTCAAAAATAGATAAGGTTAAGAGGATCAAATGCTCCACGCACACAAAAGTGTTCCTATTTTTCAGCAAAACATAACATAGTATCTGGTGTGCACCCATCAAATTTTTTTGTTGCATTTAATATTTTCAAAAACCCATTCGTAGAAATATAGTTAAGAGTGAGTACTAGAAGTTGTATAATTTTTTGTAATTTTTTGTTGAGTTTTTTTAATGATTTTTCAAAGTGGATGCATCATGAAATTCACATCACCAAGCATGCACATCACATAATTTGCACCAAAATAATTGAAAATGCAATTTTACATAAAGAATGAAATGTAGAACAATATTATATTTTTTTTTGTCAAATTTAGACAAGTAGGTCAAAAGTTATTAGAAAAATTCAATACATATACATCTCTAATAACAATGGTAATTCAAATCTTAAAATATATATATATATATATGGCTACAAAGCTTAGAAGATGCGTGAAATTTGTTGAACACCCAAAATACTGAGAGAGGGATGAATTAGTATTCTACTAGACCATTTAACTGCTAACCATTCAATAATTAAAACATATCTAGTTGCAACTATAAACAAAAACATGAAAGGAATCATAACATCACATGACACATGAACACTAGAGTTTTCACGTGGAAAACCCAGAATGGGAAAACCACGGTGAGGATTAGCTCACAATATATTATAATCAGACATAAGATATTACAGGGCATACTTCCAGGACACACTGTCCTTGAAAAGCTCACAACCTAAAATGATTACAAAAGAGTGTGGCTCACTGCCAAAAGGATGAACTAATGAAATACACCTTTTGTGTGATGAGTTCAGTTCCAATTAAGCTTTGTAAAATAGAATCTTGCACCGGTTTGCAAGTTCACAATAACTACCAACAACTTCACACAATATTATACTATTGTAACACCTTGCCACAAAACCCTAGAGGACAACACACTAACACACCCTAAACAGAACAATTTAAAAAAAAATGCAATATTCACAAGTTTGCAAGTGAAATAATTGTCATTTTTAATCTATGTCCTCTAAGGTTCATGACTACGCTACTAGATTCCCATCAACTAAAGTAGCAAGAACCAAAAGACATTACATTTAATTAAATTACATCTACACTATGAAAATGCATTTAACCATCACAATACTAGATCAACTCATATGAAATCACCATTACATGATTAATAGATATCATTTAGAATCAAACCAATTAACTAACATTTATAAAAACATCCTTTTACATTATCCATTACAATAGATAGTTTGCAATTAATTAAAATAATACATCATTACATCATTGTCTCCTTGAATAAGAGAGGAGAGTACATCAAAAGCCTATGCATGAAACGATAGATTTGTGGAACAATACAAGTACATGACTAATAATCCATATGAGCTGGAGCAAGTGCAGGAATCTTCAACCAAGAGTAATCACCACAAACACGAACAAGATAAGGGGAACCCAAAGGAGTACAAGGCACGTTCCACCCGACCATGTGGAACCCAAAGGTCCACCCCCGTGCTAGGAGATAAAACTAGGTCCCTTATCCAATAGATAGATGACATTACTTACGACACTAACACCACTTCTAATGACACTCATATCTCAAGAACAACCCCCCAAAAATCATTCAATTAACTAACATCACCACAATACTTGTCACAAGGAAACAACCACATAATCCAATAAGACACATTTTTAAAACAATGAATCATAGCATTATAACCCTGATAACATTTCATGACATTATTTCAATTTTCTTATCTCTCATACTAGCTTAACCATAATCATGAATACATTTGCAAACTCATGCAACGAACATAATGATATATCAATTTAAAATAGAATCTCAAATGGGTAACATCTAGGTAAGCATGTTTCCCTTAAGCAATATAAATTCTTAAGAATAAGGTTTCCTCACTTTTAAACAATAACCAAAATATCCCACCTTAAACCATTTAAGCATATCTTGTTAATAAGTCACAATATCCCAATACACACCCTACACCAATCTCCAGCTTACATGAACTCTACATATAATCTAAGTAAACTCTATGATACAACAAATAAAAACATTGATCGATATGATAGATTGCACAATAAATAATAACATTTTATTTATTATTTCACACATGAAAAATAAATTGACCTCAAAATAACAAACAAAAGGTTAATTGTTGAAACTTTACCCATTTATCTACCCACTATACATTATTAATTTCATTTTTGGTTATAATTTAATAGATCATACCATCAAATAATAAATCAAATAATTTGGTATTAAATGCCATCCTATTTTCCCCATTCTTGTTTTATTTATTCCTTCTAGTAATTACTATTCTTAACAAATACATAACCAACAATTTTTAATTTAAAGAAATTTGGGTTTAACTTACCTCATTTGCTTATTATTTGAAGAAACAAAACTCTATGTCCATGGCGGTACTGGTCCTACATGATCTCGTCTTTTCCCTTGTAAATTCTATCTTGTAACATCCTATTGCCCTCTCCCATCTCACCCAACCATATTTTCCAGTTGCAACATACAAATTGAAAATAATAAGATTACTCAAAGAGATTGTTCACTTGAAAGTTTTCCTACAAACTATCCCTCTCTTGACTCTGGGTCACATACTTTAAAAAAATGGGCATATAAATTGTGCCAAGGATATGCTGAATGGAAGCTTGACCTATGCACATAATGGATGTTATCATATAATGCAACTAGCATATGAGATGGGTGCCCTCATTTGATGTGATCCATAGGCGATCCTTTACAGGATATACAACAATGAATTTATTGGAAGGGCTTAGAAACTCCAAGAAAATGGAATCAGAAGGTGTAAAGCCAAATTTCACAACCATTTCCAGCAACCACTATGTCTGTGCCAAAATGGGAGCTTAATAACTGGGTATGGACAACCATCAAAGCATACAAGATGGGGGTATTTTGTCAGATGTTGAAGTTGCATCTTCCCTGGTCAACACATACTCAAACATGGGTACTTGGACAAGGTACATGATCTGTTTGACAGAATGCATAAGAGATGTTGTCTTAGGAAATGCCATGATTGTAGGATAGACAAAATATGTGTTTATTAAAAAGGTTGTAGTAACTTTCAAACAAATGCAATTGGTAGGTGTAAATTCAGGCTACACGGCCTTTACCAACAACCTCCTTCTCTAGAAACATCTATGCAAAATGTGTTAATTTCTATAACCCAACAACATATTAATTGCACAATATATTTACAGAAAGAAATCTGGTTTATAACAATTAACACAACTGGATTAATTAACAATTAATAACGGTGGAAGAAAAAATAACAAGAAGCCAATCAAAAATAGATAATAACATAGATATACCTAGGAAACCCCAATGTGGGGAAAACCTGCAAATGTTGGACCTTCTATTCAGCCTAACAACAAACTATTCTTTTGAAAATACAATATAAGTTTACTACAACAATCTGACATATATAAAGCTTAGCTACTTTACTTAGCGTGCAAGAAAAGAAACTTCCCTTGCATTCTTTTGATTTAAATCACACATAAAATCACTCTTGGATTTATCCTATCCTCACAAACTTGAAAAAGTTCTATTAAAGAATAAAAAATATGTTGTTGCTGAAAATCCAACTCAAGTTGCTTTAAAGAAAATCCACATCCCACCTTTTGAGCTAGAAAATCAACACTCCCTCTTAGCGAGGAAGGTGTTCTGCACAAGACCCAACTTATCGCTAAAGAATTCAAACTTGCTCTTCATCAAGGCCTTGGTCAAGATATCTGCTATCTATTCATCTATAGGAATGTAATGGAACTTCATTATCGCCTTCTCCACACAATATCTGATGAAGTGGTACCTAATCTCAATGTGCTTTGACTTGTCATGAAACACTGGATTCTTAGAGAGTTTTATACAACTCTGATTATCACAGTAAATGACTGTAGGATCCAACTCCTAATCAAAGAGCCTAGGTAGAAGTTTTCAAAGCCAGATAGCCTCACATGTAGCCATACTGGCTTCCATATACTCGACCTCTATAGAACTCAACACAACTGACTTTTGTTTCCTATTGTACCAAGAGACTTCTCCTGATCCCAAACTAAAACTACACCCTGAAGTTCTCTTTTGGTTAGTTTTACTGCCTACCCAATCTGCATCGATAAACCCCTCGAGCTTCACTTCATCTTGTTGAACATACTTCAACCCATAATCAACTGTGCCTCAGAGATATCTCAAAACATGCTTCACAGCTATCCAACGTACACATTTAGGTTTCACCATAAATTGACTAAGTGAGTTCACTGCAAAACAAATATTTGGCCTAGTGTTGACTAGATACATAAGAGAGCCTATCAACTATCTGTATAAAGTTAGGTCCACTACCTTTGATCTGGAAGCATCAATCTTCTTCCAATTGGTCACAAGTGGTGTTGACATGGGCTTATAGTTCTCCATCCTAAATCGCTTCAATATATCTATTAAGTACTTCCCTTGTCCAAGGAATATCTATCCCTCTTTCTACCACAACTCTAATCCCAGAAAGTAGTGCATCAATCCCAAGTCCTTCATCTCAAACTCTCTTGAAAGATCCCACTTGCAGTGTGCTATGAGCTCCTCTGACCCTGTGAGAAATAGGTCATCAACATATAACACCAATATGAGAAGTTTTCTCTTCACCTAAACATAGTATAGGTTCAGATCTACCTCACTCTTGATGAAGCCCACGCTCTACAAGTAACTGTCAATATGTGAATACCATGCCCTGGGAGCCTAATGTAGTCCATACAGTGCTCTTTTCAACCTATAGACATGAGAATCCCTCCCATGTGCTTCAAATCCTTTTGGTTTCTCTATGTAAATCTCTTCCTCAATCACTCCATTGAGGAAAGCCATCTTTACATCCATCTGGTGAATCCTCCAACCCATTTGTGTTGTTATAGAAATGATAGCTCTTATGGATGAGTACCTGCCTACTAAGCAAAAGTCTCATCATAGTTGACTCCTTCCTTATGAGAAAACCCCTTAGCCACAAACCTGGCTTTGAAATTTTGCACACTACCATCCGTAGCATGCTTAATCTTATACAACCATCTTGAACCCACCACAAACTTATCTTTTGCTTGCGGTTCTACCTCCCACACACTATTCTTCATGATGGAAGAATACTCTTCCACCATGGCTTGCCTCCATACTTGGTGCTTGGACGCCTCTTGAAAGATGGAAGGCTCTACTTGAATTAATTCACTCATAAGAGCCACATACTTAGAATAACATCTGGGAGCCTTTCTTTGTCTAACTGTATCTTGAGGATCGCCTACATATTCTTGAGCCTCTCTCAGTGTTTGATCAGCTGCCCTATTTCTCCTCTTCTCCATAATAGGAATCTGAGGATGAGGAATTCTTTGTTCCTCCTTCTGATCAACCTACTTAGCCTGCTTGCTCTTCTCTCTAGCTTGCATGACTGAAGTTTGAGGAATTTTTGTTTCCTCAACCATGGGTGATTGCTCCTCATTCATCAATTTTCTAGACTTCTGAAGAGCCCTCTCTTCCTCAAACTTCACATCTCTACAAACAACTATTTTTCTGAGAGAAAGAATGTACACCCGATAAGCCTTAGAAGTTTCACTGTACCCAACAAGGATACCCTTCTCTGTAGTAGGTTCCAACTCAGTTCTCTTCTCAACAAGAATGTGACAATACACAAGGCATCCAAAGATGCGAATGTGCCCCAAATTTGGTTTCTTGCCAGTGAACGCCTCTTCTGGAGTTAACTTGCTCAACACTTTGTGAGGGCTCCTATTCTACAAATACATAGATGTATTGCAAGCTTCTACCCATAAGAACCAAGGTAGATCCTGATCATGATGCATGGCCTTGGCTGCTCCAATTATAACCCTGTTTTTTCGTTCAGCTACCCCATTCTACTAAGGGTTGTAAGGAAATGTCGACTCTTTCTTTATACCTTGCTGAGAATAGAAATATTTGAAGGAATTTGAGGTATACTTTCCTCCATTATTAGACCTCATTATCTTGATCTTCCTCCTTGTTTGGTTCTCCATGAGAGCCTTAAACTCTTTGAACCTACTGAAGACCTCATCTTTATTCTTCATGAAATATATCTGTGTCTTCCTAGAGAAATCATCAATGAAGGTAACATAATACTCATATCCATTCAAGGATGTTGTTGACATAGGTCCAAACACATCTGAGTGTATGAGATCCAAAATCCCTTTAGAGCTAGTGTTGCTACTTGGAAAATTGGTCTTGGCATATTTCCCAAGAGCGTAGCCCTTGCACATCTCATGCTTTTCTATCTTCATCTCAAGCAGCCCCGTCACTATTTCCTTAAGAATATTAAGTGCTCCATGGTGAAGGTGAGCCATCCTCCCGTTCCAAAATTCTCCTAGCCCTTTACAACTACTAACCAATGCATGTGTTGGCTCAAACTGTAACTGAAACAAGCTACCATGCCTGACTCCAATCACTTTTGCAACCTTGGAATCTTTGGGATGAATATAAACTTTTCCCCTCTCAAAGGTCAAGATGTAACCCTTGTCTTCCAAAGTAGAAACTGAGATTAAATTCTTTGTCATGCCAAGAACATACAACACATCGTCCACCAAAAAGGTTTTCCAGAATCCCTCTAAAACTTGATGGTACCAATACCAGTAGCATGGTAGTTGGCATTGTCTCCGAGCTCAATATAGAAATCAAGCTTCTCCTCCTCCAACTTGGTGAAACATTCTCTGACTCTCGTCACGTGGCAAGAAGCCCCACTATCAATATACCATACCCTATTGGCAATTGAACTTGAGAGACAAGCAATGAGTGAAAACTCATTCTCAAATCGTGATGCAAAATCGTCCACCTCTGTTGTAGCAGCAACTTGCTTCTTCTGCTTGTCCTTATTTTTCTTATTCATTTTATCTTGCTCAAATCTTTCTTCTTCCCACTCTTGGAAGAAGAACCTTTTGTTTTCTCTTTATTGGACTTCTTCTTACCCTTGCTTGCAAGAGCAAGATTTTCTTCGTCTGATCTCCTTGATGAGAACCTTCACAGATCTCCTCCTAAACAAAATCATCCCAAAGTCTTTCCCAATCAAGTAGTCGATCTCTATCAACAACACACTTGAAAAATACTTCCCAGTGCTTCTAAAAACCATTCAAGGCTATACATTCCAACTCATCTTCATCAATCATCTCTCCAATAGCAACTAGCTCATCCCTGACCTGTGTCAGCTTGGACAAGTCAAAGGTAACACTCTCACCTTTAGACATCTTGGTATTATGAAATTTGTCCTTGAGAATCATCTTATGACTCTGATAGTCGCTCTGATAAAGTTTTGTGAGTGTATCCCACATCTCCTTAGCGGTGTCTTTCCCTGATAAATGAGGAATTAAATGATCTCTTACTCCATCCAGGATAATCCTCTAAGCCTTGGCCTCTTTGACTTCATGTGAATATAAGGCAACATGATCATTTGTTGGTGGTGTCACTTTTGTACTAGCATAGATCCACAACCTATTCTCCTTGAGAATAGATGTAATTTGAACCTTCCACTACAAGAAGTTAGACACACCCTCAAGCCTATCCTCGTATCGAACATTGGTTGTCATAGCCATAAAAATAATTGGAGATGAAAATATAATATTTTTTTCTTGAAATCTGCATCACAAATCTTAGCTTCGTATTCAGAGTTTAGTGCTCTGATACCATGTTAATTTTTATAACCTAACAACAGATTAATTGCACAATAAATTCATAGAAAGAAATCTAATTTATAAGAATGAACACAATTGGGTTAATTAACAACTAATAACAATGGAAGCAAAAATAACAAAAATCCAATCACAAATAGATAATAACACAAATATACCTAGGAAACCCCAATGCAGGGGAAAACCTGCAAATGTTGGATCTTTTATTCAGCCTAACAACAAACTTCTCTTTCAAAAATACAATACAATTTTGCTACATCAATCTTACATATATAGAGCCCAACTACTTTACTTAGTGTGCAATAAAATAAACTTTCCTTGCATTCTTTGGCTTTAAATCACACATACAATCACTCTTGGATTTATCCTATCCTCACAAACTTGAAAACATTATATTAAAGAATAAAAAAAAAATTGTTGCTAAAAATCCAACTCGAGTTGCTTTAAAGCAACTCCACATCCCACCTTTCGAGCTAGAAAATCAACAAAATGTGGAAGCATAGAGAAGGCACGTGATTCGTTTGATAGAAATTCCTTATAGACAAATGATCTCAGGGCTACAATGGCTATAGGATATACACAAGATGGATTCGATAAAAAGGCTAAAGAAACTTCAATAAATACAATTGGTTGGTGAAGTTGTCCTATTAGGGAAAGCAATGCTTGCAGAATCAGCACAAATTGGATTTATTATGAAATGACTTGAGAGACTTTCCTATTCCCAGTGCCTAGGAAATGCGTAATTTTCTATTCCATGGGCTGAATAAATAAACAATTAGATGATTTATTATTAGAGGCTGCCCTGTATTGATAGGGCTCGGTAACCATGTGAGTGTAGTATGTTACTTTGAGTTTAAATATTAAAGTCAAATGCACAATTATCTCCTCTACAATGTCTTCTTAATTATTATGGTTAAATTATGAGGCAGATATATTCTCATTTATATTCTAACTATTTAAAGTTGAATCAAACCTTCATTCATGATCATATTACATGATTTTCCATTCTATAGATTTTATTTTTCAGTGAAGGATGGATCATTCTAGTTGTGCTAGTTTAGTCTTGAAGACTTTTAGTATAGAATGAAGGTTGGGTCAGGATGGAATATTAAGGGATGGAGAAGCTTATATTTCTGATTGGACACCTACTAAAACAAAGGCAAGGCAAGTGAGGTGTTCAGTTGAAGGTTAGATATCTTAAGAGTTCACTCTCAAATTTTGAAAAGATTAAGGAGGCGCTTAGAATGGATTTGTTGAAAAGGCTTTAGAACTCTCATGCAAATCTGAATTTTCATTCAATTACAACAATTTTACAAACTCAAATGCAAGAATATCTAGAATGTTACCTTCGCTCCCCAAGTTAGGGTGAGCCCAAATAAAACCAAAAAATGCAATCCAACACTTGTTCTTGATACCTTATTTCTTGTACTCCATATTTTCCAACCTTCAAGCCAAAGATCTTTCTTTTCTTCTCCCAATTTCATGCACAATCCCCTCTCTCCATTTTCACAAATAAAACTACTAAAATCCAAAAAAGAAAAGAAAACAAAAAGGATAGTAACTTTCTTTTATTTTCCCCAAAAGAATCTCCTTTTCTAAAATAAAACAAGAAGGTAAAATCCTCCCATTAAATAAAATATTAAAATATTAAGTTAAAGCACTTATCCTCATCCCACAATAACTGATTAAAAGAATTTTATTTTAAAACTCATAATAATGGAATATAATATATATTCAATTTTTACCCAAGCCGGTAAAATAATTTACCCCAAACTTACTTACAATTTATAATTAATTATCTAATCCAATTTGTAGTATTCTATTCATCTACCTTATTATTAACATTATCCATTCTCAATATTTCATTATAAATTTCTATTATTATAAACCATGATTATTTATTTATATATATACATATATATTTATTTATCAATTTATTTTAATGCATAAGACAATCGAGGTATAATATCAGACAATTCCAATCAATTAAACCCAAATACCAAAGAAAATACCTAACCACTACCCCGGATCAACATACAAAACCTCAAACAACACAGACTAACCAAACTAACAAAACTGACAAGACCGACGAGGTGTCAAATTAGAGACTCATCGTCATCGAGAATGGTGGCTAGGGTAAGGGACTAAATGTTATCTCCTATTCAACCGATCCATTTGGTTCAAGCTACACTCAAGCCTGCTAATTCAGGTGGAGACGTAGCCTAGTACCTGTTCACTCAAACATGCAAATTAGACCACATATTCATAATAGTTGAATCACATGGAAAGGGATGCTAGATATCGTAACTCATTCCCGTATGTCCCCATACGTCCAATGGTATGATGCCACCTTTTCCACCTATCTTCACAACATAAAACTGCATCACCTAACTATCCAATTAAATCTCTGCATCATAATAATAACAAAACAATATGCATCATACCCACAAAAGTACCATCAGAAGCTCTTGTTCCATCTTCCTCTTCAAATTCATTAGCCAAACTACCTACATGTCCAAGGTGAGAGTGGAGGGGAACTACATCCTCCCCCCCTAAACTTGACTTACTCCTGGAAGTCACAAACTAGGGTGGAAACATAACACATTAGTACTGCAAATTTTTATTACCACATCAAAGATGATTCATTACAACAAAATTATATATACACTAGTTTTACCTATGAAAGGAATTCATCTCACAAGAATATCTACTCTTATAGTCCATTTCAACATAATCTACCCTTCTAATCTTCAAAGTCACAATAGTAACACAATCAGAGCATTCATTTTAAAATGATTTCATGGTACATAAACTACTCAAAATCCATACATATTAGCATTAACACCCATCAATTTCTTTCAGATCAAGAATAAATTGCATCCTTTTAATCCTAACTAGAAAAATTTCTCATAACAGAGAGATATGAAAGTATTCAATTTCCAATTCATTACGTTTTCATTCTCTTTGCCCTTAAACTACAATTCCTTTTCCAAAACACTGGTAAGCCATCAATACCTCAGAATGCTACATTCCATAAAACACAACATAATTATACACACAAAACACACATTTTTCTTCAATTATCCATCATTTACAAACAAGAAATTCCACTTTATTCAATTTACAACACTAAATCTCTTAACCTATGCAACAAAAGATTATGATTTTACACCTTTTTAGAGACATGGAAACATAATTTATCATTTCATAGATACCATTTTCGTGATTTAACATACATTCTTTACATACACAATAATGTACATCATTGGGAATCACATCACAAGGCTACATATGGGTCCATATAAACATTAGAAAACAACATACTAATCCATGATACATAACCCATGAGCCAAGAGCCAATATCCATCTCACATAAACCATACCTCATATTACCCAATGAATAAAAGTGAATGTGAATTTTTTAAGTGGATTTGTAAGTGATCACGATGATCATGACATTGACATTTAGCAAATCATGTGATATAAAGAAAGGAGTAGAGTGAAAGAAAAACTAATAAAGGGTTGTGGAAAAGATGTAATGATATGAGTCACATTGGTTATGGAAATAAATGTACTTATGGAATGTGATCTGTTGAGGAGTAATGGAATTGTGTATGTAATTATACCCCCTATAAATGTGAGAAACCAATAATTGTGCATTGGTTGAGTGTTGTGAATACCCCATACTTGCTTTTTGTGCCCATGGGATGGTGATACTATGTACCCATCCATGGGGAAAATTTTGTATTTGGGTGTGGGAATAAGCATACCAGTATGTGTGCTTGCATGTTTGTTACCTGATTGAGGGCCAACCCACGTGTGGTTGAAATTTATACGTATGAGTAGCTAAAATATAGTTTCACAAATTCTTTTCCTTTGGTTCTCTAGCCCCTCAATCCATGAAGGGTTAGTAGCAACCACAAAGTTCCTTGGGCAGAGTGTGCAGCGTATGCATATTACAACATAGAGTGGCCTTAGCTCAATTGATCCTGAGGAAACATACTCACTACTTCCCCTTATGATGGATCAGGATATTTGATCCATATGTGCTAGCCTAATCTCCACAATTTTGAGTACAACAATAATGGTTTATTAGTATATGCCTAGCCGTCTATACGGATGTTGATCTGGTATTAGTGAGTCAACCTCGTCCGTATGAGAGGTGAAGTTCAAATAGCCCCATATTGATATACTCATATGCATTATATTATACCATATTTGCATGTGTTTCAACATGATGCAATGGATACGATGCCACACCCTACTGATGTTCTGACACAGTGCAGGTGATGATGTCATGTTACTGATGGTAGCGAGCTGGGCTCGAGGACACGATGCCATGTGCGCAGACACATGAAGGTGCAGTATGAGATTGTGTTATGATAGCCTACTTGGGTAATGAGCGTAATGGGGCCTCACACACTTGTAGAGGGATAATCATGTTTTCTTTTGAATTTTTTTGGGTTGGTTAGCATATGGGTATGTCCTAGCCATGTATACCTCTGGCTACAGTGAGTACCTGCATGTGCCTTCTCCATGAGGTATCGCTATGTGGGTTGTGTTCTATGCATGTCTACTTCTACGGAGCCACAAACACACTACCATGAGGCATACGACTCTTGTGTGTCTTCTCTGACTGGTGTATGACCATGCCACACTGAGATGCGATGCAGGATGGGGGTCGAGGTGCACATCCCTATCGGGTAGCCAAGGAGTGCATGGGCCACTTGGCTAGTCCATGTCGCATGGCGACACGATGCAGGGTGTAACTGAGGAGTACACTCTGCACCACATGAGGGCTATTACTATAGCCTAATGTTGTTCCCTCCTTCCTCGTTTGGTGGCTAGTATCTAGCCACATAGTGTTGTACAGTGCAATTTTGAATACTGTGGACTTTCTTTATGGTTATTGATGATTTTCTTTATTTATTGTGATGGTTTAGCCACACCTTGTGATCTTATTTGCTTGTATCCCTCATGGTTACATTTTATTTAGTGTTGAAATTGTGAGAATTTCTTGCTCTATTGCTGAAATTAAATATTTATTTGATATTTATTTATGACTTTGGTGGCTAAACTAATTTATCCTTAAATTTTTTTATGTCAACCATGTGCCGTATTGTGATTCCTCTCCAAGGATGTATGAGGCGAACTTGGTGAGTGTATACGAGGAAGCAGACATAGGGAACCTTGAGGATGGGGGTATGGAGGTTGTTACACAACTAGGACCCACTATCCACCTATGTGTGATGACTATCTGTTGGAGGATAACCACCTTATACAACAAGAGATGGGTCATTGTGGTCTTGTTTGGATGGTTTCACCATGTGGGTGTGGCCTAACTCCATCAAGCCACTGAGTGTGAGGCAGGGAAAACTTTAAGAAACCCCCCCTCAGAGAAGCTGTAAAATCCTGGCAAATCTTTCATACTTCCCCAAAAAAATATTAATTTTCAAGGCAAATTTTTTCATTTTTCGTGAAAAAAAAATCCCCATTGGTGAATCATTTGTAATCGCTAGAAGTCTGTGGAAGTGAATTGCAATTTTTTTAAAACCACTAAAATATTTTCATTGGTGATTAAAATCTATTTTCAAACCAATAAAATATTTCCATTGGCGAATTAAACCTATTTTCAAACTAGAAAAAATAATTTTGTTGGCGATTTTTTTTTCCAAACAAAAAAATAAAATTCATTGGCGAATTAAACCTATTTTCAAATGATTAAGAAAAAAACATTGGAAAATTAAACATAATATCAAACTAATAAAAAAATTCATTGGCCAATTAAATTCAATGGTGAATCCACTACCATTCGATGAATTTTCAATGGACGGTTGTACTTTCATTCTTGAAGTATATATCTCAAGCACTAGATTTGTGAATGGAAACCTCTAGAATAACACTACAACCGTTAGATGTGGACACGTGGCAAGATCAAGGGTCATCATCGTGGTAATTAATCCGATGGGTTGGATTTTGGGGATGAGCGATAGAAGAACTTAAGTGGCAAAAATATGCACGTGCATTAAGTTTGTTTTAAAAGAGGGACCATATAGAAAGAACGTAGGACCAAGGCTTAAAAACTTAAGAATGTTTTACACAAAGGATGTGGCACATCAATCTAACCATGACCGTTTAATGAATTTTTGATGGACGACTTTAGTTGCATTCTAAAAGTATATCTCTAAAGCACTAGATTTGTGAATTGAAACCTCTGGAATAATAGTAGAACAGTTAGATGTGGATGTGTGGCGAGATCAAGGGTCGTCATCATGGTAATGAACCCTGATGGGTTGGATTTTGGCGATGAGCAATAGCATAAAATTTGTTTTAAAAGAGGGACCGCCTAGGAAGAACGTAGGACCAAGGCCTAAAAATTTAAGAATGTTTTTTTTTATCAGTGATACTTTTCTATTTTATTAATTATAAAGCAAAAGATATAGATTCTATAAATTTCGCAACATCCAAAAACTACCAAAAAAGATGATCGGTGATAATTGTTTATTTTATTAATTATAAAGAAAAAGATACAGATTCTACAAACTTAGCAACATCCAAAAACTACCAAAAAAGCTAAATAACCAACTCAAAAACTAAAGTATCAGAACTTCCCTAAACAGCTACGCCTTTGTAGCAGAGGCTAAAAACAAAACAAAAAACTACACTTTACGTTAACCATTATTACTCATTCTTCTTCGAAGACTCACCCATCTCCAATGGCAGTATCTCCTTTAACGGTTTTGGCTTCTTCTGTGGACACAGTCCCTTCTTTTTACAAATCTCCTCTCTGGAAACTTCTTTTAGATATTTTATTGTTTCCTCTAATGCCATTAGCTCATAATAGATTTTAAGTTTTTTCCACCCACACTCGGCTCCTTCCCACCACTAGTCTTTAGTGCGACCCTTTGGCCATCTGATAAAGAGGTGATTTAAATCCGCAAGCTCTAGGCCCACACCATCCATTCCTTCTATTTTTACCAACCCTACTCTTGGTATCACCCGTTGCAGAATGCTTTCCATGTCCACTAAAAAATATTTATGCACCAGAGTTTTCATTACTCTCCTCACCTTGTTCACTGGTTCTCCTAAGTCTAAACCCCAGGCCATGACCAATGAATAGATATCCATATTCGTTCTAAATCTATGTGTCAATTTTTTGAATCCATCCCCCAACATTATGTGAACTGCTTGCACCACCTACTCTTCTTTGTAGAGAAATAAACCTCGCAGCCTCTGCACAGATGCTTTACCAACAAAGGGGTCCAGCTTCCTCTGCGATGTCATGGTGAAACTGGCCTCCATTTCTTTTCTATTTCATTGGCTTCCACCTATCACTCACCGCCAAAAGGATACAATCCTATTATCCTTACACTCAAACTTGAAGAAGCATCGAGGGTGATAGGTGAATGTCATTATAACACCTCATTTTGCTAGCCTTCTCCATAAATGCACTGCGCTTGTCACCTTTCCTATCTTAATTCACCAAAGTCGAGGTTTTGGTACTTTTCCTAACCTTACTACCTTAGTAACTTAGTTGTAAGTATTTCTTGGTCATCTTTGTAGTCGGTGGGTTAGAAGTTTCAAAAAATTTGAAACTTCAGACTTTGGTTCTAAGGTTCCAAATTTTAGCGACCACGCGACATTATGGACCAGGTACTTTTCCTAACCTTACTACCTTAGTAACTTAGTTGCAAGTCTTTCTTGGTTGTCTTTGTAGTCGATGGGTCAGAAGTTTCAAAAAATCTGAAACTTCAGACATTGGTTCTAAGGTTCCAAATTTTAGCGACCACGCGACATTATGGACCAAGACCATATGACGAATTTTTGATGGACGGTTGTAGTTGCATTTCGGAAGTATATTTCTCAAGCACTAAATTTGCAAATGGAAACCTCTAGAATAACACTAGAACTGTTAGATGTGGACACGTGGCTAGATCAAGGGTCATCATCGTGGTAATGAATCTGGCGGGTTGGATTTTGGCGATAAGCGATAGAACTCAAGTGGTAGAAATATGCACGTGCATTAAGTTTGTTTTAAAGGAGGGACCGCCTAGGAAGAACGTAGGACCAATGCTTAAAAACTTAAGAATTTTTTACACAAAGGATGTTGCAAATCAATCTAACCATGACCATTCGATGAATTTTTTATGGATGGTTGTAGGTGTATTCCGTAAGTAAATCTCTAAAGTAGTAGAATTGTGAATTGAAACCTCCAGAATAACACTAGAACCGTTAGATGCGGACACATGGCAAGATCAAGGCTCATTTCTCTCTTTTCAATGACTTAGCATATTACATTTCATTTAATTGAAATTCTTAATATTTTTGAAGAATGTGTGGTAGTTGTACTGCTAGCGGCGATTAATGCCATATGAACATCCGAAGTGATTGATTGGACAGCTCGTGATTCATAGCTTTTATGAAACAAGATTTGTAATGATTTCAAATTTTCATAATTCATATTGTTCGAGTGACACTAGAGTCTAGCGATTTTGACAGCTTGTCACTTGTCAGCTTGAGGTACAATTTGTGTGTAGCTAGATGTCAATCAAATTAAACATTCTAATTGTACATGTAAGGATTAAGTTTTAATTGTACATGTAAGGCTTGTGGTACAGTTTGCGTGTATCCAGACGTCAATCAAATTAAACATTTTAATTTTACATGTAAGGATTAAGTTACTGTTACACAAATCAATTAAGTTGGTTTTTTGGTTTGCTTGAATCGCCATTATGAATCATGAATATACGGTATACGTAACCTCACAGTGCACATGTGACAAGTGTGAGGTGTACATAGGAACCATGCTGGTAGTGGCACTATTGGTGGCACTGTTGGCCCAGATATAACTAAATGAGGATAGTGACTAGTGAGCACAACTAAAATCATTCGTTGAAGGCTAAAGACCTTACTATTGAGTGCAATTTTTGAATTGTTGTAAGGGTTTTCATTTTGTAGGGTTAATAAGGAATCAGGAAGAAGATCATGTGGCATTATTGGGGATACTCTAAATTCTCCATCTTGTAGTTATGTAGTCACAAATTCAGCAACCAATTTCGTTCAAGCTTCAAGTTCAGAATGGGTGGAATTGGAAAGAAGTTGATTTGGTTCACCTGACTTCTCAGACAGGTTTTGAACCAGGAGAGGTGCTCTGATGGGCATAACCACTATTCCCAGTGCATAGAAGCTGCAAGTAAAATATGGGAGCAATTTTACAACCCCTCATCTTCTTCATGACTTTGATTTTCAAAGGGCAGAAGTACATTTTGTATCTTCACTGCTCCCATTTCCTCGATTTGATTGGCCCCCTTTTCTCTATGTATTCATTTTCAAATCTACTGCCTGGTCCGGGAAGTCCCATGCGTTTATTTTCAGAGCCCATGGTTGACCGAAAAGTCTCATTATTTTCAGACAAACATGTATTACATTTACGTTTTCACCAGCGGTCCAGCAGAAGATTGATGCTTGCACTTACATTTGTATTTGTACTATGTAATAATGTGACATTGTCATTTAGTTGCAATAAAATAAATGGTTGTGATATTAAAAAGCAATTGATGAATCTATTCATATCAGTTTTTTTTTCGTTTAAGAAATTATCTATTTATGAAATAATTGCATGCAGATTTAAAACTTAAAAGTAAAACATAAAGCAATACAAATACTAAAGTTAAGTACTCAAATTGATTAAGTTATTTTTTTGGTTTGCGTGAATCGTGATTATCACTATAGTAACCCAACCTCACACGTGACATGTGTGAGGTGTACACAAGGACCAGGCTAGTAGTGGCACTATTGGTGACACTATTGGCCCATAAATAAGGATAGTGAGCACAATTGAAATAATTCATTGAAGGCAAAAGGCTATACTATTGACTCTGGAGTGCAATGTTTGAATTGTCATACAGGTTTTCATTTTGTAGGGTTAATAAGGATTCAGGAAGAAGATGATATGGTATTATTGGGGATACTCTAAATTCTCCTTCCTGCAGTTATGTAGTTACAGAGTAAAAGACCAATTTCCTTCATGTTCAGAATGGGTGGAATTAGAAATAATTTGATTTGGTTGACCAAACTTCTCAGACAGGTTTTGAGCCAGGATGGGGAGCTCTGATGGAGATAAGTGCTCTCCAAGTGCATGGAAGTAGCAAGTAGAAGATGGGAGTAGTTTTACAACCCCTCATCCTCTGCATGACTCTAATTTTCAAAGGGGATAAGTACTTTTTATATCTTTAACAGCTCCAATTTCCCCCATTTGATTTGCCCCCTTTCCCCATGCATATTTTTTAGAAACCATGATTGGCGGTGGCCCTCCTCCATGCATTTATTTTTAGACGACAGAGAGTCAGGACTCAGAGACCATGGCAGAAGCTTGGCACTTGCACTTACATTTGTATTTGTACTATGTAATAATGTGAAATTGAAAATTGTCATTCAGTTGTAATAAAAATAAATGGTTGTGCTATTAATGTGATTATGTGACATTGTAATTCCTTTTATTAAGTTCTTTGCAATGTTAAGTGTTACTGTGCTATTAATGGTTGTGCTATTAATGTGACATTGAAATTCATTTTATAAAGGCATTGATGTGAATTCTAGCGCATTAAAGGTTGAAAAAACTTTAAAACACATGTTTACTATTTATAATATATATCATAAATTACTCAACCGTTCGATGAACATTTGATGTATAGTTGTAGTTGCATTCCAGAATGAAATGCACGAAGTGCTAGGGTTGTGAACCTAAACGTCCGGAATCACCCTATAACCATTAGATTTACAAAGATCAACGGTTTAGATTCTTTAGAATTTGTTTTCAATACAAGAATGAAAAAAGCACTTTCAATTTATACTGCTAAGTGATTTTATTTTTAAGTGAGAGGGTCAGCACATAGGGAGATTTCAATCTTCAGTTTGCTCATTGCAACGCACCGCGGCACCACCCTGTTTTTGGTTCCATAGTTCCACTTCCGACAAAGCCATTCCAGAAACCTAGTTTCCACGATTGTCGACATTAATATTTACAAGAATCAAAAGTTGGGTAAGTGAAAGAATTCATGTGGCTATGTTTCATTGTTTGACCTTTCTTAAAATCTTATTTTGTCAAACTTTGAAGTTTGGGTTTAGGGATAAGAGACTTAATAATTAAGAAAAATTAAGGACTAATAGGGAATTCACAGTCTCACATTTTATAAGCATGTCTACCAACAGTACCACTAGAGCAATGTCAGATAAAAAAATACATTATGCAAAATTGCTTAAAACCCTAGGTTTCACTGATGAATACCACGATATTTATGATCCTGAAACCTATGGTAGGTGTATCTTAGAACTTATATTTTCATTTGAGAATAATGCCTCAAATCAAATGCAAGTTAATAGTATCAGTGCACCGTGGGTAATTGGATTAGGGTGCATGATGTTACATGAGGTTTTCCCTTGCCTTGAATTTATCATGGTCTATGCCCAAAATTATGATGATAACAAAAGAGAAATTGTTAATAAAGATAGAAAAGAAGAATTGTTATCCATTAATGTAGAAGAACTTGGGAAAGTTTTGGGCTTTACATTTACAACTGAAGGCGAAGAATTTGGAAATGTCCACATTGACCTAGAAAAGCTTGCTAGTGATTATGAAGCAATGAATGAAATGGAGAAAAAATATTTCTTAAATAGAATAGTTCAGGATAGAAACAAATTGAAAGTTGATCATAAGCCTCCTTATGATTTGGAAATTTTTAAACCATGGGTTCAGGATACTATTTCCATGCTAGCATTTTTCCTCGGACTAGATAGCAATTTGGAAGTGGTTGCATGCCTCCTTGAAATGGTGTATAATATCCATTATGGTGTTCAACATGTCAAATATAAATTTATTGAGAACATTGTAGAATCCATGCATAAACAATTTTTAATGATTAAAGGAGGTTCCACCAAGACATTTAGGTTCACAACCTACTTGTGCTATCTTTTTCTATTGAAATTTAGAGGAATGTTTTAGACCAACAAGCTTCATATTCGGCCCTATAGTAATCCTAAGGAAAAGAAAATGGCTCCAGTATATGAATGGACCACTGTTATAAGGATGCATGATTCTCAAAGGAACTACAGTCATTTTGTAGACTACTTTTTGGCTCCATTGCATCAAGAAATTACAAATACTCCAATGCCTAGTTTGCCTATGTCATGTAGAAACTACATTCAACTCGGAAAAGAAATACAACTGGCTGATTGGTATTTAATGGAAGAATATACTGTGTTAAGATTTTATGGATCGGGAGTACAACCATACAAAATTCCAATACATGTGACAAAAAGTGTTTTTTCTTTGGAATATGTAAGGAAGATGCAGAGTACTAATGAACTGCACTTTACCAATCAGCAAAAGAAGACCTTATTTCCTTCTTTACCTTTTTCATGTAGGGATCACATTCAAGAGAAAAGCATTTAGTGTGGCACATTTTTTTTTTTTTTTTTATTTTATTTTGATGCTATCTGTCACTGGCAGTACGATCCATGTGACACCATTAAATCAATGATTATGCTCAATAAGAATGTTGCAAGTAGAATTCAACATGAAAGTAAACCCTTGCTCGAAAACTTGAGAAACAAGGATTCTTGGGATGAGGTCAAAATTGCAATGGAGAAAAATGCTACTGAGAATGGTATTTCTTTTGAGCAATTGTTAGCTGAAATTATGGCATTGCATCGAAAGACAATAAGGAGGTACAACATTTTTGATCAAAATATTGCTAAACTATGAGTAGAGTGAAAATGCTAGGTTCTCTAGAGAAGGAAGTTACAGAAAAAAAAAAATGGTCATGATAAAAAATTATTGCCTTTTGGTCTATGAGGAAGGAGCTAGGTGAACCAAGAGCTCTTGCAGAGTATGGAGATAACAAAGAAGACAGTGAGTTTAGCAAATTGTGGAATATAAAGCATCCAGATGAACAAGAAGATAAAGAAAGTGATCATGAATCTAATGATGATAGGGAAGAAGGAAGCCATGTCAATTTCAAACTTGGTTTAAGTGAGGCCACAAAAGAAGCTTATACTACTGGAGCAACCATAGCTGAAAAAATGGGTTATGAAGGTGGTCCTTTAGGATCCCAAAGACAAGGCCCTTGGACGGTAATAGATGTAGAGCATAGAAAAGCAAGTGATTTTTCTGGCCTTGGGATTGGAGGTGAAAAAGTAGACCTAGGCCATACAAGACAATTTGTTAGAGCTTCAAATCCTCATCCTCATGGTTAGACACAGTCATAACTAGGACATGCCCATGGTAGAGAGCTTAGTGCAACTGGTGTTACCTATTTTTAGCTACAACTCAAAACATTGGAGCCGAATTGCATTGTCAATGAGAGGTACATAGAATTTCAAATTTTGCTGCTAAATATTTATCATCATGAAAAATATGATTACATTTGGTTTTCAGATTTTATTACACAAGTACTCATAACAGAAATTTAGACATTTTCATAGAAGAATGTTTTTTTTATTCATATTGGAAAAACTGAATTCTCGCACAAGCCGCGGGAGTAGCCAATTTTATTTTTATAATCAAATAATGAATACAAAAAGGAAATGTGCACAACACAACTAAAGAGAATATAGGCATAAGAGAGAAAGTGATTCATCATTGCCTGGAATGACGAATCATTGTCACATTTGAAGCCTTCAGTTGTCACCTCTCCGGTGTCTCCAGATTGTTTAGCTCCAAGCTCCATAGGTTTCCTACAAGATTGTTGAAAAGTGGTGTTAGAGAAATGAAGAATCAAGTCCTTTCTTATGCCTACATTACCAATAGAGATGTGGTACACATTCAATTAGGCATGCATCAAATGATTTGAAAAAAATGAAAATAACATGATTAGGAGGCACAAATTTCAATGGAAGCTTTCAACTTCATTTATTTTGCTAATACGTTTGCTTAGTGTGTAGGTACAAGTATAATCGTCATTTCAACCAACAGATATGCTTATGAGTGGTGTGAAATGTGGCTCCCACGAGGGTTGATCCCAACTCATAAAGAAATATTTGCAAGAGCAATGGTTTCTAATTGCAAAAGCAATCACAAAAGGACAGAACTATGTTTGAGCTTTGATTTCACCATAAATGATAATCACAATCATGAGATATTTTTTAATCAATAACATAGTTCAACAATCACAAAAATTCCAAGAGGGCAACAACTTCTTGACGAATGAAAAATCAATGATAGGAAACAATTTTATAGAACATTTAAAAGAATGGACTTGATAAGTCATTTATAATCACATATTGAGAATGGAGCCATGATGAACCATGATTGTGAGGATAACAGTCTTGAAAAATAGATGCATAATGGACAGTGTTAAACATAGTTTCAATGACACTTGCAACCTTATGACTGAGGGAGGATGATTGTCATAATGAAAGGACATCATTAATACATTATACAATCAAGCACTTAGCAGACCTTCATAATAGAGTTTTGTATCTAATGAATAGTCTCCATAAGCATGTTCAAAAAAGGACAGTGATGCCAAGAATGCACTCCGATATGAAGAATGATGATGGAAAAAAATCACAACAATACAAGGACAAAGAATGAACATGAAAATAATTCATGATAGCCTCTAACACTCAATTTCCTTACAATCTAACCGAGATTTTTCAACATCATAAAAGTCAGTAACTTTGTACAGGGTGGTTGAAGTATCAAGATACAACAATATTGTAACTATCAAGACAAGAGCATGTCAAACTTCAAGAAAGATTGAAGGAAAACCATTGCTAAGAGAAAATTAAGGATAGTCATTAATGGTTGTGTAAAAGATAAAATTCATATAGAGGCTATCGTATTTATAGAAAAATTGTCATATATACAAGTAAAAGATTCAGAGCAGAAAATGAAGAAACTCACAGCTAGTAAATTCAATGAAATATCCAGAAGAGCCATGGATCTTCATGTTTTTTTCATGAAATGAGGAGGGAAAAGAACATATGATTATTATTCTTCCATATTCGAGCTCCCAAAAGCTCCATAAAGAGGTGTCTATGGTGACTCCAAATCTCATAAGAGTTTACAATAGGAAAAAATATATGAGTTTGTGCATCAAAACATATGGCTCAAAACTCGTGGCCCATCAAAAGAGATACAAACAGGAGGCCCAACTTGTGTCATATATGCAAGTATATGAAACCCTTGCGAATGACTAAAGCCAGCAAGTGAATTCTTCATTAAAATTCTGAATAATGATTGGTAATAAATATGGGTTTTTTATTCCATTTCAAAGTCTACAAAGTGGAGATAATTCATTGCCTTGGAGAAAACTAGGCACCTAGAAAATGGAGAAGACAAAATACTCATCAACTATGGTAGGCCGTGGCTTGAAAATCATGTAAAAACCACACCAAATAAGCTTCTAAATATCTCCAATGGTGGCCAGCAAAATGCAGAAATCTACAGGGAAAAAGAGAATAGAAAAAATGAATGAGAAACGAGTCATTTCCGCAGCTATAAAGCCAAATGATGCTTTGAAAATGAAGGTAAATGTTCAAATATGACATAAAAGTGACTTACCCTATAAAAATATCCATCAAAAAGCCTAGAAGCAGCCATGAAAATTGACAGAGTGTACATGAAAATCCATAAGCTCGAGCAAACATACCTATGGCGGTGCTGGTAGAAGAAGTCTCTAGAAATACAAAAGTGTGAAATGAAGAATGGAGTGGAAATGATTAGGGTTTGAGTTTTTCTCACCCTAAACCCAAATAGTAATGGGATCTTTGGTCTATTTTTTGACTAAGTTTTTAAAATAATAATCACTTCATCATATTGTTGTTGTGGTATTGACCCTTGGGTCAAAGAACCTAATAATGTGCTATGAGGACCGATCAAATATATGTCAAGTGTGGTGGCCGATTAAAAGATATGCCAATTTTATAATAAGCATGAAGCTGTGAGTTGTGAAGCCAAGTTTATTTGGCATTAACTTTAATGTTTTAGGTTTGCATTATACCATGTGAAGTTAATTGATTAAATGATAAATTATAAATCATTTAATTAATTCAACTATTTTAAGGTGAAAACATAGAACATTAAGTTGTCCCAATCATGCATGATTTACAAAGGCATGAGGATGGAGTTTTTGTGTCTTCAAGTTGATGATGCATGCAAGATGCTTAATTTAGATTGTGCATGGAGGAGTAAATATTGAAATTACTAAAAATAATTTTTCTCATGCACAAAGTGGAACTTTAGTTTTCAATTATGCAAGTAGTGAGGCTCTTCTTTCAGTTCCACATCAGTTCACGAGATGCCTTATCATCATGTACATTATAGAGATGGAGTTCTAATCATCATGGGTAGATTGATATAAATGAGATGGTTTTTGCATGCTTGGGCCCACTTTTTGAGGGATTTTTAGTGCAGTTTGAGTGCTCTATAGTTTAGTTATGAGTTGAACTTGAGTTTGGATCATCATACACTCATTTTTGCATGAGTTTGAGCCTTCTTTTCAAGGATTTTTTCTTTTGCTCATGGATTACTTTGGAGATATCAATTTTTACACTGAGTTTCACTTTCAGTTTCATCTCCATGCCTTTCAAAGGATTTTTTGTATAAAGTGTAATGACTTAGTCATTTTGCACTAGTTCTTGTTTTTTGCCTTTGTGTTATGCAAAGAAGACTATCTTGTAACTCAACATTTTAGATTTAATATAGTTTTACAGCTTTATAGGTTATCGTTTCTGCATAGTTTTTTCCTTCATGATATTAATTGAAATAGAGTTCACCTTTCCAATTTCAGGTGTTTCGTATTGTTTAAATAATTTGATGCAATTTTGATGAGTTTCATTTTTGAAACCTTCAAATTTTTGTCTTGTTTACACATGCATATACACAATTGCAGTTCTTCACAGGTCATTAATTGTGCTCAAAAGTTGTTTTCTTTTTCCTTTAATTTGTGAAAACTCAGTTTTCCTTAGTAGGAAAAGAATAGATGCAACCTTTTAATGAATTATTCATGTGTTTGAAGTATTCAAATTGGACTGTGTTAATAGTTTTTCTTGAAGATATAAGTTGTGGATCATTCTTATTCTGCAAGTTTACCATCATTTAGGTTCATCACCGAGGTTTGAATGTTAGTTCATGCATTCAATTCAATCTATCTTACCCTTTTTTCAATCATTCAAGTACCTAATTGAGAATCATATAGGAATCAGCCTAGAATCTGGAGGTTTATCTTCACCATAGGAATACCCACAGCCTGAAGATAGTTCCCATGTTTCAACAAATTCTTGAATTTAATCATTCAAGCAGTCGAGTGCAATCTTATTGGCAACAACTGGCACTGCCTCTGGTGGCGATGGTATGGGTAGTAGTACTAGTAGTGGTCAACATGTGCTACAACAACAAACTACACACAAGAGGACAACAATACAATATACAATAGAAACACCATGTGATCAAGGCATACAAAAGAGGCAAAGGATTTTGATAGGTCCAAGTCACACTACCAGTGGATCCACCACAAAGGAGTTATTTCAAGGCGCCCCCCCAATGCCAGTTATTTTTACTGTGACATTATTAGAAACTACAAGTACTACTACTCCTATTCCTTTTCCATTCAAGCATTCCATTGTTCCTGTGTCCCTAGGTTTTGATTACATTAAAGAGTTTTAAAAGAAAAGAAGCAACTGATGGAGAGTGCATCTACTGTAACTTCAGAGCCTACCACAACCATGGTATTACCCACATTTGAAACAAATAAATAAATCATGGAGTACACATTTCTTGTTCCCACAGTTCAAGACAAACCAACAAATCAGATGGCTCAATCTGAATTCCAAGTGAACAATATTCAATTAGATTTTTTTGGACTCAGAAATACTGACAAAATTAATGTATCAAAGAAGAACAATGAATTGGTGTACACATCATTGCTAAAGCAAGATAGAGAGAAAAAAAGGTTGCAGACTCAAATTGAAAAGTTACAATTAGACCTAGCAAATGAGAAAGCAAAGAGGAAAGCAACAGATAACAAGAGCAATGAATTAGAAAAAAGAATAAAAAAATATTCCTTTGCATCAACAAGCAAAGAGGATAAGCAGAATGAGACTACATTGAATGAACTGAAGAAAAGGCTAGATGAGAGCAACAAGAAATATGATGGGGAAAAATCCACTTCATAAAAACTAAGAGTAAGCATTGCGAATGGAAATGAACAGTGGGAACAAAAATTGGAGAAGGAGAGAAAAAGAAATGAAAGATTGGTGGCAGAGGTGATGGAAGCAAAAAATGAAATTGAGACTTGTCAAAATAAGTTATCTGCATTTTGTAGAGAGACAATGAGTCATATGAATAAAAAGATCTGGGATGAAATAATATAGAGGATTGATCATTTGTGTGACATGTTTCAATTGATTGATGTTATCAGACAACATCATAAGAAGCTCAACAAATATTTAGTGGACAACAAAAATGTGTTGGCATTAGAGAAATCTACAAAAGAAATTCAACAAATAGTCTACAAAGCCAGTGACAATGTTTTGAAATCAAAAGGGATTACTAATTGGCTTGCTACATCAATGACATTGTCATCTATCATTGAAAAGTGTTTGAGAATGCGTGAAACAAAGGAATATTTGAATTTGGTTGAAGACAAGATGAAGAAGGTGGATGAAAAGTTAAGGAACTTCACAGAACTTGGTTTGCCAAAGGGTTTTGAGATAAATGAGCGATTCATTGGAAGGAATGATTTCAGAAAGAAGATGGAGGATGCAATGAAGATTGATTTGGGCCAGTTTCCTCAGAACCCAGATGTGGTGAACTACTTGGATTCCATCAAACCATTGCTAACCTTGAATGTAAAATTGACTGAAGAATGCAAGACAGGTTCCAATTTGAATCATGAATTGTTAACAAATATTCAAGTCAAACAACATCAGTTAGAACAAATAACAATTCCACCACCTGAACAGTGGAAGTTGCTAGAAAAGGTGTTGCAGTGATTTGATTTTTGATAATATGGGTTTCCAAGTTCCAACTCAGCTCTATGCAGAGTTGTCTTTGTTCCAACTTAGAATTCAGTAATGTGTCAATGTTAAATGATAAATTATCTATATTATTTATTTTTTCATTTGAAGAAAAAGTCTGATAATGGTTTCAACTACTAGATACACTTCAAACGATTGTTGATGTTCATTGTTGTATGCTACTAAGACTATTGCTAATATGTTATTAAGCATTGAGCTGAGTGAAGAATCGCTTAGTACATGTTCAAGTTTTACTTTTAGCACAATTAAAATATGAACTATAAGGTGACTTTAATTCCAGGCATCCATAATCTTAGTTAAATTGCATTACAATTCACATATCGATACTCAATCTCCATGACTAGTACTACTTATTAGATCCACAAAAAAATTATATGAATTCATGCTTTAATCAAGGTACTTTAATTGGTTCATTAAACTAGATCCAGAATTAAAACATACATCAATGCATAATGACAAAGAATATTAATGACATGTTGTGGTTACTATCACTCAAAGTCACAGTTTTGGTGATTTTCCTAACCTTAGTCGCTAGTCCTCAGAGATTTATAATTTATAACCTTATCAGTCGCTAGTCATCAAAGTTTTATAATTTATAACCTTGTCGTGGAGTTCTGAATTTTCATAACTTCCCGATTCCCCAAGTTTGTTCACTTTGTTGAGTTGCAAACTTGCAAGTCTTTCTAGTTTCTTGGTCATCTTTGTAGTCGGTGGGTCAGAGGTTTCGAAAACTTTGAAACTTTAGAATTTGGTTCTAAGGTTCCTAGTTTCAGCGACCACGCAACATTATGGACTTATGTACGGACTAAACTAGAGTTTCCTTTTGAGGAATTCTCAAAAGCATGCATGTTTCAAGGCTATCTTTTCAAGGAATGAAATTGAATGCCGCATTCAATGCACGTCCTATAAAAAATAATGACATAAGTGTGTGGTGAAGTTTTACTTAGACATCTAGCTTGCATTCTCATTCTTTGGCAAGGCCAGTACTTCTCAAGTGCAAACATTCTTTTTACTCAGACATTTAGCCTGCATTCTCATTCTTTTCCAAGGCTAATACTTCTGAGGTGCAAACATTTTTTCTCCACGAATTTTCATTTTGTACTCATGCAGAGTGAACGAACGGTCGACGTAAGGGATATAGAGCTCGAACCTTTTAAGTTAGAAGAATTTTGGGTGCACCTGGAGAGGGACGACAAGTCTGAGTTGGATATAAAACTCTTAGAAAGTGGGCTATCTCAAGCCGAAGGGTTTCGAGAAGCTGTGTTGAGTGTGGACCTGATAAGTGCATGTGCAAGAAGGTACATTCTGCAGACACAGGAAATTAAAGCTACGGACGGGACTGTAATTGCAGAAATTTCTCCTGAAGCTGTTTCCCGAGCGCTGGGGATTCTAGAAAGGGAACCTCTAGAAGACATGTTTTTCGCAGTGGTAGGTGAATTTTTTGAAGTGAATAAAGACTGGTATAAGAACTCCATGGCCAAAACCTGGTTGAAGACTGAAAGGAAAGGTAAGTCGAAATTGTCAAATCAACTCAGAAGATTGCATTTTAAGGGAGAAATTGCAGATGCTATTGCTTTATTACATCGTGTTGTTGGGAATGTACAAGTTGAGTTATTTGAGGATTGGATGTACCAATTTATCTTGGCAGTTTGTGATGAGAACATTTTCATTGACTGGGCTAAAGTTATTTGCTTCCATTTGAATAAGCAATTAATTAATTTCCATAAGACTGCTACTTTTTGTATGTGTTCTTGCCTGACCTACATTGTAGGCAGTCAGAGGTCCTTTTAGCCAGGGTTGGAGCTGCAAGGAACCCCAGCTTCTGATATACCTCTGTTGAAATATTCCCCATTAATTTTTTCCCAAAATTAACATTCAAATCAGCAACCAAACACTGATTAGCGTTAGCTCCAAAATGTAAACCAGCAAAGAAGATAACTCTAACCAAGAATGTTCACCAAGATCCCAATGTGGGAGAGGTGATAGCATATGGTCAGAGGATCATTAGGCATAAACAAAGCTGAAAGTACAATTCATCTACTAGTGCAGGCATCCACAAGCGGTGGAAATACTCCACTTATTCAGTGGGTGAGTTTACAACAATTATTAGGCGGCAAGCCAGCCTTTAAATCCACTCTTCCACTTATTAATGTGGGGGGAATACTGTCCACACAACCACTTATAACGTGGGGGGAAATTACAAACAAGATATATGTTTATTCTAAAACTCAACCACTCAATTGTGGGAGTGTAAAACAGATATAAAATTGCAGCAAGTAAAGGAAGAGTTGTTAGTACTACTAACTAGCTTTACAAAGAATAAGAACAGCTACAAATAGAATAGATAAGCTTTTAGAATGTTCTTTATCCACACTGGCGGTAAACCATCCAGGGGTACTTAATGTGAGAAATAGAAAATAATTGCAGCAATAAAGGACTGGAAGTACTACTGTTTACAGTCTTACAATATAGAAAGAGAGCTGCAAATTACATCAATATTACAATGTTTTCAAAGCACCAAGATTTTGAATGATTCCATGATTATTAGTAGCAATTATTGATGAGGAAAGGACTGGAAATTCAAACTGAAACAAGTCTGATATAAATCTGCAATTCTGGAAATGAATAACCAACAACTATAAGAATTAATTAAATGCTCATAACTTCACCAAAATACCTCCGAATGGCGTGAAACAAAGTGCAATGAACCTCTGGAGGATAGGCGCCCATGACAAGATGAAGAAACAACCTCAAAAGTCATCCATTAATTTATGGCACAATTCTCAATTCTCTATAGATGGTACAACTCTTGAAAAGGGCGATTTAGCAATAAAAAATCAAAGACTTGGAAATAAATTCCAATCTCTTGTGGAAGGGGTCACCTTGGGTCTAGAACCACTTTGCAAACATACCCAGAATGATATTTAATTTGCTCAAAAAGCTGTCAACAAAAAACACTTTCAGCCATGATAAACCAGCAACATAAAAATTGGAAATATCTCACCAAAACTCCACAATAATGCTCAATATGTACTTCTGGATGAAGCACACTCTCAGTCCACCACCTAGGGAACCATAGTTTCAGGCCCGAAGAGTGGAGTAGATTTGCTAAGCTAACCCTTAGCCTCTGGATTTCAAACCAGCAGCATAACGTTATATTTTTCCCCAAAGATAATCAGCTCTTCAAACAGCAGCAATATATAAGCTTCAATTGGCAAATGAAGCAACAAGAGACTCTTCAAATTCCAAGAAGTTGAATCACTTCAACTCCCAAAAGGAATGCCACTTTAAGCATTTCACTTTTTGAAATAATAAAATATTAATCAACCTCTTTTAGGCATCCAACTTCACTTTGCAACAATAAAGCATTTAATAATTCATTAAATGCACCATTGACCCCTTAATGACCCCCTTTTAAAAACAACATGAAGTGATCATTCCTAGGTGTGGGGGTACAACTGAGAAACATAAAAATGACTAAGTATAAAACTTAATCCATGGAGATAACCAAAGCCAAACTGAAACTGAAGGATAGCAAAATGACTTGAGCTGAATTGCTGATGATGCTACTGCCAAAATTAGACTTACTAAAAATAGCCAATTGCTATAAATAGTAAGTTCACATCAAAACAACAGAAAGCCAAACTAAACATTGAACTGCAAAGGATTGAACTGCTGCTAGACAGATACTGCCAAAAGATAGACTTGCTAAAAATAGTGAACTGCTATAAATAGTAAGTCTGCACAACAACCTCAGAATGCCAACTGAGTAGTATCTGAAAGAGGAAACCCTAATTTTCCACCTCAGCTTAGCCTACGGATTTCCGGAAATAGGCTAAATCCAAATGAAGAGTGTAGGGCCAAAATGGGAACATTACAGTCCGCCCTTCCCAAAATTGCTTGTCCTCAAGCAATGCCATCACACTCCAAAGAAACAATTTGATTTTTACCATGCCAAATAGGATCCCAGGGTCCCAAATCATCCTAGGAGAAGGATAGCACCAACTGATGTAAGCACTGCACTGCTGGATGCCAACACAAGAAATCACTAGATTAAAATTAAACTGAAACATCATGGGAATAAATTCTAGAAGACCATCATTGGCTTCATCATCTTCAACTGTGGAATAGAAAACCCAAGTGATACCAGGATTCCAAATCTTTCTCAGGAACACCGTTCCTCTAATCCGTTGTGCTACTCTGATTAAAACAATTGAATACTCAAAGTGGATCAACATGTCACAATCCACAAAAGACAATGCACCAAACATGTTAGTGCCCGGGTCCCATATCAGTCTGTAGGACCTCCAAATCTTGTTGTCATAATTCTGATCAGCAACAAAAATATTTTCAAACATGCTTCTAAACCAATGCCAAAACAAGAGCAACACTCCACACTCCATCCCTATCCAAGAGGATGCACAATGCTTCCTTTGAAGCAAACTAATTTCACTGAAAGAACTCCAAGAAATATTCACATGTCTCACATCAAGAGTCTCAATTTGACAAATCAAATCAGCTAATAACTCGCTGTCCCAAAAAGTAATTAATGACTTGGTACCACAAAATTCATTGTCAACCATCAATGAACAACCCATACTTGAACTTTGACCATACTGAAACATTCCCTTGCTCATTTGTGACAGAAATTCAATCCAAATAGGAGGTGGAGAGGCCTGGAAATGAAATAACCAGCTTTCTAAGAGGTCTGAAATAATCATCTTGAGATCTGATTTTTGGAAAATCAGCATCCAAGAAGACAAACAGCAGCTGCAACACAAGAATTTTTTATCAAAATGAGCATAACTGCTCATGAACCACACTGGTGGCACCTTTAGCAAGAGACCCCATGCCACCACAAACCAACTTCTGATCATATTTTCTTCCCAGAACACCAATGTATGATCAGAAATAAAGAGGCAATGACATAGAAAGAAGGGAGCAGCAAACATAAAACAGAATTTTTGACACTTATCTCTCCATCCAACCTTCTTTTTATGCATTCCATTCTTCAAAAGAAAATGCTTGAGATCCCAAACACTGATTTTCAATTGAAGACATTTTCCAACACATAAGCAAATGGTCACAACTACACTCTGAATATTATATGCTGGTCTATCTATTTTGAAATTACCTTCTTCCCAAGTAATGCCAGGATCCCAAACTAACAACCATGAAGAACCACTTCTCAAACTGATAATTGCTCTCACACGAATCCTTTGATTCACTCGTTCCATCTGCAATGCCACTTCTTGAAATTCCAAGAAGTATTCAACCAACCTTTGTTCATTGAAGAAATCAAATCTAGAATCTTGTGATATGACTTGCCGGAAAGATTCCATGAATCCTTCATCAAATACAATTCTGAAATCTATCACTCTAAGAGAAGATGGTGATGAACTAAAATCTGATATGAGTCTCACAAGCATCCTCATCAAAAAATAAATTAAACCTTCATCAACAAACCCATCAACTCTTTGTTGATGAACAATAAGAATGCCTTCATTTCTTTGTGTTTCAAGAGTTACCAATTCTTGCTGAATGGTTGCACTAGGAGCAGCAGTAGATTCAACTTCGTGCAACTCACGTATTAACTCTCCAATGCTGGAAGACAAACTCAAATCCCCTTCTTCAGTAATCTCTGAAGCAATTTCTTCGTCATTTTCAAAAAGAGGATTTACATAAACCTTACTAGAACCTTCTTCATACAAGAGATTGTCAAAAGCTTGATAAGCTTGAGAATTTGAATGCTTTGGTCTCTTAGGACAGCATTCCAAATCATATGTTTCTTGTATGAGATCAAACTCATCAAGAATTTCTTGAAGCTCCTCTGCTCTTCTTCTATTTTCTTGCTCCCATGAATATTGAACAGCAGAAATCTGATTCTCTGCTTCAATTAGAGTCTCATGCACTTCTTGCAACTTTGTTTTGGTAAGCTCATGCCACTCCAATGCCTTGTCAGCAATATTGGCCACTAAGTCTTTGTCACGAATGATGTGCAAAAGACTAGATTTAATTTCCTCCAAGGCAAATTTAATGGACTTCATGTCATCAATAGAAATGCAACATACAACTTCTCCCCTAGGCACATCATAAATCATCTGTTCTACATGTCTATGAATTCTATCAAGATTTGACAAAATTTGAATTCCATTATCAGCAATGTGTGAACTTGAGCTGCAATCATTGTATACTGGCTGAGATGATGTAGAACAACTTTGATGGATAAAGATTTCAAAAATGGTTTGAGTTGTACTCCTCAACTTGTCTCGCATGTGGTGAACACTCTTCATCATTCCATCCATAGTGCCTTCCAATTCCTTAGCTTTTTTCCTTAGCTTGATTTCCGGTGAAGAAAAATCTGCCTTATAACTACTAGAAACTTCACCTTCCATGTTGTCTCCTACACATGATTCAAAAGAATTGATCAAATCAACTTTGAAGTGGGAAGAAACTTCATCTTCCTCTTTCTTCTTCTCCTCCTTGACTTGACTTTCAAACCAACATTCTCTAGAATTGTGAAGAAGCAAATTGCTGATTGAACACATATCTTCTACTAATCGAACTTCTCTTTCATTTGGATCTACACTTATGGCCTCTTCATGCATCTTTGTTTCAACTTTTGTTTCCAAAAGTTTTTTCTTTGAATCTTCAACATGAGGCTTCTTAACACAAGTCAACTCACTGTTCTCCTCTGTAGAAAACAAGAGTACCTCACTAGTCTTCAAGGCTTCCACTGACACATTACATTCTTTTACAGAATGCTTGGATGAGTGCAAATCCGTAGATACCCCTTGAACTTTTGCAATGTCTTCAAAGGGATTCCAACTTTCATCCTCCTCTTCAACTTCGGAAATCTCCTCTTTGTTCACAACAGTCTTCTTCAAAAATGGTTTCAACTTATCTTCACATTGACTGAAAATTTCTTTAACTAACAAATCAGCAGTGGGAGAAATCTGCTCTTCACGTTTATAAGCATCCAAGAGAAGAGTTTGGACACTTTCAGGAAGACTATCAGCTTCTTTAATTGTAGAGATTAGAACATTCATGACAGCTGCAAGCATACTCTCTTCTTGCTCACTCCAGGTCGAGCTGAAAAGATAATTAAACAAGTGATAAATTTGATTCTCCATCTCAAATTCTATCAATAAGATGCAAGCACCAACTTCAGAAAATGTTTTTAAAACAGCAGCTCTTCTTGAAAACAAGCTACTACAAGTTTCATCCAAATCTTGAAAACATTCCACTATCATATTTAATATGATCTTTGTGGTTTCAACATCATAAGGCAAATGGGGATTTACAATTCTTATTATCTCCATGAAACAAGAAGAAATCAGCAACTTGGTCTCTTCATCAGGATGCCCCAACCAATAGGGCTGATTCAAAGAATTCACTGCAGGAGCTAGTGCCAACTCCATTATCTCTGAAGGTGATGGCTTTACTTGTCTCAAACATTGTTCTAACAAATGAAGAATATTCTTTTCATTTTCTCTTGACTGAAATTCTTTACCAAGTCTCTTTCCAACCATATACAATGCCTCTGCCAATTTCATCTCTTCTTCATTAGCCATGCCTAATTTCCAACTTTTGGATACCACAAGGAGCTGAACTAGAATCTGCTCTAACTTTCGATGTAGTACCGGAGATATCTGTCACTCAACTGCCTAAACATGAAGCACTGATCCACAGGATGGCAGGATCTTCTGCTCTGATACCACTGAAATATTCCCCATTAATTTTTTCCCAAAATTAACATTCAAATCAGCAACCAAACACTGATTAGCGTTAGCTCCAAAATGTAAACCAGCAAAGAAGATAACTCTAACCAAGAATGTTCACCAAGATCCCAATGTGGGCGAGGTGATAGCATATGGTCAGAGGATCATTAGGCATAAACAGAGCTGAAAGTACAATTCATCTGCTGGTGCAGGCATCCACAAGCGGTGGGAATACTCCACTTATTCAGTGGGTGAGTTTACAACAATTATTAGGCGGCAAGCCAGCCTTTAAATCCACTCTTCCACTTATTAACGTGGGGGGAATACTGTCCACACAACCACTTATAACGTGGGGGGAAATTACAAACAAGATATATGTTTATTCTAAAACTCAACCACTCAATTGTGGGAGTGTAAAACAGATATAAAATTGCAGCAAGTAAAGGAAGAGCTGTTAGTACTACTAACTAGCTTTACAAAGAATAAGAACAGCTGCAAATAGAATAGATAAGCTTTTAGAATGTTCTTTATCCACACTGGCGGTAAACCATCCAGGGGTACTTAATGTGAGAAATAGAAAATAATTGCAGCAATAAAGGACTGGAACAGTACTACTGTTTACAGTCTTACAATATAGAAAGAGAGCTGCAAATTACATCAATATTACAATGTTTTCAAAGCACCAAGATTCTGAATGATTCCATGATTATTAGTAGCAATTATTGATGAAGAAAGGACTGGAAATTCAAACTGAAACAAGTCTGATATAAATCTGCAATTCTGGAAATGAATAACCAGCAACTATAAGAATTAATTAAATGCTCATAACTTCACCAAAATACCTCCGAATGGCGTGAAACGAAGTGCAATGAACCTCTGGAGGATAGGCGCCCATGACAAGATGAAGAAACAGCCTCAAAAGTCATCCATTAATTTATGGCACAATTCTCAATTCTCTACAGATGGTACGACTCTTGAAAAGGGCGATTTAGCAATAAAAAATCAAAGACTTGGAAATAAATTCCAATCTCTTGTGGAAGGGGTCACCTTGGGTCTAGAACCACTTTGCAAACATACCCAGAATGATATTTAATTTGCTCAAAAAGCTGTCAACAAAAAACACTTTCAGCCATGATAAACCAGCAACATAAAAATTGGAAATATCTCACCAAAACTCCACAATAATGCTCAATATGTACTTTTGGATGAAGCACACTCTCAGTCCACCACCTAGGGAACCATAGTTTCAGGCCCGAAGAGTGGATTAGATTTGCTAAGATAACCCTTAGCCGGATTCTGGATTTCAAACCAGCAGCATAACGTTATATTTTTCCCCAAAGATAATCAGCTCTTCAAACATCAGCAATATATAAGCTTCAATTGGAAAATGAAGCAACAAGAGACTCTTCAAATTCCAAGAAGTTGAATCACTTCAACTCCCAAAAGGAATGCCACTTTAAGCATTTCACTTTTTGAAATAATAAAATATTAATCAACCTCTTTTAGGCATCCAACTTCACTTTGCAACAATAAAGCATTTAATAATTCATTAAATGCACCATTGACCCCTTAATGACCCCCTTTTAAAAACAACATGAAGTGATCATTCCTAGGCGTGGGGGTACAACTGAGAAACATAAAAATGACTAAGTATAAAACTTAATCCATGGAGATAACCAAAGCCAAACTGAAACTGAAGGATAGCAAAATGACTTGAGCTGAATTGCTGATGATGCTACTGCCAAAATTAGACTTACTAAAAATAGCCAATTGCTATAAATAGTAAGTTCACATCAAAACAACAGAAAGCCAAACTAAACATTGAACTGCAAAGGATTGAACTGCTGCTAGACAGATACTGCCAAAAGATAGACTTGCTAAAAATAGTGAACTGCTATAAATAGTAAGTCTGCACAACAACCTCAGAACGCCAACTGAGTAGTATCTGAAAGAGGAAACCCTAATTTTCCACCTCAGCTTAGCCTACGAATTTCCAGAAATAGGCTAAATCCAAATGAAGAGTGTAGGGCCAAAATGGGAACATTACATCTATATAAACTCTTTCCTGAGCTCACTAAAAAATTTGGAATGGATGATTTTTGTCGTGTTAATGATGCATTTTTAATGGAGGTCATGAGGAAGCTAGATGGAAATCCAGAAATGCACCTTTCCCTTGAATCCATTTCTCTTGTATCAAAATATGGGAGTTTTTTATATCCAATTTGATAAGTTTTCCTATCTGAGAATAGGGGGTTTTGAGAAAGCCCCATTGAAATTACTTTGGTATCCTAAAGATTTAATGATATTTCTAGAAGTTTGTCAACAAAAGGCAATGGTTAATATTAAGTATATGAACATGGGGAAACGAGGGTATGCCTTCCCATTAGAGACCCCTTCTTTTTTTTGCAAAACAAACCAGATGGCCAGGGGAGCTGAAGGACTTCTCAAGGAATACAACCTCTAGAATTTGTCTATGAGAGCTAATTTTGACAATAAGGGTTTTGTGAAGCAGAATCTCTATGGAGGGAGCTCATATCGGCATCACCCATCTATTGAATATTTCTGGGAAGATTGTGTCGATGAGAATGAAGTTTTGAGAAGAGATTATATGAGGCTAACGCTAAAACAGATACAGGACTTCGGTCTTCAATTTGACATTCTTGAAAATGTAGCTAAGGATTCAACAATCTTAGATCCTAGATATAAAAAATTCCCTGATAAATCCCACCCTAGGGTTGATTGGAACCAAAGTGAAATTTCAGATATGAGGGTATGTGCTACCCTAGTGCTTAAATGAACCCAGGATTAGTTGGATGGGAAATGGAGGCAAGTTGCCAGTCTTGTTCAGGAGCCGAAGTCATCATAGAAGAATGAACAGAGGTAGATACACAAGCATCTGGTGCAAGTGTATCATCGGGGAAACCCTCTGTTAGGTTTTCTAGTGCAAATTCTTAGTCAGGAGGTGATGGTGATAGGCCACAAAAAATAGTCAAGTTAAAGAGCATCTGTGAATAAGACAGTGTGCTTTCTCCTACACTTAAGAAGAATACCAATCAAGAAAAACTTCAACTTGTGGTTGCAGATTCTAAAGCTATCTTTAAACAGATCGCTGAAGATAATATCTTTCCTCCTATGTCTGAAGACTCTAAAATGCCCTCTTCTCCCCCTGATAATCCACCTTTCACTCCTACCACTCCTAAAGAAACTATTACTGGAAAAGAAGATTTTTGTCTGGTAGTAGCCTCCCCAGGATGGCTGAAAAAAGCAGTGGAGAAGAAGAGAAAGTATACTCCTACAATGATAGTTGGAGTGGATACAGTTGCAAATCTACTTCAAAGCTCTTCAAAACCTAAGTAAGCCAAGAGGATGTCAAGGATAGTGACTGATGCTACTTCTAGAAATCAAATGTTAGAAATTGTTGACCCTGTTAAGGATTTAAATGAAGATGAAATAACATCGGTGGACTACAAAGTCACACATGTTGATATGGGGCCTCCAACACTAGAAGGTGATATGTACCATGCCAATTATTCATTCATTACCTTGATTAAAAGAGTGAAAGAATAGAGGAAAGAAAATATAAAACTACAATCTCAAGTCCTCACATTGAGTAACTATATTTCTTCCATGGCCACTCCTCCTACATTTGATGAAGCCTCAAGTTCTCAACCTCAGGTAGAGAGCATCGATGTGCTCACCATAGAGAAAATTAAAAAGAATTTAAGCTATTCCAGAGCTGCTTGTGAGGGGATCGAAACAATATCTCAAGAGGCTATCTTCTTTCTGAATAAATCTTTGTAGTTTTACACTCAAGTTCTTGACAAGAGGAAGGAGTTAGTAGGAGAACTTCAAGATGTCATAAAAGATCAAAATAGTCTCTATGTGCTCTCTCAGGAAATGAAATAATTGAACTCTATGGATCCGGAGATATTCATTGGTCTTCAAATTTTGAATAATCCTAAGGAGCTAGACCCTTCCTGGTCCGATTCATTAAAATGGAAATTGAATATATATGATAATCTGGTGAATGAAATTAAGAACACACTTGAAAAATATTATGAAATTCTGGAGGAAATTTAAAAATATTTTCATATTCTGGGAGCATAAATTACTGATGATTTTGATGAAAGGATTCTAGATATAAGAGAGATCTCTTTGAAGTTTAGAGAGAAATTCAATAAAGAAATATCTAATCCTGCTATAGTGACATGGGAGTCCTTCTCAAAACTCAATGCAATGGAGCTCCACCTAAAGGATTATAATTATGGAGAAGAGAGAAGATCTCAGATGTTGTTTGATTCTAAAAAGGCTTTGGGAAAATGGAGAACCAGGTTATAGATTACTACAACGCCAGGGAGAAAAAACATCACTGCAATTGTCACCGAGTACTGGGAATACAAGCAAATATTAAAGGCACAGGATGCGTTACTGAAGGAGAAGGAGGCAGAAAATATTGAAAGCGAAGGAGTCGATGCTATTTATTTTTTAGTTTGTATGCTATTTTCTTTAATTTGGCTCTCTTGATACTTCAAAGACTTTTTATTTTAATTTCTAAAATAGTTGTCTTCAAGGAACCGTTATCAAGACAAAAAAAACTCTGCTATTTTTATTGATTTTTTGTTATTTCAATATAGAAAGAAAATGGTGAAGTTCATGCATGTGCAATCTTTGAGTTATGGTGTGTACTGTGTGGATTTATTGTGCTTTTGCTGAGTAGTTTTCCAATGGATTGTCTATTATTGGAATGATAAATTTTTGGTTAATTTCATTATTGTGGAATGTTTATCTGTGAATAAATATTTTATGGTGATGGATGCGTAATGAGTTCGCTGAATAATTTAGGTGATTTGGTAGTTTAAGCTTTTATTGTTTAAGTTGAGTGGATGTCTTTATAAGTTATTTATGTTGAACTGTTAGCTTCTGTTAGCTTATAAGTTGTGGATGTAGAACTGTTAACTTCTTTTCAAGGAATGGATTAATATTCTTTGAGTTATTTATCAAAGATTTTGTGAATGGAAATGCAATAGGAATTTATGAGTTGAGTGATAAGTGTTGTTCTTTAAAAATTATGCAGAAACACATATCAAATTCAATACCATGGAATACAATATAAAATATCACAATTTCATGGAATACAAGATAAAATATCATCAATTAAAGTTTGGAATATGATTCATGAAGTGCAATGATTCACAATTTCAATTTTCATTCAATACAATATAAAATATCATCAACTACATTTTGGAACAATGGAAACTGATTCATGAATCTTGTAGTGTAGTATAAATACCTAAAAGCTGCTAATTCTCTTCCATTTCCCAAATGGAGTCAAGGTCCCAAAATTAACGTTCAACATCAGATAGAGTAAAAGAGTCATCTTGAAGCTCTTGATTCTGAGTCTACTCTTCAACTTCTTTGGCCTGTGTCTCAATTTCAACATTCACTATGTCATTTTCGTCAATGTCATCTGTCCCAGTCTCACTGCCCATGGTAGTGCCACCAGTACCAACCTTTGGAATTGGAGTGTTACACAGACCGGTCCCTCTTCTTTCACATGTGGACCTCCAAATTGCGAGTGCCCTATCAAAAGGAAATTTTTTGATATTATACGCAATTCCTTTCATCCTCAAGCAATTTTCCAAATTCTTGTCTAGTTTGTTTCTTAACTTTGATTTCAAAAACCCTAATGTACTAAAAACTCTTGCATCCTCCACTGACCCCTATATCATTTTTTGACATAAATCAACAAGTTTGAAATATTTTAATATCTTATCACGCAATATTTCACTCTAACCTAAGTTTGTCCAAACCCTTTCTATTGATCCTCGTTCGAAGAAATTGTCCTTGCCCATGGATTTATATTGGTCCTTAATAGCTATTGCAAAATCCTTACATTGCTTTCTTAGCTTATCTTCATTTAAAATTCCTTGTATTTTCCGCTCATTGATTGTTACAATTTTCAAAAATCGTTCAATCAATATTTTTACTTGAGTGTGAAAAAATCTTGGGTTATCTTGGTTTGCCCAAAATTGAGGATACACAATACTCATGGCTTCAAGTATTTCATCTCGAGGGAATATTTCATGAATCTCTGAGGAAAGAGATTTTGCAATTTCCTTCAAATTATCACCAACAGATTTAACAATGTCTTTAAAATCTTCCTCATTAATAGGTACTTCTCTGCTAGAGCGCCTGGTAGTCTTACATCGGTACATTTGTATCTCATATCCACATACATAGATACATAAGTGTCTGCTTCCATTAAACTGTAAATAATTATCAGGATCATTCAAATCAATAATTTTCTGCCATAGGTTATAATCTACGCCATCTTGTGTTAAATATAGATATAGATGATCGAGGGCCAAGCATGTATGTTTACGCGGATTGGCATATTCATTAATATACATAGCTTTGTCTTGGGATTTCTTCACAAGACTATTCATTTCACCCAGCATGGGGAGAAGACTAGCTAAAGTCAAGAGTGTCTCTATATCACTTAACCTATGTAAGAGGTCAAGAGCTTTGTCTACCATGTTGCAGTTTTCGTACATCACTCCAATTAAGGATTGATATTCTAAAAGAACTCATTGTGTTGGTCCATGCAAGGAGATCCATCTGGTATCAACATCTTTGAGAAGCTTGTTTCTTGGTTTTATTCCCTCAGCAAAATTTTGAAATTCTGTGAAATGTTTGGGACTTCGGCAGAAGTATGCATGGATCTCGTGGACTAGATTTTCAACTTTTGATACTGTAGGAAACTTGCTTACAATTTTGGATGCCAAATTTATTTTGTGGGCCATGCAGTGAATGCCAAGCATGTATAGTGCACAAGTAGTTTGTAACTTCAAAGTGCAAACACCGGTCCTTTGACCTTGCATCACTGCAGCTCCATCAGCTCCTACACACACCAACTTTTTTGCAATTGTCAACTCATCCTTACCTGCAATTTCATCCAAATATTTCTTGACTAGTTCAAATATATTATGCGATGTTGAACTGTCCTTCATTTTATGAACATAGAGAAGATGAGTTTGGCGAACATGTTGTTGTACAGTATACAAATGCATACAAACCCAAGAAGTATTTCCTACTGCAGTAACTTCATCTAAAGATAATGCAATGAAGTTTGACTCTTTTACTTTCTCCTTTAAATCTTCCTTTTCCACTGCAACAAGACACTTTGCCCATTCACATCTAGCATTTACTAACCAATTTGTGTAGGGATAGTGAGGAACATTCAAAAAAGATAATAAACCAGAATATTCTGGGTAGTCTGTCATAGGACGCCATCTAGACAAAATATGAAAAACAACAATCATCTGAACAATTTTTGGCATATTTGCTCCTTCCATTGCTTTTCCAAATTGAGCCTCAAGTGTAACTTTACATGCAGCAAGCTTCGACATGCTTTGTTGATGCTATTCATAATCCGCGGCATACCTAACATGAAGACATTCTTCATTTGATTTCCATCGTAAGACTGATTGTCCCTTTTCATCTATGATTTTTTTTCATAAACTTTACCGATATGCTTTTCTATAGTGTCAATCTTTAGCTGCAACGTCTTGGGTTTTCCTAATTTCCAAGTACAAATCATACATTTGGCATGTGTTTCTTTTTCAATATCATCTGATTCCCCCACTGCTACAATGAATGGGTACTTTGACAAGCAACCAAGTTGGAAATTCCTTGTCATTTCCCACTCACACCCCCTTTTTGGTTTTTTTTCCTTTTCTTGCTACCAACATCATCCTCATCCAATTCAATTATCTCATTCTGGCTAACCAAGGTATCCATTGGAGCATCTTCTACGGTATTGCCATCCCCATTTGAATTTGATACATTTTGATTTAAATGAATGACAATCTCAACTTGACCTTCCGCTAGCGCTGAGGTATTGTGAATGCTACCAATATTTGGTGGAAGAGTTGATGATGTAGCTCCATCTTGACCTGATCGATTAGAAGCTTTGGAAATTCCAAAGTAAGACTGTATGGTACGTCTAAGTTTTGGGAATTTTGATGGCCTCTGAGTCTCTTGATCTTCACCACACTGAGGGGTGGCAGGAGTATTTTCAACACCCTAAGGAGCAGCAGGAGTAGTTTCACCACCTTGAGGAGTGGCAGGAATATTTTCACCACCCTGACTCTAAGGAGTAGCAGGAGTAGTTTCACCACCCTGAGGAGCAGTAGGAGTATTTTCAACAGCCTGAGGAGCAGCAAGAGTATTTTCACCACCCTGACCCTGAGGAGCAACAGGAGTATTTTCAACACCCTGAGGAGCGGCAGGAGTAGTTTCACCACCCTGAGGAGTGACAAGAGCCTTACCGTTGATGCTCGAGTCGCTCGACATATTAATCTCTCATTCGATCGACATATTCATCTCTCACTTCGAATAAAAAATTGGAAAAAAATGTCTTCTTGTTTAAGGACATAGAATAATAATAATATAGATCCCATTCCCTACTCAATATCATCTTTAAGACTGAAGCAAGAATGGAAAAGAGATAAAGAAAACTTATTATTATAACTAATAACACTATGAAGAAATGATCAGTGATCACTCACCTTAAGTCTACGTTTTTGGCTTTCGCTGACTTCTGAATCAAGAAGTAGAACCTCAGAACCGAACAAAATGTGTAAGAATAAATGACACTTTCGATTGCATTTATATCAATCCATGATTCCATATTTGGCAAATTCCACAGGATTTTTAAATGGTATATTAAAAATTTGGTGAATACGTTGTAATTTTCAAGGAAAAATGTGCCTTCAAATTTAATTATTTTTTAATGTTATTGGCAAAATAGGTCCTCATAAGCAACTATTTATAAATTTTAATTGGCAAAATGAGTCTTCACAAGCAACTATTTGTAAATTTTAATTGGTGAAATGGGTCCTAATACAATGTCGTTTTAATAGTATTGGTGAATATGTAGGTGTTTTTTATTAAATGCTTCCAGGATTCAGGAAAAAATATTAGTTGGTCCATTTGAAATGCGTAGTTTGAGTTGCCGATAAGGGCGTGGTTCGGTGGTCAAGTCGCTTGGTTGTAGTGACGGCCACCAGGGTTCAAACCCTCGCTGGGCCAAAGTGCTCGCAGGCCTTGTGTCTTCGCTGGACCTTTGTGCTCGCAGGTTTGGTTGTTTCTTGTGGTTTGTTGTATCCGGTTCATAGCTCCGGTCAAAAAAGCGTTTACCCCTAATAATATGGGTGCGTTGCACCTTTAAAAAAAAAAAAATGCGTAGTTTGAAAATGGAAAATTTGTTGCTTAAATATGCCTCATAAAAAAAATATTGGCGAATTGACATGCATTGGACCTATGTTTCGTAAATTCTGGGTGATTTGGATACCCTGTGGGTGCGAGAAATTTGCCAATTTCGAGTTGACCGATTCCTAGAATTCGCCAATTTCGAGTTGACCGATTCCTAGAATTCGCCAATTAGCGAAGATTCGCCACTAAATTTTTCCCTATTAGGTATAACATTCTATCCTGATAACATATGTATATACAACTAACTTTTCTTCTACACAAAGAACTCAATAGGACAATATAATGGGCTTATATGAAACTAGAGTGCCCAATTTTAGAACTTGGGCTTTCATACCATGTGTAATGCCCCGCCACAAAACCCTAGAGGACAACAAACTAACACACCCTAAATAGAACAATTTAAAAAAAATTGCAATATTCACAAGTTTGCAAGCGAAATAATTATCGTTTCTAATCTATGTCCTCTAAGGTTTGCAACTACACTACTAGATTCCCATCAACTAAACTAGCAAGAACCAAAAGACATTACATTTAATAAAATTCCATCTACACTATGAAAATTCATTTAACCATCACAATACCATATCAACTCGTATGAAATCACCATTACATGATTAATAGATATCATTTAGAATCAAAACAATTAACTAACATATATAAAAACATCTTTTACATTGTCCATTATAATAGATAGTTTACAATTAATTAAAATAACACATCATTACATCATTGTCTCCTTGAATAGGAGAGGAGAGTACATCAGAATCCTATGCATGAAATGATAGATTTGTGGAACAATACAAGTACATGAATAATAATCCATATGAACTAGAGCAAGTGTAGGAGTCTTCAACCTAGGAGTAATCACCGCGAACATGAACAAGATAAGGGGAACCCAAAGGAGTACAAGGAACGTTCCACCCGACCATGTAGAACCCAAAGGTCCAACCCCCGTGCTAGGAGATAACACTAGGTCCCTAATCCAACAAACAAACGACATTACTTACAACACTAACACCACTTCTAGTGGCACTCACATCTCAAGAAGAATCCCCCAAAAATCATTCAATTAACTAACATCACCACAATACTTGTCACAAGGAAACAACCGCATAATCCAATAAGACATTTTTAAAACAATGGATCATAGCATTATAACCCTAATAACATTCCATGACATTATTTCAATTTTCTTATCTCTCACACCAACTTAACAATAATCATGAAGACATTTGCAAACTCATGCAACGAACATAATGATATATCAATTTAAAATAGAATCTCAAATGGGTAACATCTAGGTAAGCATGTTTCCCTTAAGCAATATAAATTCTTAACAAGAATAAGGTTTCCTCACTTTTAAACAAATCATCAAAATATCCCACCTTAAACCATTTAAGCATATCTCATTAATAAGTCACAATATCCCAATACACACCCTACACCAATGTCCAGCTTACATGAACTCTACATATAATCTAAGTAAACTCTATGATACAACAATTAAAAACATTGATCGATATGATAGATTGCACAATAAATAATAACAATTTATTTATTATTTCAGACATTAAAAATAAATTGACCTCAAAATAACAAACAAAAGGTTAATTGTTGAAACTTTACCCATTTACCTACCCACTAAACATTATTAATTTCATTTTTTATTATAATTTAATAGATCATACCATCAAATAATAAATCAAATAATTTTGTATTAAATGCCATCTTATTTTCCCCATTCTTTTCTCTTATTTGTTCCTTCTAGTAATTACTATTCTTAACAAATACATAACTAATAATTTAATTTTAAAGAAATCTGGGTTTAACTTACCTCATTTACTATTCTTAACAAATACTTAACTAACAATTTAATTTTAAAGAAATCTAGGTTTAACTTACCTCATTTGCTTCTTGATTTGAAGGAACAAAACTCTCTATCCATGGCAGTACTAGTTCTACATGATCTCGTCTTTTCCCCTTGTAAAGTTTATCTCGTAACATCCTATTGCCCTCTCCCATCTCACCCAACCATATTTTCTAGTTGCAACATACAAATTGAAAATAATAAGATTACTCAAAGAGATTGTTCACTTGAAATTTTTCCTGCAAACTATCCCTCTCTTGACTCTGGGTCACATACTTAAAACAAATGGGCATATAAACTATTCCAAGGATATGCCGAATGGAAGCTTGACCTATGCACATAATGGATGCTATCATATAATGCAACTAACATATGAGATGGGTTCCCTCATTTGATGCGATCAATAGGAGATCCTTTACAGGATATATACACAATTAATTTATTAGAAGGGCTTAGAAACTCCAAGAAAATGGAATGGGTAGTGTAAAGCCAAATTTCACAACCGTTTCCAATAGCCACTCTGCCTGCGTCGAAATGGGAGCTTAATAATTGGGTATGGACAACCATCAAAGCATACAGGATGGGGGTATTTTTTCATATGTTGAAGTTGCATCTGCCTTGGTCGACACGTACTCAAACATGGGCGCTTGGACAAGGCACATGAGCCGTTTGACAGAATGCCTCAAAGAGATGTTGTCTCAGGAAATGCCATGATTGTAGGATAGACACAAAATGTGTTTGTTAAAAATGTTGTAGTAACTTTCAAACAAGTGCAATTGGTAGGTGTAAAGTCAGGCTGCATGGCCTTTACCAGTAGCCTTCTTCTTTGGAAAAATGTATGCAAAATGTGGAAGCATAGAGAAGGCACACGATTCGTTTGATAGAAATTCCTAATAGACAGATGATCTCGGGGCTACAATGGCTGTAGGATATACACAAGATGGATTCGACAAAAAGGATAAAGAAAATTCTTTAAATATAATTGGTTGGTGAAGTCCTATCAAGGAAAGCAATGCTTGCGGAATCAACACAAATTGGATTTATTATGAAATGACTTGAGAGACTTTCCTATTCCCAGTTCCTAGGAAATGCGTAATTTTCTGTTAGATGGGATGAATAAATAAACAATTAGATGCTTTATTATCAGCGACTGCCCTGTATCGATAGGGCTTGGTAACCATGCGATTGTAGTATGTTACTCTGAATTTAAATATTAAAGTCGAATGCACAATTATCTCCTTTGCAATGTCTTCTTAATTATTATGGTTAAATTATGAAGCAGATATTTTCTCATTTATATTCTAACTATTAAAAGTTGAATCAAACCTTCATTCATGCTCATATTACGTGATTTTCCATTCTGTAGATTTAACTTTTCGGTGAAGGATGGATCGTTCTAGTTGTGGTAATTTAGTCTTGAAGACTTTTAGTATAGAATGAAGGCTGGGTCAGGATGGAATATTAAGGGATGGAGACGCTTATATTTCTGATTGGCCACCTATTAAAATAGAGGCAAGGAAAGTGAGGTGTTCAGTTGAAGCTTGGAGATCTTAAGAGTTCACTCTAAAATTTTGAAAAGATTAAGTAGGCGCTCAGAATGGATTGCTAAAAAGGTTTTAGAACTCTCATGCAAATCTGAATTTTCATACAATTACAACAATTTTACAAACTCAAATGCAAGAAGATCTAGAATGTTACCTCCACTCCCAAAGTTAGGGCGAGCCCAAATAAAACCAGAAAATGCAATCCAACCCTTGTTCTTGATACCCCATTTCTCATACTCCAGATTTTCCAACCTTCAAGCCAAATATCTTTCTTTTCTTCTCCCAATTTCATGCACGACCCCCTCTCCCCATTTTCACAAATAAAACTACTAAAATCCAAAAAAGAAAAGAAAACAAATAGGATAGTAACTTTCTTTTATTTTCCCCAAAAGAATCTCCTTTTCTGAAATAAAACAAGAAGGTAAAATCCTCCTATTAAATAAAATATTAAGTTAAAAACACTTATCCTCATCCCACAATAACTGATTAAAAGCGTTTTATTTTAAAACCCATAATAATGGAATATAATATATATTTGATTTTTACCCTTGAAGCTGGTAAAATCATTTACCCCAAAATTACTTACAATTTATAATTAATTATCTAATCCAATTTGTAGTATTCTATTCATCTACCTTATTATTAACATTATCCATTCTCAATATTTCATTATAAATTTCTATTATTATAAACCATGATTATTTATTTTTATATATACATATATATTTATTTATTAATTTGTTTTAATGCATAAGACAATCGAGGTATAATATCAGACAATTCCAATCAATTAAACCCAAATGCCGAAGAAAATACTTGACCACCACCCCAGATTAACATACAAAACCTCAAACAACACAGACTGATCAAACTAACAAAACTGACAAGACCAACGAGGTGTCAAATCAGAGACTCATCCTCATCAAGGATGGTGACTAGGTTAAGGGACCGAATGTTATCTCATGTTCAATAGATCCATTAGGTTCAAGGCACACTTAAACCTACTAATTCAGGTGGAGATGTAGCCTAGTACCTGTTCACTCAAACATGCAAATTAGACCACATATTCATAGTAGTTGAATCACATGGAAAGGGACTCTAGCAATTGTAACTCATTCCCGTATGTCCCCATATGTCCAATGGTATGATGTCACCTTTTCCACCTATCTTCACAACATACTGCTGCATCACCTAACTATCCAATTAAATCTCTACATCATAATAATAACAAAATAATGTGTATCATACCTACAAAAGTACCATCAGAAGCTCTTTTCCCATCTTCCTCTTCAGATTCCTTAGCCAGACTACCTGCATGTCCAAGGTGAGAGTGGAGGGGCACTACAACTGTCACACATTACTACTTGTAATTTTCACATAACACACATACATGCATCTCTATTTGTATATCTCTTCATCACAAAAATGTTTCATACATATATCAACATACATCAACATACATCAATTAGGTCATCCTAATTAGATATAAACATACTTGATTCAAAATAGTTTTTCGGCTCAAAACAAAACCTTATTTGGCACTCAAAGCAACACATGCAAGACATAAAATAGGTTGGCTCAGACCTAATAAAGAACTCTTTAATCACCCACGAAGCGAACACCACTTAACCATGTCGACAAGAAGAGTGTACAATGCCTATATGTCAATCTTTTTATTTATATCTCTCAGCCTATTCAACCACAATCGTTGAAAACTTATCCATAGATTCACATGATAGTCCTAACTAACATATTAAAATCGCATAGGTCGATCTTATGATATGAAAATTTTTGAACTAGATTACTAGATTGGAGTACCTACATCATTGTTTACCAAATAGACAAAAACTATCACAAACCAATGTTGGAATCGATGGAAACACACAGGAGGGCCTCTTCCTCATTCTTCCAAAAATATCACCCTTTGTCATTGATGGCAACATGTTCCAAAAATGAAGCTTCAAAAAATTGTCTTCACACACCAAAACCAAAATTGTGCAAACAAAAATCCCCCTTTCAGATATACACAGACCTTTCTCCACATAGAACCTTCTCCCCCTTTGACATCAAGGACAAAGGGTAAACATTTTTTTTTAATAGGAACTAGGGGCACCTTGTAATTCCTTGAGAATAGCTTCCCAAGTAGGTTTTCCATCATCACAGATCCACTTTACTTTGACAAGTGCTTTATGCAATAATTCCAATTCTACTAAGGATTCTTCTCCTTCTTCTAGAGTGGATGGATTAAGGTTCATCTTGTCTAGTTTCTCTGCATCCACCAAGGCATTTGATATAGGAATTTGTCTTAACATTACCAAATCTTTAAATTGTCCAAACTGCCTTATTGCATCTTCTTTTTGCCTCTTTAAGGTGGAAAACTTGCTATGCCAGTCTGCAATAGAAGTTCAAGTAGTATAATTTCTATCATCTACAATCTTATAGGTTCTAGAGGCATTGGAAAGTTGAGACTCTATTGATTCCATTAAGTCTTTAATGCCTTGAGTGGCAGCCGACCACTGCATACAATACACAAACAGTATATGGGCTTCCTCTTCACAATCCTTTACCTCTTTTAGACTTTACAATACCTTGTTGTGCGTGATTACACATTTATCATGTAGAACCAGTAACCTTTTCTCTAGAATTATTGACTCTACCTCTTTCTCAGTCTATATCTTAATGCTAGAGGTATATTCTTCGACAGAATCAACCAAGAACTTTAAGTTTCCAATAGGTGCTAAGGAATCATCAATTGTGGCATTGGGGGTTGTCTCTTGCAAAGACTTAATAGCTTCATTTACCAACTCAGCCCCTCTTTGATAGGTATGTTCAATTTCCCATCTTTTGGAGTTAAGAAAAGTATCACAAATCTTTATCCTTTCTATGGGTGACATTTTACTTAGATCCACATAGCCTAGGTGTGATGGAAGTTGAATCAACTGAGGTGGAACAGGTTGAAGCCTTGTTTTCCTTGTCAATAGACCCTTAAGATTGCTTTCGGATGATTATTTGGATGGCTTTGATCACCTAATGGTCTTGGGGAATTCTTCTTCACTTCTTCCAATCTATGTTTCTTTCTTGTTTTCTTCTTTCTTTTCCTCTTCTTCTTCTTCTTCTTCTTCTCTAGAGGATTTTTCTCATGGTTTGTCTTTCTTTTCTTACTCCTTATCTTTGTCATATTTTCCATCATTACCATTTTCATCTTTGTTTCCTTCATCTTCATTCTTGTCTTCTTCTCCAGTATTTTTGGTATCCTCATGGTGTTCTTTTGGATTGTTGATCTTCAATGTGTTTACTAGTTGTTTCCTCTGTATCATTTAGAGGAGCGGACATCTCCAAAGCAACATGTGTATCACCAACCATATCCAAAACAAGATGATCCTTAACTGTTGTGGTATTAACGGGCTCTTGTGCTTGAATTGTATGAGATACATAACCAGTCTCATCCCATAATTCTTTGTCATTTCCTTAACTATATCAAGAGTCTCTTGTCTCAAACTTTTAGTACTATCTTTCTCTTTATTCATTAGAAGAGTGACTCTCTATTTGAATCTGAATAACTTAGAACATTCATTTAGTAGGGTAGCAACATATTCTCTACATAAGGAGGATTTTTATGTGTTCAAGGCATCAAATTTTATTTTGTTATCTGTACTTACAGCTTCGTGCCTTCTTTGTACTAAAGCTTCCCATGCATTTTCAGTCACTTCTTCCTTATAGTTTCCATATTCTCATTAAAGATAACCATATATTGAATGAAATCATTTACAATTGTTTCCTTATCCTTTTTATTAACTTTATCAAATAACTTAGCAGTAGCTAGCAAGTCTTTCGTTTCTATCATATTATTTACTAAAGCTTCCATATTTAGAGGTGGACAATCACTTATCGGAGGAGAGCTGGGCATGTCCTCCATAGGTTTTGATGTACTTTCTTCTCTCTTCTTCTCATGCACATGAATTTTGAATGCTTCTGTATCATATTATGTCTCTTCTTCATCAAATGAGATTTCGACATTGTTTCCAGTTTTTGCTTCTTTATTGCGGGTGGAGGCACTGCTTCTTCTATTCCTTTTCAACTGTTTCTCTTCTTGAAATCCAAGATCAATTTCTTCTTGTATAGCTTCACTTACGTTCCTTTTTCTATTTTCCTTTTTCTTTATTCTTCTTCCAGGGGTGGCAGATGGTGCAACAAGGGGGTACACTTCGCTTCTTAGAAGCTCTAGTGTTGGGTCCAAAGGAAGCATCTACATTAAATGATGTAGGAGTAGTGTGCTCTACCTTCTTTCCTTTTATTGTTTTCATTGTACTGGGTGTTTTAGGTAATGCAGAGGTAGTGGAGGAATATGCTCTTCCTAATCTTTTAGGCTTGAAGGACACTTCAACTGATTTGGTCCTCTTCTCTTCAGCAACTTCCCTCAACCTTTCAACATCATCCTTAGAAATTGAATGCATTTGAAAGAATTCCTCAACATTTTTATTTTCTCTTTTATCCCTTTGAGGTGTGGAAGCTTCTAAATGCACTTCAGTAGACTTTTCTTTATATATACCATATCTAGGAAAAGTGGGATCCTTAGGAATACTTAACAACATTTCAATGAGGCCCTCAGCTATTTGCTGATCAATCCCATATCCTAGAGGCTCTATCCATAGAGTTCTAGGTTCTACCGCCTCTATGATGCACTCATCCTCCTTTGCATATTTATGTACTAAGCTCCTTGGAACTCTATCTCTTTCATACATGCTCTGAAAATTTGCAAAGAATGCAATTAAAGTATCATTTTGTGCTTTGAAATCTCCAAGGCTATATAAATGTTCAAATATTTTATGTGACACTGGTCTGTTGTGATTCTATATTTTTTTTTCCTTCTAGGAAGCTCTCTCAGAAAATAGAACAGTAGACAAACTACCAATGTACCAAACTTGAATGCATACTTCTTTGTCTTAGTTTGGTTTAGATTATCCATAAGTTGTCATTGGAGCAACTCACACAAATCATAATCCCTTCCATTAACCACCATGTCATATGCAACATAAATTGCAGTTGCAGACACTGAATTTCCTCTATTGGTAAAGTATATTTTCTGACCAATCATGACTGCAACATATCTTACAACAGGGTTTGTAATGGGTTTGGTTGTTAGTGTTCTTCCATCATATGTGGCACTAGTAAGTTTCATGACCACATCATTCTTCACAACTTTTAGCACCGGTATAGGTCTAGTGTCATAGAGACCAATTACAACTTTAATCACTTCCTTGGTAATTACTCCAACTAAGCTCATCCACACAAATTTTTCATGTACTCTGCTAAGTTTCATCCTTACAAACTTTGCATCCATTTCACTGCAAAAGTTTGGGAACCAATTCCATACATCTAGCTTCTTCCTTACAATATTTTCATATTCTAGCTTCACTAAGGAATCTTCTCCAACTAGCTCCTTTATCCATTGATCCTTGAGCACTTGATGGTCAAATTCTTCCAATTTCATATGATGTAGGTTCTAGTGTCGCCAATGGGTAAGACACTACTCAGAATTTGTGAAAACACACCCATGGGGTCCTGTAAACCTTCCATAAAAATCTTCTAAATTTTGGTCAGGGTCTTAGAAGTCTCAAACACAATGGGGGTGGCTATTTTTCCCTCAATTTACTTGTATAAGCTTATGAAAATTTCTTCTAATTAAAGCCCACAAAGTATAGATTACTACATACCTTTTTCAAGCTTCGACGAAAACTAGGGTTTGATACCAAATACTTTGAATCGCCTTCAACTCTCTTCAACTTGCTCTACTTTCTTCCAAATGTGTAAAAGTGATTTAACTCAACTTAGGTTTTTCCTTTATACTTTACTGATTTTCCCTAATTTCGCATTTAATGCATTCCAACTTCAAAAAGTTGTTAAACACCTTATGAATACATTGTAAACCCTAAAATTTTCTGTAAATATCCAAAATTGCATATTTTGTGTCAAAAAATTCTTCAACATCTTCAAAATGACATCTTACAACACATATCCGCGTGTCACTGCTTGACACCTCTTATATTGGGGGTTTATAAGATTTTTCTGTAATTGCTCCCCCTAAATCCACTATTGGGTTTAGTTTTTAGAAGAAGTATTTGCACCAGATTCAAGTAAAGATGCATTTGATTCATCCTTATTCTTCGATTCGTATTTTTTCTTCCAAATTTTCTCCATTTCCTTTTTAACTTCAGTAGGATCAACCTTATTCATAGTTTTATTCCTTTATTCCGAATTAGATTTCTTCCCATTTTTAATTCTATAGAATTTTGAAATATGTCCTAGTTTGTTGCAGGTGTAGCTCACAAAACTTTTCTGACTAAACTGATTTTCATTCATCCTTGATCTACACTGGTTAGCTTTATGTCCAAATGCATTATATGTGTAGCAATATCCTTGAAGATATTGAATCATTCTACCTGTATTGAATCTATTAATCATGATTATCTGACTTCTACACTCAGTAGCTCTATGTCCGAATTTATTGCAAGCAAAACATTGTCCAGAAAATAATCCAACATTCTAATTCATTCTATTTTTACATTTTGTTGCTCTATGACCAAATTTATTGCATGAGAAACAAATACCATTAAAAGATGGGTACGTTTGAGCATTAGGTTGTCTAATAGGAATCCTTCCAACATTGCTTCTTTGATTCTTGAATTATCTACATGTATAGGAGTGAATTTGCACCCCTTACACAAATTCCCCTTTTACACTTCCTCACCTTAGAAAACCAAATCCGAAGGTAAAATTCCACATTAGCTCGCTGCCTTTGTTCCACTTGGCGTCTATTTTTTGCGTCAATAGAAGAATAACTATCAGGGACACCTATGCAACGGGTAGACGTTCACAAAACACACTTACATCCCTAACGGATTCCTGCTTCTTCGACCAACCGACCCGAATATGGCCATTTTTCTCATCCCACCTTCAGAAACACTCTTCCTTCATGCATTTCATCTTCTACATAATCCTCTAAGCATTCAATTGATCTTTGACACACTCTTAGCATTCTCAAGCATTCTCTTAGCATCCATCACTCTCAAGCAGCACTTTGGCACTCCATAGCAGCAACAACACTCCATCAACTCTATAGAGAAAGTGTGGAACAACACTATTATAGTAGGGGCTTGAGTCCTCTCTTTTTCTCCTCCATTAGCTAGTGAGATCTTGGTGGAGGTGATAAGAATTTTCACTCCTCTCCTCTACAATTTGGTTGAGTATCACATTACTGTTTTGTAGTGTTTATTGTGTTCTTTACTTTCTTTCCTCCTTTATCATTCGTTTCTCTACAATTTCTATCTTGGCTGCCCGTGGAGGTAGAGACACCAAAATGGGGGTCTGACTGAGGCAGATCCCTATACAGCCCCCCAACAATTTTCCTCTTTCTTGTGTGTAGGTGGACATGCATTTGGAGCTAGCTAGAAAACAGGCTCTTTTATGAGATCATCTTTGTCACCCTAGCTTTAATATACTTGCTTTATCATATCCGCTTGTATATCTCTTACTTTATTGTTTTGTTTTTTTCCCTTAGAAGCCACTAGCTAGGCTATCATCTCATTTTTTGGGAGTTCCCATTGTATTTTTGGTCCTCTGGTCGTACGAACACTAGCACACCACGCTATCGTTTCAGAACCATGCTTTTGTCCTTGGGTAGAGAGCTACCTGAGGTACAGTGTTGAACTTGAAAACTAGCTTACCTAGTCCCAAAACTAATTTTGGGTCTGCAGAGTGATTGAAGGACCTTATAGCCTTAATCATTTTCATCCCTCATCTCAAACCATTCCTTTAGAGTGAGGTAAGTTAGGGTAGCCTTCTGCTCTTGGCTTTTTGTGACCTAGGGCCTTGAATGTGGTCGGTCTGCCTCTTACATTTTTGGTGAACTCAACGTGAACCAAAATCTGCTCATCCGTCGATGTTGAGCCTTTTCCCTTATACCTTGTGATTGTGGTGCCCCTGAGTGTTGTGAAGGTTTATGAGCATCACAACCCAGTCCACAACATCCAGGTATATTGTTAGGAGAAGTGTACGACATAGTTCAATGGAGAGGATGAAGGTTACTATTGGTTTCTCTATAGGCCTCTTTGTTGGATCCGTCATTGTCCTCACTGCACAAGAGTAGTTTTCAAGGGGCGAGGTAGGATTCTCTGACAAGAACGACCACGTCCCCACTCCTCCTACATCTCCCACACCATCGTCGGTAGATGAGCATGAGGTTGTTCACATTCCTTTAGAATATGTCTCTGCCCTCAACAAAGGGTTGGGTGACTTGGAACACCACTTGGAAAGAGACTTGAAGTTGGCTAGGGCCGCCTGAGTTATTAGCGAACTAAATTATATGGTGGGAAATGAATAAACAGGCATAGAAATCTTGGCTAGTCTCTCTAGTCTGATTGATGCATGTGCTCCTCCAAACAATCCTAACATTGTACAAGGAGCCACTTTTGAAGACCATGAGAGACAATTAGGAATGTCGATGCCTCCTACATCTGTATACATGGTTGATGTCGTACCCTCGATCAGCATCCCCTCTACCTCTGAGGGATCCAAAACTATCAAAGTGAACAAGATTCCCTTGGGTTTTAGCTTCACCCCTCCTGTCACCTCTAGTGGTGGAGGTTTTGGTGGGATGAGCGGTGGGGGCTTTAGTAGTGGTGGTGGCTTTAGTAGCGGGGGTGGTGTTGGTGGAAGTGGTTCTGGTGGAGGTCATGGTGGTGGCTTTGGAAGTGGAGGTGGCTCCGACAGAGGCCCTACTGGTGGCGATGGTTCTAGTGGAGGCCATACCAGTGGTTATGGTGGTGGTTATGGTGGTGGCTTCGGTGGTGGCTCTGGAGGAGGTTCCTCTAGCCCTATATCTTCTAATGACCCTATTTTGAATACTCTTCTTCAAAATATGGGTAATATGCAAATCCAATTAGTGAGTCTCTCCCTAGCCTCTACCTAGCCTATCTTTCAACCCTTTTTTCGGCATAGCCCATTGTCGGTTGCAATCTTGAACACTCCTTTCCCTCAAGGAATGGAGATTCCTAAATTCAAAAAATATGGCAGCAAAGGGGACCCACAAACACATGTGTCCACCTTTAACACCCATGCACATATTTCTTCCATCACGATGTGTTGATGGTAAGACTATTCCCTCAATCTCTCAAGGATACAACGCTTGAGTGGTATTGTTCCTTGCCTGATAATTCTATTTTCTCTTTTGACCAACTTGTAAACCAATTCCTACAATAGTTTCAAGCTAACATCTGACCGAAGATGACCTTTTTCGGATCTCTTCTGATGCATGGTATCAAGCGCTCTTCTTAAAAATCTCATTTTCGCCACCCGATTCTAACATGCAGAAAGTATTCATAGGGAATTTGCAAAGGCCTTAGCAGGAGAATTTTTCCCTTATGAAGTATCCTTCTTTCGCGCATTTGTGTGCATCTCTATGAGCATATCAATAGATGGTAGTTTAGTTCAGGAGACCCTACTCGCGCTCTCATTTTGAAGGAAATTCCATTGTATCAATCTCTAGGAAAGGAAAGGTTGTTGTGAATGTAGTAGTTGTTACATATGACAATGACCTCAAATGTAACTAAAAGTTCACAAAGTTAGCAGAATATTATTCTTCCATCTTGCAAAATTTAGTGAAGGATAAGATTGTAACCTTTCAAAACCCTAAACCTCTTAAGGAACCTTACCCTAGTTGGTATGATGCAAGTACCTATTGTCAATACCATTGAGTTAATGGACATGATACCGAATGTTGTATGCACCTACGTCATGAGATACAGGACTGCATCGAGGATGGTACTATTCATCTCAATGGAAGCAAACAAAATAGAAATAAATCAGTGGTGAAAGCAAATAGTGAATTGTAGATATACACAGACCCGTTCCTGTCGCATTCTGCTAACATGATTGTCGATCCAACTAATTTTATCACTCAGTTGAAGGCCTATGTTAACATGGTCATAGTTACTTCTATCGTACAACCTATGACCAATTCACCGGATGTGACATTCACATCACAGGACTTTCCCTTAAATAACAAGCCCTCTCCCCTCTACATTCTTGCTCGCCTCAATGGAAACATTGTGGCAAGAGTCTTAGTAGACCCCGTGAGTCGAGTGAATGTTATTATAGAAGAGACGTTGTGGCTTAACTCACTACATAGAAAAGAGTATGAAGAAACAAGATCCACCATCTGTATGCACGATGGTTTATTTCTGAAGCCATATGGCTTGATAACTTTGTCTATCCTAGTTGGACCTAGGACTGTTGACACGGTTCTTGATGTCATTCCAAAGTTGGATTTGTTCAGGATGAAGCTAGGCATACCTTGGCTAGCTTCCATGAATGGAATTTCCTCCATTATTTATAAATATCTAAAGTTCTCCCATGAAGGTGTTATGCATGTAGTGCATGACAATAGGTACTAGCCTTTGGTGTCCTGTGGGGGATATTCATTAAACCATTTTTGGCCTGCCCCAATTCGTTCGCGCCCTCCAAGAATAGACCTAATTTAAAAAATATATGTGAAGATAAGACTGGGGACAAGGGAAAACCAAAATTGGCTCTTCTTGTAGCACAATAGCCAACTACCTCCTCTCCCCAAAAAGGGAAGGAGATGCTTTCCTCCTCTCAGGATGACTTGTCTACTCCCCTTTCTTGGGAGGAGTATTGTATGAGCAAGCTTGGATTTTACCGATTAAGTCTGATGATCCCTCCTTGGCGTAGACCCAATATTAGGATATCGGACCTCCCTACTAAGCCACTTGTACCTTGGTACTATTTGTATGGTAGAGGAAAAGGTCCCCATGGGGAATCCTGTATGTCTCAACCTTTGTGGCCTCATATTGCTCCTACTCCAAAATCAGTAAATGGGAAGAGTCCCACTGTTGAAGCACTTGAGTCGACTCTCCCACTACTTCTCAACCTATTCCTCCACTAGAAACGGTTGTAGTGGACACTCCCATGACTGAGAAAGACCCTTCTATTCCTTTGTGGCCTCTGGTTCAAAGAGTCACAGAAACTTTCTTGCACGTGAGCGCAAGCTTCAGCGAAAGGATCTCATGGTTGAGTCGGCCACCTTACAGAGGAAGGAAGAGGAGATGACCACCCCTGTATCAGGGCCTCCTACAACATCCTCCCCTCTCCTCCCCTGTGCTTCCATTCAATATATCTTTGTATCAATTTTGGATTTTGTTGTGAGTATGAATGTGCCTGACCCTAAAAAGGTGCAGGCATTCATCACTCCTTCAGTGGAGCTACCTTTGTTGATGTCTCTTCTGGATGTCCTACCTTTCCCAAATCCCATATATATGACAAACACTTTGGTGGTATCTACTACGGTTTTCTCTCCCTCCTCTTACTTCACACCTCTCACCTCATCTATGGGGAGTTCATGTCTCTTGACAAAGTAGAAGGTGGAGAATGGTCCCTCCAACAATAGAGGATGTGAGAGGAGTCCACCTTCCTCCAAGGGTGGTCTTGCACTGGCTTGTTCTATTTTAGTAGCAAAACCAATCCCGACTTCCCTTGAGTTCGTCATTGCTCTTGAGTCACTCGGTGAGCCTAGTGATGAATCTCTGGTGTAGCATTTTCCATCTGTTGAGTTGAAACATGGTACTCCTATAAAGTGCATGTTTAACTCTAAGGACAAGGTTTCAGCCTTGTTGAATATCTTCACAAAATTGTTGACCTTAGCTCCACAAGAGCTTGGTGGAGAGGACCTTTTTGGGCCATCTTCCTTAGCCCTTGTTGCAGGAGGGTCGTAAGCTCCTCCTCTTAACATCCCACCACTATAGGCTCATCCTCCTTCCCCCTACAATGATCTAAAGTGGGAAGCAAAGGACCTCTTGGTCGATTAGTGTTAAGGGGACACCCCTTTATCTTTAGAATAGATTTGTGTGTGTTGTGATGTGTTCCCCCATGATTTTGTTATGTGTGCCTGGATGAATCTTGTCACCCTTGTTTGTGCTTGGATATAGGCATGGTTTTTGTGTTGTAAACCTTCTTCTATTTGTATCATCATTCTTCCATGTTTGTGACTTGATTTTTGATAAATTGGGGATGATGAAAAGCATTGGGGGAATTTAGGCTTCCCTTCCATGTTGACCCAATTTTTTATTTTTACTTTGTCTTCTCATTCATTCTTGACATGGTCTGATATAGTAGGGGGTTGATGATAGTTCATTTTATATACTATTACTATACTTATAAATATTTATGAGTAGTTCTGACTCCAAAATATCAGGCTACCCCTGTGTCCTATATTTATGTTATTTTCTCTTTTTCTTTTCCTTTATCTTTCTCTCTTCTTTGCTTGAGTTGTCCCTTTCATGTGTGACAACACCACTTCTATAACATTTTGATTTTTAGAAAATACATTTGTTGCCAACGAATATTTTCTCAAGAATATTCAGAAACTTCTTTTCAAGAATCACATTCTCGACTTGAAACCCTAATGGAATGTATTTCCTTCATCATGGGTTCATAAATAAAGAGCTTGAGAACCTTCCTTCGAGGAGGTAGCAACTTCAATCTTCCCCTCGTGTGGGGGAATTTTCTTCCTTTCGAATTCCTTGATGAAGTGAACATCTTTCAAAAGGATTCATTGATGATGAATTGATTCGAGAAAGAAACATCTCTTTTGTACTTTCAAATAGCACGTCCCTTGTGTGGACCCCTTCTTCACATTGGGTTCCCAAGGGACCCCTTTGAAAATTTTCCAACTTGTTGGCAGTCTGTGAGACTGTTTGCTTACTTTCCTACATGGCCACTTTCTAACATGTTTTTTCTGTGGGTAAACATGTCGCTTTATAGGTGCACTTGTGAAACCACTTTCTGACTCTATGGAATCACCTTCCTTGGGCTTCCTCCATGTGAGATATCTTGGGGGATACCTCCCTAAAGGTTTGCAGGTCTATAGGGCACTTTCTTGGGTTTCCTTCATGCAAGAGATCTTGAAGGAAACCTTCCTTGTAGGTTTGGGGGTTTGTAGGGAACTTTCCAGGCTTCCTCCATGTGAGAGGTCTTGGGGGACTCTTCCTTGCAGGTCTACGAGTCAATAAGGTGCTTTTATGGGTTTCCTTCATGTGAGAGATCTTGAAGGACACCTTCCTTGTAAGTCTATGAGCCTGTGGGGCGCTTTCTTCTTGGGGCTTCCTTCATGTGAGAGATCTTGGGGGTTGCCTCCTTGCAAGTTCATGGGCTTGTAGGACCCTTTCATTCTTCAACTTCATACTTTTGTGGGGCTATGAAGTCCTTTACTTATCCTGCACTCTGGAGCTCACCAGATTGTGGTCTACCTCCTCGATGGTTCAGGTATACATTTATAACTTTACTACCTTTTTAATCTACTTTATCAAAGCATTCATCAGTATTCATGCTCACTAAAGTGGGGGGAAAATATGTAGGAGTGAATTTGCACCCCTTACACAAATTCCCCTTTTACACTTCCTCACCTTAGAAAACCAAATCCGAAGGAAAAATTCCACATCAGCTTGCTTCATTTGTTCCACTTGGCATCTTTTTTTTCTATCAATAGAAGAATAACTGTCGGGGATTCTCACGCAATGTGCTTATGTCCCTGATAGATTCTTGCATCTGAAGTTGCAGAGGTGTTACACTTCCCATTGGGATCGGTTTGTAACGCTCCTCTTTGACCAACTGGCCTGAATATGGCATTTTTTCTCATCCCACCTTCAAAAATACTCTTCCTTCATGCATTTCATCTTCTACACAATCCTCTAAGCATTTAACTAATCTTTTGCACACTCTTAGCATTCTCAATCATTCTCTTGGAATCCATCACTCTCAAGTAGCACTTTGGCACTCCATAGCAGCAACAACAACACTCCATCAACTCCGTAGAGCAAGTGTGTAACAACACCATTGTAGTAGGTGCTTGAGTCCTCTCTTTTTCTCCTCCATTAGCTAGTGAGCTCTTGGTGAAGGTGGTAAGAATTTTCACTCCTCTCCTTTACAATTTGGTTGAGTAGCACATTACTATTTTGTAGTATTTATTGTGTTCTTTACTTTCTTTCCTCCTTTATCATAATTTTCTCTACAGTTTCTATCTTGGTTGTCCATGGAGGTGGAAACACCAAAATGAGGGTCTAACTAAGGCATACCCCTATACAACCCCCCAACAATTTTCCTTCAGCTTATGTGTAGGTGGGCGTGCATTTAGAGCTAGCTAGTGAATAGGCTCTTTTGTGAGATCAGCTTTGTCATCCTAGCTTTAATATACTTGCTTTATCATATTCACTTGTATATCTCTTTATAGTTTTGTTTTGTTCCCTTAGAAGCCACTAGCTAAGTTGTCAACTCATTTTTTGGCAGTTCCCACTGTATTTTCGGTCCTCTAGTTGTACGGACACTAGTGCACCTGAGAGACGCCAGTGTGTTGCATTGTCACGTCATGGAACCACTCTTTTGTCCTCAAGAAAAGAGCTACATAAGGTACAGTGTTGAACCTGAAAACCAACTTGCCTAGCCCTAAAACCAATTTTAGGTATGTAGAGTGATTGATGGATCTTATAGCCCTCATCATTCTCGTCCCTCATCTGAAACCATTCCCTTAGAGTGAGGTAAGTTAGGGAAACCTTTTTCTCTTGGCTCTCTATGACCTGGGGCCTTGAAAATGGTTGGTTCCCCTCTCTTACACTACCATTGCCTTGATTCTTCCCTTGATTGTCATCCTTTTTAGAAGTCTAATTTTCTTTTGATCTTTTTCCTTCTTCAAGTCCTAGACCACCTTTACCCTTAGCCGGTTTCTGAAATGCAATCAACTCATCAAGCTTTGTAGTACTTGTTTTGAATTTTTCCTCATGAGCCCTAGCTTTCTCTGGGTCAGACCTTAGATTTACCACTTCTTGTTCAAGCTTTGTACACTCATCAATCTTGTTCTGAATTTCAGCTTTCTCACAGTCCTCAATTCTTTTATTTTCTTCCACTTCTACCTTTAGTTCAATGATGTCTTCATTTTCTTTCTTCAACTATTCACTAACTTCTCTATTCCTTTCCTTGAACTTCTTGATTTTCTCTCAATTTTCCGATGCATTCATTTTCTTCTTTTAAGTTCTCACTCAGAGTTTCTTTCTCATTTTCAATTTTATCCAAATCTTCAAGAGCAACATGGAGTTCTTCAGTTATAGAAACCTCTTCTGAAGGAACAAGATACTTTTTTTCAGCCATGTGTTCAAACTTTAAGATCTTCCTTAAGTTGTTAAACTTTTCAAAAGGAACCAAGCTCTAATACCAGTTGTTGAACACCCAGAATACTAAGAGGGGGGTGAATCAGTATTCTACTAAACCATTTAACTGCTAACCATTCAATAATTAAAACATATCTAGCTACAACTATAAACAAAAATATGAAAGGAATCATAACATCACATGACACATGAACACCAGAATTTTTATGTGGAAAACCCTGAATGGGAAAAACCATAGTGAGGATTAGCTCGCAATATATTATAATCAATCATAAGATATTACATGAAACACTGCTAAGACACACTATCCTTGAAAGGATAATAGCTTGAAATGATTACAAAAGAGTGTGGCTCACTGCCAAAAGGATGAAATGATGAAATACACCTTCTGTGTGCTGAGTTCAGTTCCAATTAAGCTCTGGAAAACAAAATCATGCACTGGTTTGCAGGTTCATAGCAACTACCAACAACTTCGCACAATATCGCATTTTTGCAAATTATTGCTTGTAATTTTTGCATAACACACATACATGCATCTTTATCTATATATCTCTTCATTACAAAAAAAATTCATACATATATCAACATAAATCAACATACATCAATTAGGTCGACCTAATTAGATGTAAACATACTCGATTCAAAATAGCTTGTCGACTCAAAACAAAAACTTCTTTGGTGCTCAAAAAAAAATGTGCAAGACATAAAATAGGTTGGCCCAAACCTAATAAAGAACTCTTTAATCACTCATGAAGCGAACACCACTTAACCATGTCTGCTAGAAGAGTGTACAATGCATGTATGTCGATCTTCTATCATTTATATTCTCAGTCTATTCAACCACAATCACTAAAAACTTGTCCATAGCTACAAATAATAGTCCTAACTAACATATTAAAATCACATAGGTCGATCTTATGATATGAATAATTCTGGACTAGATTACCAAATTAGAGTACCTAAATCATTGTTTATCGAATAGACAAAAACTATCACAAACCAATGTTGGCATCAATTAAAATACACCAGAGGGCTTCTTCTTCATTCTTCCAACAAAATTATGGTGATAATTTTACTAAGATTTGATTTATAATGTGTAAAGTGATGATGAGCAAGTTGAAAAATGAGAATGGAGGAAAAAATCATGTGAAAATGAGGCAAATGAACCATCCAAGCCTAAGATTTGTCATCCAAGACTAAGTGCAAGCCAAAATGCGTACATGTTTTTTGTAAACCAAAATTCCTACATGTTTTTTAAAAGACAAAACATGTACACGTGTTTTGTAAAATTATCGGTAAACAAATTTAAAAAATTGTTGGTTCATGAATTATGCAAAGAAAATGAAATTATTAAAGAGGGGAGAAAACTAAAATCATTGATTATCTTATTGTAGCGAAAACTAAAATCATTGAGTATCTTATATGCAAAAGATGAAGTGTTTGAAATTAGTGTAAAGGGCTACTTGTGTGAAATAGTGACTGCAACATCAACATGTTTTAGATGCTTCTTCATAGTAGTTCATAATCATTTTTTTTCAATCTAATTTTCATGTATCCTATTTTGATATAGTGAGTCTTCTCAAGTCCTTTGTATCTTACTCTAAGGTTTTATACCTTAGTCTGCAAGTCCATAGGTAGTGAGCCCTAAAACATTGAACTTCTTGTTAGCAGTGAACTACATATATTATGAGTTGAGCCTCACTGTGGTTTTCCCTCATTGGGTTTTCCACATAAAAATCTTGGTGTCTCTATGTGATGCATGTTTTCTCTTCTATTATTTTTATTTATTGTGATGTGTTGTTAATCTGCAAATGGAATGGTTAAGTTTTAATATATGTTGATTCACCCCCCTCTCAGCACATCATTGTATTTAGCACATGGGACACTAATACATTTGACTACAAAATACGACGAAACTGTCCGACAAAATATGTAAAATTCAATGTTCGTCGGGTGCTTGTAAAATTTGATGTGTAATTTCCAATTTTTTTGAAAGTTTATCCCCGACGTTCGTTGAAATTTTGACAAACCTGAAGTTCGTCGAAATGTCGGCTATTATTTTCGTCGAATGTTCGACAAACATGAAAAATTAAAAAAAATCAAATTGTGGCCGACATAAAGAAAAGTGAGTTCGCGCCTAATTTATTGCGACAGTGTTTTGCTCTACTTGAGACAAGTTTGTGGAGAACTAAGGACGATTTTCTTGGGAAAAATCAGAAAAAAATTCAAGAAGATATCACCAGGTTGAGGGTAGTCATTGTCTTTTGCAGAATTCAGTTGTGAAGTCGATTTGTAGTTCCAGGTTTGAAAATCATATTTTAAAGCAACATCTCATCAAATTTCTTTTTAGAGGTTAAGGTTTTGAGAATTTCATGTCCAAATTTTGTTGTGTGGAATCACCATAAGATCACAATGGAGGAACAAATTCTTGTGACTGTAATTATGTGATCCATAACTGTATTGGTCATGTGACACAGTTGTGCTATAACAAATACAGGATGCATTCATGTGTGACCCAAGTTTAATGTGGCTATGTTGTGATAGAAATGGAGGCACTCATATAATGTAGTTAATTCAGGTTGTATAATGTAGGTGTCAATAATCATCATTGGGTGCATTCAGGTTGTCTCAAGTTTAATAGGATAGGATGTAATTATAGCATGATCGAAGAGTGATTACCTCTTGCTGCAATAAAGAGCCTATAACTCTGGTTGATATGCAGAGTGGTTGTGTTATATCAATTATGTAGTGCATTCAAGCACAACCCATGTTTAATGGGCTATTCTAGAGAGTGATCAAGATTTTCTAAACCTTATGAATGTTACTTGACATATATTTGCATAATCTCAAATTCCTTCATAGGCTTTTGAAGTATCAATGTATCCTATATAGGGTTTAGAATGATTTCTTTTAATTAAAAAAATAAAAAAATGATGTATTTCCCTGTAATTAGATAATGTGGAGATCTCCTAAATCTGCCCCAACACTATCCTCTCTTTGGCAATCAGATTCATTACTCCAAAATTACTAGGTTTTTGCATGTGACATCTCTTTAATATCTTCATGACCATGGCTTTTAAATAGATCTCAGTCTTTGCTTTAATTCATTTTCATGGTAACCCTTTTGAGTTCCATAATCCACCTTCAATCTCTTCTAAGAATGTTGTCTTAAGCTAGATTGCATAGTATGCATATAAAGCAAGTCCTTCATACCTGCCATTATTCCAAACCACCACTCACTGCCTTGCTTAAAATGTTGCCTCCATAAGCACAATAGCATGTTTTAAAATCATGGTTGCTAGTTCTTGACCATTAAGTTCACCACTTTCATCATAAAGATACAATGAAATTTTGTCTTCAAACTCAAGGCATTACACAAGATAACATTGTGAATTGTTTGCTATGTACGATTTTATTTTCTTGCACATTTATTGCTTTGATAACTTCCTTTAAGATTGGATATTGCAGGAACTACAATCTCAAACAACTCACTCATTGTCACTTGAAGATCAAACTATGCCCTATAGGCTGCCTACTTACTACAGGGGACTCATTGTTTCATGGTATTGTAGTTCTTAAGATCCTTCAACCTTATTGACACTACTTCACAGTCCACAAGGTATTATTCACTATTCTCCCATCTTTGGTGAGTCTCAAAACACTACTCAAACATGCAATCCACTACCTCCATTATACAATATTAATGGCTAAGAAGAAACAGTGAACCTATGATTACCACTGTTACTTCATTTGG
>VDFB02272452.1:0-24314 GCA_007258455.2 Sequoia sempervirens | reverse complement strand
AATAGCTAGTAGTCAAAGTTCAGTGGGTGGGGAGGGAAGTCAAAAATTTAAAATTGATAAAGAATCTCCATTATGGAGACATACCACAAGAATTTCACAACTTCTTGGAGGTGGGCGGTTTTGTTTGGAAGTGTAATTTTTGCAATGCACAATATAGTAGCTCCTATTACTAAGTGAAACTTCATTTTATGGGCCCTAGTAGTAAAGGAATTAATATGTGTGAGGGCTTAGATAAGAAGGGGTTGCCTATTGTACAAATAGAAGGATTTATAAAAGAACAAGAAGATGTTGACAAATTGATTGCAAAATGAAAAAAATAATGACATTACCCTTGTAGACAATTACAACCTCCAAACATCCCTTCTTGCCTATGCCCTCTATGGAAGATGAAGATGAAGAACCACAAATCACCACCTGCAAGAAAGGTCCATTGGAGAGGGGATGTAAAATGGAGGCAATAGATCTTGTTGAAGAAAAAATTGCGCGTTGCCTCTATGCCAATTGTCTTCCATTCAACTTAGTGAGATACCCATATTGGTGGGACATGGTGTTAGCAATAAATAGTGCACCTCCTGGTTTCACAAGTCCTAGATATGAAAAGGTGTGTACCACCTTATTGCAGAAAGAGAATAAATCTATAGAGGCCCAACTGAAACCAATTAGAGATTCTTGGATTGAAACAAGTGTATCTATTGTTTCTGATGGTTGGAAAGATTGCAAAAACTATCTATTGATCAATGCTATTGTAGTGCCCCCCAAGGGAGCAATGTTTTTTAGGGTGGTTGACTATGAAGGGGAAGTGAAAGATGGAGAATTCATTTCTAGGATTCTTATTGGCTCCATAGAGATGGTGGGTAATGAAAATGTTTTTCAAGTAATTACAAACAATGCTAAAGTTTGTAGGGCTGCAAGTGCTTTGGTAGAGGCTAGATATGAGCACATCTTTTGGACATTGTGCACCATACACTCCCTCAATTTGGTGATGCAAGAAATTGACAACCAAATAGAGTGGGTGAAAGAAATATACTAGGAGGCCTAGGAAATCCGGATATTTGTGACAAACCACTATATGTCACAAGCAATTTTCAGAAATGTTTCAAGATTGGAATTGTTGAAGGTAAATTTAATTTATTTAGTTTCATTTATGTCATGTTTTACAAAATTGAATATTTTTTTTTTTTTTGTTATTTACATATTTTAAATGTGTTATTAACTTATTATTAACATGTTATTAGGTTGCTAAGACCCTATTTGCATCTCACACAATTTTTCTTAGATGACTTGTTATCTATTTTTCTTAGACTTGAGGTTTGGTTATCATCAAATCAAAGTTAGAGAGGAGGACATTGATAAAATAGTGTTCATATGCCACTATAGACATTTTGAGTTCCTTGTTATGCCATTCAATTTGACTAACACCCCTGTTTCATTTCAGTCTTGCATGAATAAAGTCTTCAAAAAATATTTGCATAAGTTTGTCATGATATTTTTTGATGACATTCTTATTTACAACAAATCATGGGAGGAGCACTTGAGACATTTAGATGAGGTGTTGAGTATTTTGGAGAGTGAATCTTTGTTTGCTAAGGAGTCCAAGTGTGAATTTGGCATGACAGAATTGTTGTATCTTGGGCACATTATCAACTCTAAGGTAGTTAGTGTTGATCTTGAAAAGATCAAGGCTATTCTTGATTGGGCTCCACCTACAAACCTTACACAGTTGAAGGAATTTTTTTGGGCTTTGTCATTTCTATAGGAGGTTTGTTAAGGGATTCTCATAGTTGGCTGCCCCACCTAATGATTTAACCAAAAATGGGGCATTTGAATTGTCTGAATCGATGCAACAAAATTTTCATAGATTCAAACAATTGATGAGCATGTTCCCAACCTTAGCTATTCCAGATTTCTCCAAGCCTTTTGAGCTTGAGTGTGATGCCTCAGGTGAAGGAATAGGTGCATTTCTCATGCAAAATAAATACCCTATAGCTTTTGAGAGTAGGAATTTTAGAGGTGGTGAGAGGGCTTACTCTATTTATGACAAGGAGATGTTGGCAATCATGCACACACTTTCCAAGTTCAAACAATACCTTGTTGGGGGCAGATTTTTAGTGAAGATGGATCATAACAGCCTTAAGTATTTTCTTAATCAGAGGGATCTTAATGAGAGGCAGCAAAAATGGGTGAGTAAACTTTAGGGATATGACTTTGACATTGAATATGTCAAAGGGAAAAGGAATGTAGTGGCTGATCCTTTATCAAGAAGACTTTAGTTGAGCTCCATTTCAGTCATAGTAGTAGATTGGAAGGAAAAAAATAGAGGCTGATTATGCTAAGAATGCACTTGCAAACAACATTCTTGATGCATCTTTACAGGATGATAGATACCAAGTGAAGGATGGCCTCATTTATTACAAGGATAGAATATGGTTGACTCCTAATTCTAAGGTGAGAGAGCACATTTTTAAGGCTTTCCATGACATTTAGATGGCTAGTCATCCAGGTTATTATAAGACATATAGGTAGATCCATGAGAGATTCTCATGGAAAGGGATGAAAAATGACATACTTAAGTACGTCCGTGAGTGCCAAGTATGCCAACAAAACAAAAATGAGCATACTTATCCTACTAGTTTGTTGCAGCTTCTTCCATTCCTCCTCAGAAATGGGAAGGAATATCAATGGATTTCATCACAGGGCTTCCAAAGGTGCAACAGAAGGACAATATATATGTGGTAGTGGATAGATTGACTAAATTTGCTCACTTTTTTGCCATATCAGCAAGATTTACAACAATGCAAGTGGAAAAATTATTTTTTAGGGAGGTAATCAGGCTTCATGGGACACCTAAGACCATCATTAGTGATATAGATAGTTTTGTACCCCAAATTAAAAAATTTCCTATGCTTAGGAATTTTGAATAAATGAGTAAAAGTCTTGTAAAATTTGTCAAAAAGGTCAAAATTGGGGTTTGCATGTCTTGCATGAGGGGCAAAAACTTGAAATTTTCAAACTTTGACGATCTGGGTTTGCTAAGAGGGACCAAATCTACAAAACCTAAATCTCAATTTTTTAGCCCTACTTTTTAGGAAATTTGATATTTTTAGAAACTTTCTAAAAATAGAAACATTTTTTTGGGTTTCTTTTGAAACAGATGCTGGAAAAATTTAATAAAAATAGAAATTTTGGTTTCTAGGGTTCAAACTAATTTTGATTGGTCGAAAATACTTCCTCATCAGGCTGGTGTATTCAGAATCATAAAACAATCAATTTTTCCCTAGTGGGTTTATTTTTCCTTTTTAATTTCAGAAAGCATTTTGGGAACTTTGAAGCCATTAATGGAAGATTAGTTTGTGGCCAGGTGTCAGATTCAAACATTCAAACATTGAACATGCCCGCAGATCAAAGAATGGAGAAAAGAAGTTGTGAAAGTTGAAAAATGCAAAATTTTGGCTAACATTGGAGATTCCAAGTGCCCTAGCTTAGTCTAGGCACCCAAACACTGATGCCTTAGAAAAAAATTCATCTTCAGCAAGCAAGGCAAAGGCATGCACATCAAACGAAGGAAGGAGTTGAAATTTGTAGAATAAAAACTAACTATGCTAGCCATGGGCACCCCAGAGGGAGATAGGTGCATAACTTTTTAGAGCATCAAATGGTAAAATTAGGGTTTCTACTCCTAGGCAATGTTGTTCAGAATCTCCTCAGCTCTGCAGTGAGTCTAGCAGCACAGTCATCAAATCAACCAATCATCTGGAATTCAAAATCAAACTAAGAGGTTCCAACCAAGAGGTGGAATACAAACTAGGAAAATATTAAAAAATGTCTTTATCTGGGAACTCTGGGCACCCTAGGTGGCTAGGGGTGCCCAACCTTTTGGAGGACCTAATCCAGCAATTAAGGTTTACAAATGTGCTCAATCTTTACAGAATTATATCAACTTTGCAGTGGATGTCTTTGCCAGATCATCATACTTGTCAATCACAAATAAATCCAGATCAAACTGAAGGTATAAAATTGAAATATTCCCCTTAATTTTTTCTTGGAATTTACACGACACAAACAACATTACGCCAAATGAATTAGCATTAGCTCCAAAATTGAAATCCAAATTTAAAAGATCTCAATGCTAAGAATGCACACTCAATCCCAAGGAAGGAGAGGTGTTGTCATATGGCAAAGAAAACTAGGCAATAACTGAAATGAAATTACAATTGAATGGAGCTAGGCGGTGAACCAGCCATGGAATTTTTCCACACTTCCACTAATACGGTGGGGGGAAGAAATTACAAAACAAACTAATTCATCTGTTGCTGTGGACATCCACTCATGAGTAGGAATTCACCACTTTTCAGTGGGTACAAAAGAGAGATTAACAAGTTCTTTTACCACATTGGTGGTAAACCATCTAGGGGTTACAATGATGTGAATTAAACACAAATAAATGATGAAATAGGAAAAACTAGAACAATACTACTATTACTAGCATTTACAATGATTTAATTACAATGAATATCATTCAAAATTTGCTCCAAAATAGCTATAATAACTTTACTATATGTCTAATTACCATGATGAACTAAAAGGCCAAAAGAATATAGTATGAAAGGACCATACCAGGTCTGATAAGGAAAGCCCAACAAATTGAATGTTCAGACCAATAAGAAACTTCACTAAATTTTTCAAATCTTTAACCAAAGACTTCTGCCTTCTTCAAATGGACCACACATGAACATGAGTAGCATAGTTTCCCAAGAACTAAGTCTAAAATATAATGCCAACACACTCAAAAATAGACCAGCAACTATGCAAACCCCAATAAGCTCATTTCTCTTTCAAAATTCCTATGAAGCACTCCAAAACTGAATTCTCAATTTCCCATTGACAAGGCGACTTGCAACAAGGCATTGACAATATCCAAAGAACCTCTAAATAAAGGCACAAACTCCAAATTTATGTTATTGAGGAAGTTTGACCCAAGAAGGAAGGGCGATTCTTAATATAGAAATGATTTGGTTCAATACCCACAAGCCAAATAAAATCTCATGACCAACTATGATTAAAAGTCACTTACAGCCATGGGTGAAACAACAAACATGAAACTGATAAAAATCATAAAAACCTCCAATGATGAATCTTAATATGTACTTCTGAATGAAGCACACTCCAAATCAACCATCTAGGGAGCCATGGTTTTAGGCCCAAAGAATGGTGGTCAAAAGCTAAGCTACCCCTTAGCCAGGTTCTGAAATTAATTCAACAACATTTCGATATATTCAACCAAAGATGAGAAATGAATGAGCAATGGCCTGCTTTTATAGAATTGAAGGTGATTGTTAGCTATTCAGCTTCCATCTTTTTTCCCTCGAAAAGGGATGCCCATTTCACTTTTGAAATATTTTAATTTTTAAAATAATTCACCTTTCTAAGCATCCAAGGCTTGGGGAGAAATATTTACTTTAGAAATATTTAAATTTAATCTCTCAATGAGGCGTCCACCCTCAAAGGCCACCTTTTAAAAAAACTTTAAGTCATTAATACTAGGCCAAGGGGGCCAATAAGAAATTATAACATTAATGACTTAGAATAAATCACTTTACCCAAAATGAGCCTCAAAATACTGAAAGCCAAATATGCTCCAAATTGCACTGCCTAAAATGGAAATTGAGCTGACTGTTGATGCTATTGCCCAAGATGGCAATGCTAAAAATAGAATTTACCCAAAATAGTTAATTTTGAAAAGTTGCTCAACACACTTTGCATGTTATATCATTGCGAAGCTCTCTGAAAACCTAGAAAATCCCACCAGACATGCATCCAAAACTCTAACATGCAAGCCATAAAAAATGCTTTAGAACCCCTATAAAATAGGAAACCCTAATTTTACCTCTGACAAGCCTACAGGCTTTCAGAAATAAGCTATTAGTCACTAAAGGGCATATAGCTAAAATGGGGACATTGCAAAAATGGCTAAGTCTAGAGGATTTGGGCACCCCAGAAGGAGATAGGTGCCCAAGCTTTTGAGGGCCTAAATGGATGAATGACTTCTTTGTATTTGAAGTAGCTTTCCAACACAATCATCAACACATTCATTGGAGCTGGCAGTCAACAAATATTGAAAGCGAAACAAAGGGAGAAACATGAGCAAGACATCAAAAGTCAGAAGCAAGCTGAAAAATGCAAAAAATATTCTAGCTTCGGAAGAGTTGAGCGCCCCAGCTAGCCAGGGGTGCCGAAGCTTTTGACCCCCAAAATTCAACTTTTAGAAGATGTAGCATCCAAAAGACCCCCCTCAAAATCAGTCAAGCTATCCAGTTAATCTGACAGTCAGTTGATCAGATCAATCTAGCTCCTGGAATCAAGAATTCATTAAAAGATCAAAGGGAAACAAGCAAAACTTGGAGAACTTAAAAATGGCTAACATTAGGAAATTTGGGCACCCCAGGAGGAGATGGGCGCCCATGATTTTGAAGGTCAAAATGAAGTTTCTAGCCAAAGTTTCCTTCAGAGCAATCTTTCCAAATTCAATTAAGCTCCATGATGAACCATTCAACTCATCTGTAGGATCAATTTGGAGGCTGAAGATCAAAATCAAATTGGGGTCTAAAATCAAGAAAAAGTTGAAATTCAGAGAAAAATGACTAAGTTTGATGAAGATAGGCACCTCTAGCCAAGAAGGGCACCCAAGAAGCCATGCCTTAGGCAAATTTTGAAATTTCAAATTTTAAAAAATTTCAAAATTTCATGGAGAAGAAAAATGTCCAAGTTCAATGCACAACCTCAGGCTATGGTTTAAAGGAGTGAATGCAAAAAAAAAAGCAGATTTTCTCATCCTCAAACTTATTTAAGGCATCCTTGTCTTTCATTTTTCATATTTTCTTGCAAGTGGTGTCCAAGTTAGAGAGGAGCAGCAAACAAAAAGTTTTTCTTCAATTCAGATTTGAGAACCAAAATTCAGTGCTTTTTCAAAGTTCTTCACAATTTTCAGACCAGCATAAAGGAGCTTGCTTTTTCATGCTTTTTTCATCCAGAGCATCAATTCTTTGAAGGAGGTCAAGATTTTAAATTTTCAACAATCTGGGTCATCTTAGTTCACGATTCTGAACAATTTTGAAGAATTTTTTCAAGTTGCAGCAACTGCTTTTTTAATGCATGTCCAAGGAATCATTAAAATTTTCAAATTTGATCATTTGGGTCCTTCTAAAACATACTTCTGAACAAAACCTAGGTCACAACTTTTTCAAGAAGAATTTTAGATTCTAGGGTTTGCTACCTTTTCAATTAGCCTTCAGTATTTTCAACATCTGATAAATTGGGTCCATCTAAAATGAGCTTCTGAACAAATCCTAGATGCCAAGTTTTTTCAAGAAAATCTAAAGAAATTAGGGTTTGTTGCTTTTTTAGTCTACACTCAAAATATTGAAAAACGGACGATCTGGGTCTTCTTGTAACAAAATTCTAAACAATACCCATATCTCATAATTTATTTGAAAAATTCATCCGTTTGAAGAAGAAAATACTAGTAGGCTAAATTTAGAAAGTTGTGCAAAAATTTTCTAAACATAGGCAAGTTTATAGTCATTCTTCAAGGTTTTCAATATGGAGTACACTCCCCTCGAGTTTAAGACCAAATCAGCACTATATTATGACTTCATTAAAATAGTTGCGACTGACTTGCACCACATCAAACCAGTATTCAACTTGCAAGCATTGGAAAATGTAGACAACATTGTAGTTAGGCACGTTGGTCACTTTGGACTACTTGCAGCAACATCCATTCCTATTTCAATGCAGAGTTTGGAATTTGTAATTGCTTGCATCAAGCATTACAATCCGACATCTCAAGAGATTGAATCGGTAGATGCTAGAGTGATTTGTAGCCTGAAACCAAACATAATTGAAAATGCTTCTCAATACCATCTTGGCCTAACAGTGTAACTATCTCTAAGGAAGAATGTGAGAGTATGGGACATGCATAAAGAGAAATACAGCAAGAAGATTGCATAGAAGTGGATGAAAGAAAAACATAAGACTCTGCCAAAGAACATCGGGTGAGGGGAATTCAAAGATGAAATTGCTATAATGATCACCCTGCTCAATAGGATCACTGGTCAAGAGGATGCTACAAATTACCAACCTTGGTGCTTCTATTTTATACCTCATATCATGAAAAAGACAAAATTCTATGATTGGTCAACCTTAATCAGTGATAGCCACCGTCAACAAATAACTGAATACTTCCAAATTAATGAGTTTCACATGGTCCCCTACCTTGTCTACCTAGTGGCCTCCCAAAGAAAATTTAGAGGGTTGAACACTATGAGGTCTTTGAATGTACAACATGTCTACAATTACTACCCTCAACTGGAGTTCATAGAGTCATCACATCATTACAAGAGGTTAAATGAGGCTTTCTTGATGTATACAGTGTGAGACCTAGATAACAAGTTGTATGTCCATATTTCATCAATTGCCAGGGAAACAATGACATCATGGGCAGATTGGTTTATACAATTTCCTACCTTCACCTACATTAGATTCTATGAATTCTTCGGTGCTCCACTCATGTTGCCAAGATACCCATAAGATGAAGTTGTTTACATGGAATTCCTAAGGCAAGCATATGATGTTCACATAGTCTTACGAAATAGAAAGAAGCCTGCCTATAGTTTTCCATTTGGGTTGGTAATTTACACATGCAGATCAACAACAAATTCCAAGTCCATGGGTGATGAGTTGGCTAAAATTGGTTGCAAGCCTTATAGTGAGATGATCATATGACCCTCATGGCATCCTTGCAGCCAGGCTTGAGAAGAATCATGCTCATGTGCCTGTGCTTGAAGATTTTTGGGCCAACTGTAGAGATGATTTTGAGGTACGAAGGCGTAGTTATAGCAGAGTCACTCTCCATCAAATGAAAGATTGCTTGTTAGAGGATATTGAGGGACTTTCAAATGATGATGGAGATGGACTTCTCCCAATGTACACTCAAAAACAAATTGAGCAATAGCCTCTTCCACAGGTCAACTGGGCCAACAAAAAAACCACCTCAGCAGAAGAAAGGACATGCCAAGTCATTGAGTACAGTAAGAATTTCTTGGTCCTCAAGAGGAAGAAATTCATTCTAGCAGCAGAGCCACCAAGAATACAGTCATCACTTCCCTCTTCTTCCAGAGCACAGCCAAAGATGAAGGGTAGAAGTCAGTCTCAAGAAGGTGTAAAGGGCAGTAGATCAACAAAGAATGTAAGAAGAAGGTTGGAATTCTCAAGTATAGTCATACAGGAGCAACCAACATTTGAAATAGAAGCCCCTCCAGAAGAGTTCGTACCTCAAAAGGAAACAAAAGATGTGCCCTTGACACATGATTCTCCACTAGTGCCAAGATCCTCACCAATTCACATTGATTTAGAGATCGAAGAAGATGAAGGAGTTGCAGTTGAGCCTCCTAGGGAAGTTAGTAGTGATACCAAATCTTGGCTTGAGAGCTCCTTGGGAAGGAAGAGAAGCAGACCTTCATATCAACTAAATTTTGATGATCTTGACAATGTGTATCGGGAAGCACCTAAAAAGAAAGTAGAGAAATAGGTTCACTTTGAGAGAAATCCTGATGGTGAGATGATCATGGAGTCTGCTACACCTCCTGAAGATAGAAACAAAGATGAAGTGGATGTGGATGATTTCATAATGGTTAAAGCCAATCTTGGCAAGAACAATAGACATGTAGATGTTAGTTTGTTCAAAGTTGCATCTGAAACTCTTCAAGAAAGAGTGTTGAAGGATGGAGAAGATAAGGCAGCCCTCAAGGCTGAAATCTGGCAACTCAAGCTATACATTTCTAATCTTGTTGATGGCACTTCACAAGCTACTCAGTTGCTACCCTAGGTTCTAGAGACACCAGTTGATCATCAATAGTTGAGGCAGTAGGTAATATGTTGGAAGAAAACACAAGAATGGATTGAAGGATTCATCATCAGAGGAAAATAAATTTTGGCATAGATGTTTTAGCTAAGGAATAATGCACATGAATTGTTCCAAGGGATTCAAGGATTTGAACAATCAATGACATAAGTGAAACCTATTCACAAAATAATCATTGCAGATTTGGATACAACTTATGGCTCAATGGCTTCAAGAGAACACAAAAGACAAATCCTTGCATGGAAAGAATGTCACATCTTCAAGGTGAGAACCTATGAGAGAATATATGAGGAGTTTATTGCATACAGACAAAGGGTAATTGAGGCTCTTTTATTCATAAGTGAGTTTGTTGCAGATATTCCTTCTTGGTACAGTCATGAGGATGGTTCCTATGTTGGAATTGACGAAGTACAAGCCCAATTTTAGAGTGTTGTTCATGGTAGTGATGGCAACAATTCAATTGGTGGAAGGATGAGTCACATTTCCATGATGTTAGCAGGGTTCAAGAAAGCGGCCAATGAGGTTGAAGATTTTTTGAGATCAATTGTAGATGGTGAAGAAATTCTAGAAAAGTGAAACTTTGCTATAGATAGTATTGATACACTTGACAAAGACACAATTTCAGCCTTTTTGGCAGATGTGTTATCCTAGAATCTAGCAGTGCTCATTCCATGGATAACCCCCCTACGAAACTTGTCTGTTTCCTAGGTTCGTGGAGTTCAAGCACATAAAATGAGGTATTTTCAATCCACTTCAAAATGCATTCCAAAGCCTCAAACATTCAGTTTGAGCACCCCCCTACATTCACCTTGCGAAGAACTTCAAAACGAGTAGCTTCGCGAGCTCTCACTGTTGATACTTAGTGAAATTGTGAAAAGTACAGTTGTCTAAAAAAATAATGCTCTACTTCTTTTTGGAAAATTGAATAAGTGTTAAAAGTGCAAGGGCCCCAAAAATTAGTGCCCTTGCACTTAAGTGATTTTTGTTTTGGTGCAATGGCGCTAATTTTTAGCACCCTTGCACTTTTATTCCAGACTTAGCCAATTTTTTACCATTGCATTATTTTTAGCACCCTTGCACTTTTCTTCCAGACTTAGCCAATTTTTTACTATGGCATTATTTTTAGCACCCTTGCACTTTTCTTCCAGACTTAGCCAATTTTTGACTATGGTGTTATTTTTAGCACCTTTGCACTTTTTCCAGTTTTGTGCCACATTTTATGCCTTAATTAGTTGCACGACTTTTGTTCATTTATGACACTCCCAAATCACTTTTAAGTGATTTTAATTAACTTTTAGTTCATTCCTCCACTTCATTTCACCATGTTGAAGAGGTTTCATCATTTTACAAAAGAGGCATACAAGTTTCATGGCATTGAAGAAACTCATTCTCCCACTCAAGTTCTTCACTAACTCCTAGACTAGAGTGATCTTCACATTTGCCAAGGTGCTCAAATGAAATGCTTCTACACTTGCATTTGAGTCTTTAGGAAGAAAATGTTAGGGTGCTGATTTTCAGCACCCTGACATCTCAAAGTTTATCTAACACCCCAAAGTGCAGAGGTGCTAAAAATCAATGCCACTGCACCAAGCTACCTTGTTCAAAGTGCAAGGGTGCTGATTTTCAGTGCCCTTACACTTTTGGTAGTTTTTAACTTAGTCTCTTCAAACTTGCTCTATTTTCATTCCAGACCTCGTTTCTCTACTCTTGCATTATTTTTCGTGCCTTGTCACTCATTTCATGCTTGTTCAACATTGTTGCTCACTTCACACTTCCTGATGGTTCTTTTTCTGCTAACGTCTATTAATTCACCATCTTTGCAATTCCTTTTGAGATGTCATCAAGTGATCCTGAAGGTGACATCTTTTGATCCAGTGAACTATCCCAAATCTACAAAGAAGGACTTCGTCATGGAGCAAGTTGAGGATGCCAGATTTTCAAAGCCTTAATGCATGTCATTTGTGATACATGGTTGACACTTGATAATCTCAAGATGCATTGGGTGCAAGAAAATCCATTTATTTGCCAGAAGGCCGATCACAAGAGCTCACACCCTTGTAGATTACACAATAGTGCCCAGATGATGCATTCATATAGGAGACCAAGAAGAAGTATGAAGACTCTGTGCCCAAAGCAAGGAACCATGAAGATTCTTGATCTTTGATGTTGAACATTTTGATGCTTTCCTCTATGCATCTTGTAAATAGTTTTTGACATCTTAAATGCCATTTTTTGAAATGTAATTACACCAAGTTTGAGATGTAATCTTTTGAAAACAAATTACATTTTGACTTAGTCAAAATTTAGGTGAGATTTTCCTAAATTAACTCACCTAACTTTCCTAGATTTACTCTTCCCTCTCTTTTATAAATATGAGGGATTTCTATTGTAAAGGGGATCCTTTAGTTTTTGCAATGAAGTGCTGCTCAATTTGCAACAAATTGTGAAACTTTGTGTTCATGTTTTGTGAATCTAAATTTGATCAATAAAGGAAGAAATTGCATACTATACTTTGCGTTGGATCAATTGCTTATGAAATTTGAAGAACTTCAAGTGATTCTTGTGGACTTTGTGTCACATTTCTAACTTGAATTTGTGTTTATGTTTTAATGTTTTGGTTGAAAGATCTACAAGACTTTGAGCTTGTAATCTCTCACGATGTTTGAATGAATTACTACATCTAAGAAGACTTTGTACTTCTAATGCAACAAACTATATTGTTCTCACATATTTGCATTTGAAAAGACTACGAAATGACTTTACGCCTTCATGAGCCTTACTTGTTTCCATTTTTCTTTTGTTATAATCTTATCTGATACCTCCAAGTTGTACTTTTCCAAGATAGGGAATGAGTTGTATTGCTCTTGGTAAGTTTCTAGTACTTTGAATTAAGAACATTTTCAGCTGTGAAGCATTATACACATCTTCTTTGAAAAAAGAGAGAATGATGAATGTGACATGCACCCCCCACTTCGTAAATACTGTAAATATTTTGTAAATAGTCTAGCTAGTTTCTAATTGTAAAAAGGGTGCCTCCCCTTGCTGAGAGGAGATATTGAATCTCACATAGCTGTGGTTGAAATCCTAGTTGTGTAATCTATTGAAAAGTTGATTACATAATTTTCACCCAACAGGATGTGATCGAGATTTAAAGCAACAATCATCTAGAATCTTTCTTTCCACTTTCTTTCTATTCTCATCTCAATTCTTATGTACTCTTTGAAGAAGAGAAAGAAAACAAAATTGTAATAGTTGGCATTTCCTATTTTCATGCTTTCTTAGGTGGTTAGATGTTTATCTTCTTTAGTTTTAGAAATAAAACGCTTGCATGTTCACAAGATGAGTTGTAAAAGCAAGGGGAATGTAGGGTATTGACATAACAACACCCACCTCTAGAGTGCAAGTTGGTACATATAGCTATGTGCACTGCGTAATGAGTTCTCTTCAAATTAGGAGGGGAAGCTCCCTCATAGTGTTGAAATGCATAGAAAAGAAAAGTAATCTAACCCATATCTTTTTGTTCTTAGCTAGAAGAGGCACAAGGTTAAGAAAAACCATGAGTGTTGTAGCTAAGGATTTTCTAGTTTTGTAGATTACTAACTAAAACTAAACTAAGGATTTTAATCTATCCAGTCTCCTCAAGTAAACAGAGCATGAGGAAATGGAGTAGGAATGTATTTATGATAAAATTCAAGTATAGATTCACAACGTGAAGGCAAGGTGGCACAACTATTTGCTTGGCTGGGAAGAAGTTTATCAGAAACAATAGATATACGATAAACCGGGTACATATTTACAACATGAAGGCAAGGTGGCACAACTATCTGCTTGGCTGAATAGGTTTATTAACACACACATCAAATGATAAGATTTAAGTAAAAAATTGTAACATGAGGGAAAGGTGGCACAACAATTCACTCATCTAAATAGGCTTATTAAGAACAAAAAAAGAATAGCCAACTAGGATAGCAAATTGCATAGGTGAAATGTGCATACAATCTATGATCAAACTAGCCACTATATTTAACTAAGATAAGCATTCACCATAACAATAACATGAAACCCGAGTGGCATAACAATTCATCATCATAGCAAAAACTCGTGAACAGATACAAAATCAGCAATATTACAAGCAAGGTGGGCACAACATATATTACTCTCTTGTGCAAAAGTTAATTACAAATCAGCAAAGAGCTCTTATTTATAGGCATCAAAAGGTGTAGGGAACCCTAAAATCACCTTCAGTCAACTACAGTCTTGCAAGCATGCAAGATTTTATTGCTAAACCCTAATAAAGGAAACTACACAGTTAAGTGGAAAGCTACCATCAGTTAATCAAAACATCTAATCTAAATGGACATGTGCAAGCATGCACGTCCTTATTGAAAGTGAGATAACTGGAAAACTACTATCAGTTAATGAAAGCCTCAAATGAAAACTCCAACTATACAGAGATGTATCCAAAATAGACATGCATGAGATGTGGAACAATGAATTAACTCAGAAAGAAGCATCAAGTTAACTATTGTATCTAATGTTATCCTAAAAGGTGGGGCTTGCAATTCACAATTCGTGATCTCAAGGAAATAACCCCTCCATGAGGTTGGTGACTATATCACCATCTGGAGATCATCACATGTCCTAACTATAAATTCACTACTTGTCAGCAACTTGAGCAATCCTGCAAAAATCCACACACTTCAACTAGTAGTCCATTGGCTAGTAACTTTGGCGGCTCTGTAACTGGAGTGATTGCCTCTTTTTCTCCTACAACTTGATGTGTTTTCTTAATGAAAGAGTGTTGCATGATGAAACCACAAAGGTTGACCGCACACACTTTAGCTATGAAAAATACATACTAACTTGTTGTATATGCAGAGTCCCAATGGTATGAACCCTCTAAACTAGCCTCAGAAGGTTATTAGCTATATGAGGCATGAAACCATGTGGACTTGAGTGACTACGCCTATCAACCCTCTAGATATGCTTGATACAAATCGATGTTAGCTTTTAAAATGTGAGTTTTATACATTCCATATTATTGTGTTCATCTCTTTTTCTTCTCACTCTTTATTTTTCATACTATAATTTTTATAAATTGTGTGGTATGTGATTATTCATCACTCATAGCCCAACCAATGCCACTAGTGTAATAGTAGAACATGATTCTAATAACTTTTAATTACTATACTTTGTGTCTTTGCAAATAACTATTAATAGATGGCATGGTTTTTTTTACAAGAAAAATTGATCTTCCAATATCCCACTCTCTAATGATGCCCTCCCTCCTCACTTTAGAAGGAGGAAATAATTTTCTTCATCCATCTCATCATCAAAAAGTTGTTAGCCCATTAGTCACAATCACATCATAATTTAATTAATAATCAAATATTTCATTAATGATCAAATAAAAATCATTTCCAATTTTCATTTGATCAAAAATAACATTTATAGCTAACATGCAATTGAATAATAAATCTACATAGATATTATCAAAGTAATAGAAATGTATTTTATTCTAGATATTCATATTTTTAATCTATATCTCAAACATAAAAAATTAATGTCAAATTATCTACATCATTAAATTATTTTAAAATGGGTTGTGACAAGGAGTGGAAAAGTAGCTATCTAGCCACAACAACATAAAGGATTAAGGATAGTATTGGATGAGGCTATCACTAGCTTGGGATTTCCTCCAAGGATAAGGACCTATCAAATATGGCACCTACAATCTCCTTGAGTTTTATCTTAACTAGTAGTCAAAATAATGAACAATATAAAATAGGATATTGAATTCCTAAATATAGTAACCACTATCGCTCTCTCCATAGGAATAGACTATTATCTTATAGTTCTAAGAATTGAAAATACCATAGGTAGTGGTGTTCCTAAACCACCTTAATAGTAGCTCAATCAACTTGGTAGATATGCATAGTTTATATAGATATTATATTAAAAGTGGATTGTGTATAGTTGATAGAATATTGGATGTGCCATTATATTTAATCCCATTAGATTTTTTTAATCGCCCTTCAAGTTCTAGAAGCCACTCATGTATTTATATTTTTGTCAATATAAATGATATACCACTCTAGGTCAACTTTATCAATTCAACAAAAAAAGTTAAATAAAAAATAAATTTGGTTTTCTCATATATTATGTAATAAATAAAAAGAATAATTCTTAAATGAAAAAAATTAGCATCTCTTGACATTTTTAAGATAGATGCATTTAAGCTATCTATATTAATTTAATAGAAATTATATAATAAGTAGAGCTTATTGTGGGGTTGATGTTTTACAAATATTTTATGAAACATCAAGTTAATAGTAAAGCAACGAGAATTATTTACACTTTATGAAATTTACATATTATTGTGATTTTGTTTTTGCAAACAAAAATATTATGTCGTATTTTTAATAATTATAATTAAAATAATTTTTAATGTTAATAAAATAAAAAAATTATTAATTATTTTCTAAAATAAATGAGATGTAAAATTATTATTGATTGTCAAACTCTTTAATATTTAAATAAAATATAATTTTTAAAACTAGATCAAAAATCACTTAAAAAATATTTTAATGAAAACAAACATATCAATCGATTGCTTGAACTAATTAATCAAATAGCATGTATTAATCCATACCAAAATCCAAATTTACACAATTCTAAGGTTTTCAAAGTTAAAGACTATTATATATAGCCATAAATTAAATCAACCAACAATTATAAGATTTCATTTACTGAGCTTTCCGCCATACACTCTTCCCCTCCAACAATTGGACTTTATGGGAAATAACCCTACATTTAGTATTGCTCTCTATGGATTCCTTCGGACATCAAACTTTTCCAGTGCTACATATGAAATGGTTTAAACGCCTTCCAAGTAGCTTAAGCTGATGTAAAATTGACGAAGGTGTAGCCCTACCTATAGCTCTCTCCACAAATTACCAACCCTACCCTACACTAAATTATTTAGTATTGCTCTCTATGGATTCCTTCCCCTTGTGAGATGGCTCGAATACCACATGCAAAGCGAGATTGGAGAGGAGCTGGACCCTGTCGTCACAAAAACCACAATATCAGAGAACAAAATGACTATTTAGTATTGTTTCGCGGAATCAAGGACCAAAAAAAAAAGTAAGAGGTGAAAGCAAAGCCTCGAGGAATCAAAAGTAAGAAGATTTACGGGAGTTGATAGTACCGTGGGAGTTCTATTTATATCAGGTTGCCGTGCAAATGAACCAATTAAAACCCTACATATTTCTCCAGGCCTTCTTTGTGGGGAAGCTTCCTCCAGCGAGAAAACAGTTTCCCCATTTTTTTAAATTATTTTATTTTTGAATGTAATCGAGGCAACAGTTGGATTGCTTATTTCCAGAAAGAAAATTGGGAGTCCCTATATCGGGAAGCTGTTGTGTAATAATTCTTTATGGGGGGAAGTCCTCTGTGTAATAAGACTTATTTATGTGGGAAGCTCTTGACTAATAAAGAGTTTAATAGACTCAAAAGTTATGTAGTAGGAAATCAGTTGTCCATATTGACAAATAAATATAATTATAATTAATAAATATTTTTTTATCAACATATAAATGTGTTTATTAATTAGTTTTGAAAATTTATAAATTTATTTGAAATGATAGAATTAGATTTTTAAGTTAATGAGCAATATTAAAAAATTATCATTGTTAATTTTAATGTGTATAATATTTTTATAGTTTAGAACATCCAAAGGACATTATTAAATAAAGGGTTGTGGTTTAATTGATTGGGTATAATATTAATGGTGGTGGTATGTTATTTGATTATGAATTCAAATTGTAAGAAAGTACAATAATATATGTTAGAAATATTGGAGACTATAAAAACTTCTTTTCTATTCAATTATCCCTCATTATTAAAACATAAAATTGTTATATAATAACATATTAGATGGAATAAGCACACCCAAGTGATACAAATATCTAATTATCAAATAATGTATTGAATTCTACATTATCTTGAATGATGCTAACAATATTGCCTTTAATAATACATTATCTTGAACGATGCTGATCATATTGCCTCTAATAATAATTGCCAAAGTTTATTAAAAGTATATTTGTTAAAAATAATTGAAATGTAAAATTCTTCTCTATTAATTATGCTTCATTGTTTAATGATAAAAATGATATATAATAAAACATAATATGGAATAAGCACACCCACGCAATGCAAATTCTTAAAATTGAGTAAAAATTATCCCAACTTAATAACAAGTGAAGTGAAAACATATGCAAAATATAATGATTGAAACATAATTAACACTATTTAAAATTACACTAAAACTAAAGCAAAAATGTGTTATATCTACCTTTCTTTATTATGATCTAAGTTCTAAAAGTGTTACAAAATAATATCAAAGATGGAATAACTACATTCTAGGAAATTTCACCGTCGTAAAATTCACTGCCAACAATTGGCCATGGGAAAATTCACCACTATGACAAATTCACCGAAAATTCACCACTAGAAATTTACCATGGGAGAAAATTCATCGCACTGAAAATTTGCAATTAATTTTCTATGGTGGTGAATTGTTGGTGTGAATATATGCACCTGCATGATACACATCCTTGAGAAACTTTAAAAAATTAATCAAACATAGGAATAGGTGGTGTTTTCTCATACAAGCCTACTTATAAAATATTTGTTTCTACATAATTTTAGATTACAATCTTTGACTATTTAAGTGTAATTATGAAAATGTTAATTATGTTTGAATCTTATATTTATGGATATTTTTGGCTTCACTTGGTTGTAAGTTTGGTTAATTTTTCCTCTTCTTAAGGATGTGTCTGTTGTGGGTGCTCTTATTTCATTTTTTTAAAATAAATAATCAAACTTACAAATAAGTGAGGTTTTTATGAGAAAGCCTACCTATTAAATATTTGAAGGAAGAGGTAGAGGAATAAAAAAAATCCAAAATAGAGAGCATAAAACTCAAAGATGAAAGAGAGGATAAACTTCTTGTCTCTTCAAACTACTACTAAAGCAGAGCACTCATATATCTTCATACAAAATATTACCCCCTTTTTGAAGAGTTGTTGCTACAAGAATATGTTAACCACTCTCTTACAACATTTTTCATTACCAAATAGAACTATTAAGTCAACATATATCCCTAGAAAAAAAGAGCCAAAACAAAGATACTAATTATAATTAATCTCAAATACTTTTCTAGTATTGGATAAGATTTGAGATCAAATTCAAAAATTAATTCAGAGGCAAAATTATCTTGATGCAGTGAATGGGAAGGAAGAATAATATGGATCTGGATTGGAGAAAGATATCTTGCATCTATGAGCTAAAGGAATGTAGATGGTAGGAGAGGAAGTGGTCTACGAAGGAATAAATGAAGGTGGGGATGTAGTTAGGATTAATTCCAACATTCCCACTTAATCACAATTATTGTCATCTATGGCACCCAATCAATCTTGTTGATAGATAAAACTTTATTTCCCTAATTTCTTGGTGAAAATATTTTTAGATTTATCTTGAGACGTGCAAAAATTCAAAAATATTTCTCCATAGTTGATTAGTTCTCTAATTAAATGACATCTTGTGTCAATATGTATGCTTCTCTTGTGAAAAATTGAATTCTTTGAAAAAGTGATAGCTGAGTTGGTATCATAATATATCTTTGTTCCCACTTTTTTCTCTTGCCCGGGATCTTTCAAAAATATTCTCATCTAAATTAATTGACATGATGTACTTGTAGTTGCTACATACTCTACTTCAGCAAATGAAAGAGTGACAATTGATTGTTTCTTTGAACCCCATGATACTACACTTGTTCCAAAATGAAAAATATAACCAGAAGTACTCTTCCTATTATCAATGCTTCTTGTACAATCACTATGCATATACCCTACGAGTTTCAACTCAATTGACCTTGAATAAAGAATGCCATAATTCCTTGTTCCACTCACATATTTGAGGATTCTTTTCCTTTCTTGACAATGAGATTCCTTTAGGGACTCCATAAACCTTGAGAGAAGACTAATTGCATACATAATATCTGGCCTTGTGGTTTTCAAATACATGAGACTACAAACAAATGTGTTATACAAATTTGTATAAATATTGGCTCCTTTATCATCCTTACTTAATTTTATTCCTATGACAATTGGTATTGGAGATGATTTACAATTTCATATTAAACCTCCTTAGAATGCCATTAGCATACTTAGATTGGGAGATGAATATACCATTATCACTTTGATTCACCTCAATGCCAAGGAAATACTTCATGATACCTAAATCAATCATTTAAAATTATCTTTTCATGTCTCCTTTGAACAAATAAATTGTTAAATCACCTACGAATATTAAACGATAAACATACAAACAAAAAATTATGATCTCACCTTTCTCATTCATCTTGGTATACAATGTAGGCTCACTTTTACACCTATTGAAGCCATTTTGTGAAAGATAAGAGTCAATTCTACTATGCCAAGACCTTGGGACTTGCTTGAGTCCATATAGTACTTTCTTGAGCTTGTAGACTTTGTCTTCTTGACCCAAAATCTTATACCTAGGTGGTTGCTCCACATAAAATTATTCTTCAAGACAACCATTCAAAAAGCCAATTTTACATTCATTTGGTAAAATGGCCACTTTTTTTGTGCTACTAAATTGCAAGTATTATTCTTGTGGTGTCTAGACATTCTACTAGAAAATATGTCTCATTGTAATCAACCTCATACTATTGTGAATATCCCTTATCCACTAGCCTTTCTTTATAACTTCCCATAAATGACCATTTGCATTTGATTTGGTTTTCTAAACCAACTTCATTCCTATGACATCCTTGACTTTTGGAAGGCTTGCTAACTCCCATGTTTGATTTTTTTTCAATTGCATTAATTTTTTCATCCATTGCATTTACCCATTATTCATGTTTAATTGCATCTTCAAAATGAATTGGATCTCCTATTTGTGAATAAAATTAAATAAGAGAAATCATACCAACATTATTCTAACCTTGAATTCCTCTTTTAGATGGATTTTATTGTCCATTTGAAGGAGTAGATGCTAGAATGTGTGTTTTTGTCCTTACATTTGATGATGTTGTCAATTTTTGTCCACTTTGTTTACCATGAATGGGTGTGGAAGGAGCCACATTTGAAGGAGTACCTACTAATATAAAAACTTATTTATATTCTTATGGTAAGTTGGTTGCTATATTGATTGTTTTTTCCCAAAGTTCCATCCCATGCTTCATCTTCTAAAAACTCCACATCTCTACTAATTATAATTTTTTGGTTGTTGGATTATAGAGTTTTTATGCCTTGGATTCATCACTATATCCGAAAAATATACATTTTTCTCCTTTCTTGTCTAATTTTCTTCTTAACTCATTTAGAAAATGTCCATATTCCACACATCCAAATACTCTCATGTTAGTGTGTCATAGAAAAAGGAACCTTTATTTGACATGGGATTAATTCATGATAAATTGGACATAATGATGCCTTAATCTAGTGTTCTAAGGCATTTTATGCATCCACACTAGGTCTTGGACCCTTGCAAATTGAACAAAATCTTTTTAATGAAATCTTGTGAAGGTGTTGTGAAGTGGTGTAAGACATTTCTACATTCTTCTAGAATCTATTTATTGTAATTCACCTTAAAATAACCTTTTCATCACTAATCAAGTCCTACTTTGAAGTGTTGTAAAGTCTTGTAACAAGATTTCATGCTTTTCTAGGCACATGTTCACTATTTATCCCTTTCTCATGCTTTATTTAACCCATTTATTGAGCCCCCATATGCTTTAATTTAGTATATTTTTGAATCTTAACCCGACAAACAACATTAAATACAACTTAATTCCTGACACCTATTTTTAGGTCCTAGGTGGGACCCATTTGCCATGGGTGATGAATGTGTCCCCCCTTGGCTCCAAATCCAAAAATTTTAAATTTTCTTTTCAGGTTTTTATTCAAAAACACTTGATGTCAACCTGTGATGAGGTATGAATGGTTAACTAAGGCACACATGTTTATAAACATGTGATTTTCACCTCAGTCTCCATTCCTCATAATCTCCTCATCTCTTAATCATTTATTCATATAATATTTTATCTCAAGTGAAGCAAGTTAGGGCTTCCACATTACAAGACATCAATTTATCTTCCTAAGACATCCAAGGGTAGATTGTACATGTTTTGTTGCAGACTTTCAAGATCTATCATCATGGAAAGGTAATCTATTCCATTATTGCATGTTTCATTCTATTCCTTTATTATTTTTGTTTAATTAGCTAAATGGGGTTTTATTAATGAAAATCCCTCATTAGAAAAACTATCTTAAGCTATTTTTCAAGAATTTTATGAGATCCGAACTTGGGTTTCCATCAGAAATTGTTGTCCAAGTGTCAAAGTGCAAGACAAAACTTTGAAGTTGCAAAAATTTGAAAGTGGAATGATTTACCATGCATGGTGAATGAGTCCCTCATAAGGTTCAGATATGAGTTAAATACAAATCTAGATCCTCGATTGTCATAAAAAAACTTTTGTGTAGAAAAGTCCTGATCCGGGACTGATTCACCCAAGGTGGCGAATGATTCCTAGTCAGCCTAAAGTCAAGTTTCATCAATTTTCAAATTATTTTCCATTCATCTCTAGTTTACCAAGTGCACCACTCTGAGAACCAACATATTGTTTAGTTTAATTTGCATTTTGTTCATTCTTTAAAGCATTTTTTTAAACAACACTATGTTTTCAAACATAACATAGATATTAATTTTTGATTCATAATCTATTTTTTAGATCATTAAATTGCATTTAGATCATCTCATTTATTCTTAATAACATCACACATAGCATAATTTGAATGAACTAGTTAGCATTTTCTACCCTACCTCTCTCCTTTTAGGTGAAAAACCCTATAAGAGCTAGAGAAGTCCTAAAGAGCCAAAAATCAATGGTTTAGAGAGTAACATTATGTTTTCTTCCAATCCATCACACTTCTTCTAGAATCATGTTCTTCAAACTCTTGCTTGGACATGTATTGATAATATATGTTGCATAAGCTACAACTTCAACCCAATACTCATTTGACAAACATGTTTTTCTTTCAACATGCTTCTTGTCATTTCCACGATTGTTCTACTTTTTTTCATCTACCCAATTTTTTTGAGGTGTGTATCTAGTTTCGAATTGCTTGTGAATTATGTGATCTTTGCAAAAATTTATAAATTCATTTGAGATGTATTCACCACCTGTATATATTCTCAATGCTTTGATTTAATGTCCACTTCTCTTTTCTACAAGAGCCTTGAATTGATGGAAGAAATCAAACACTTCATTATTTTTCTTTATAAAGTAAACCCATATTTTCCTTGAAAAATATTCAGTAAAAATTAAAAAAGTAGAAACTTCCACCAATTGAGGGTATTTGCATAGGTCCAAAAAAATATAAATGCATAATCTCCAAAGGTGCTTTTGTTCTAATTGACTTGCCAACTAGAAATGTTTCTCTATGTTTTTTTCCCAAGCTACATCCTTCACAAACTCTTTCCAGTTTCTTTATTAATGGAAAAACCTTTACTAGACTCTTTGAATGTAGCATTAGCATTTTTGGCCCATCTTTCTCCTTCTAGGTGAAAAACCCTAGGATAGCTAGAAAGAAAGTAGGGCCCAAAAATCTATGTTACATTTTGGTGAACCCACTTTTTTAATACTTCTATTTTCTGATTTTGAGTCCTTTATCATCATAGATCTAGCTTGTATTAGGATTTGCATGATTCATTTGCATGCTAGGTGTTAAATTTTGCATTCATAAAAATTACATTTAGGTTGTATTTTTGGCATTTAAATTCATTTAAATTTTGTGAAATTCTACATTTTTTTAATTGAGGACTACATCATAGCACTCAGAACAAATCTAAATCCCTCAAAAATTTATGAAAATTCAAACAAAAGTTCATAATAGGAGTCATTTGCCATGTTGGGCGAATCAGTCCCTTCTGACCCTAAAATTGTCTTTTATAGAGCTAAAAAACCTATATTTAGGCTTTTTTTTGGTTCCCTTTCATACTTGTATTAGTTGGTTGCATTTATGTATCATCCATTTCATCAAACCTAGCCTAAATTAACTTAGTTCATGCATTATTTAGTTCCAAATTTTTGCATTAGAAAAAGTGCATTTAGCTTACATTTTTGCATAAAATTTCCTTAAATTTTTCTATAATTCTAGAGATCCATCTTAGGTTTGCATATTATAGCATTAAACACATCAAACACACTTCAAAATTTTTGAATTTTTTTCAAAAAACCAATACTGCAACTCATTCACCATATTGGGCGAATCAGTTCATATCTAGATTTTTAATTCTCTATTCC
>VDFB02272451.1:0-37388 GCA_007258455.2 Sequoia sempervirens | reverse complement strand
GCATTGTCTTGTCAATGCATTATAGTTGGTCATGTATTGAAGACATGATGAATATTGACTAGATCCATCTTGGCACGACATATGTGTGAGAATAGCCATCCTTCTAGCACCATATGTGAGCACCCCTAAATCTTCAAATGGCTAAATCTCGAACAATCCATAACATGGGTTAGTTCATAAAAATGAAAACTTATTAATGATTCTATGAAATAATACATATACTTCATGAACAAAATGAAATAACAACATAAACCAATAAAAATATTTGAGAAAAACAATGCACACCTATTCGATAGTGGATTGGTATCACTTTGATGTGAAAAGTGACCATTTACAAACCCTTGACAAGCTTAAATGATGAATATGCAATGCTATGACAATGAAGTGGACAAAATTAGCTGTCAATGTGAGGAGAGTAACCTTGCATCAAGATTGTGGATGATCAAAATGAAGGATAGCCTCTCCATTTATAGAATATTTTAATGAGAGAAGAGGCCAAGGGGATGAATGTGGGACTACCTTTCAACCAATGGAAATGTGACACTTGTCAATAGATTGATGGGTGAAGCATGTGCATTTTTTGATGAATGTTCTGGGCATGTGCAGGATCATGGTATGCCAAACAGGCCCTGAAGTGGCAAAAAATTCAGAAAAATTAGTATTAGGCAACTTGACATAAATATTTGAATAAGTTATCTATATTATTTCAAAAATATGTAAGAATAGAATTTGTATAAAATTGAATGTAGTTTCTAAAATACTAGGTTTATTTAAAAATAAATAAAATCTATTTTATGAAAATTTGAAATTTCAATGCAAGTAGTACTTAAATTTCGTGGAAAAAATAAGAAGTAAGTAACTGCCTCACCACCTCCTAACCATAATAAAATGATAATATTTTTTTGTATGATTTTATATATAAGTAGAGGACTCATGACTGGATGTGATGCATATTTTTTTGTAATTTTTTTCCAAGTAAATAATTAATTATGATTTTTTTATTACAACTTTTAGAAAATATAAAAAACTCGTCTGTCTGACCACCTTAACTTGGTCAAAAATTCATGAAATTTAATTTTTCTTTTTTTAATCATATAGTATGTAAAGCATAGAATGTGACACATGTTTTGGATTCAAAAAATATGGTACCGTTTGAAAGTTATAGATGTTTTTCAATCAGCCTATCGATCAGGACTTTAGTCGTAATTCTAATAGAAAATAAATAATAATTATTTATTAAATCTCAAATTAAATCATAATTTATATTTTTGGAAAGCTGAGAATCTCCTCTAAAAACCCTTTTCGTTTCATTAATTTTGGGTGAAAAAAAAGTCGTCAGCCACATACCCTACAAATATTGCCACTTTTTGGCATACCATGATCCTGCACATACCCTTCCAATAAATGACATTATGTGGCCTTTTCAAATTTTAAATTTGGTTGCTTGGGGGAAGAGGAAATGGTCTTAAATGCCAAGTTGGGCACATGTAAGAGGTAAGTTAATGCTATGTTGGAAGGGAAAAATCATTTGAGAGGGAGATTTGAAATGAGGGAATATTCCACTTTTATGCCATGTTGATGGAAAATGAAGATTTAATAAATTAATTAAAATCATTTATTTGTGCAAGTGGGATGAGCCAGAGGATGTGACATGAGTTTAGATTAAATTAATCAGGATTAGATTAATTTAATGAGGGATTAGATGATTTGACTGTTGGACTTATATTTATGGATTAAAATAAATCAAAAGGAGATGAAAAGTGATTTAGACTTAGTTAATTTTTATTTTTTTATTTAGCTAAAGGGAATGATGTTAGAGGTTTAATTAAATAAGTAAATAAGTTTGATTTATTTAATTAAATGAGGAACTTTAGAAGTTAATTAAATAGGATTGGTTTATTTAATTAAAGGGGGACCTTAGGATTAAGGAAATTTGATTGATTTGATTAATAGAGGAATTAATATGGATTAATTAAGTAGTTAATAAAGGGATGATTTAAAGAAGAATCAAAGTTAGTTGATCATGAAAATTTTAATGTCTACACTTACCCCATAGATAGCCAGAAGCTCTATGGCCCCAAATTGAGTATGCATTTATTTTTAACAAAACAAGCCTAGATTTGGTCCACAACTAGCTAGACAAATGATCGAAGCTTGATCCACCTCATTTTCATTCCTCTTAGTTCTTGTCATTGCATGATTTTTTCTCTTGTTATTTTGACTTAGGAACTTAGATCATGGGCCTTGACTACCTTCTTCATCTTTTTCATTATTTGTCATGTTCATCTATACACGAGGATCTCTCTTGAATGTCTACTTTAGTGTGAGTTTGAAGGAAGTTCATCCTCTCACTAAAGTGGGGACTAAATGTGTCATAGAAAAAAGGGTGCTTTACTTGACATGGGATTAATTCGTGATAAAATGGAGTTGATAAGGTCTTAATCTAGTGTCATGATGCATTTAATGCATCCACACTAGGTCTTGGACCCTTTCAAATTGAATAACATGCTTTTAATGATGTCTTGTAAAGGTGTTGTAAAGTCTCGTAAAGGACTTTCATGATTTTCTAGACTTAATGAGCCCATTTCTTCTAAATTCAACATTATAAAATATGTTTCATAACATTATTACATAAACTTAGAAGGTTTGCAAGACAAATTTAATGATAAACAAGTGTTTTAATATGCCTTTCACATTCTCATTGGTTCGTGTTCCTTCCTAGGCTATGTGGACCTCATTTTAGTGTTGTAAAGTGTATTGAATCACAATTTCACATTGAATTTTGTGTCGCAAGTCCAAAATGAAATTTACATCATCATTCATAGGTTCCTATTAACCCATATTGTGCATCCTGAGGCATAATTTGATCTAATAACTGACATAGTCATCATCTAAGCCTAATTTTCTTACTTCTCGACATTCCAGCTAACAAAAATGGCCCCTATGGGACCCACTCACCACTGGTCATGAATTAGTATCATCTAAGTGGTACCCATTCACCATTAGTGGTGAATGAATCCCATTTGAGCCACTTTCAATGTTTTGAGTAGAAAAAATTAGGTTTTATGTTTAATTTTTCTCCATGTTGGCCTTAGGGATCCAATTAATGGGAAAATAAGGTGACCTTCCTATAAAATCACCTCTCTTAACTCATTTTTACATCCATCAACCTATTTCACATATTCATCCACCAATCTTTCATTGCAAGTCAAGCAATTTAGGGTTTTGTTATTGCATGTCATTAAGAAAGCTTCTAAGGACATTCAAGGGCTAAATCTTCCTCCATTGTTGCAAAATTCAAGATCAACATCATGGAAAGGTAATAAACTCCATTATTATATTTTTAATTACTTTCTTTCATCATTTTTGTTTAATTACCTAAATGGGGTTTGACCAAGGCAAACCCCCATGCCCTAACATTCAACATTTCTTCTCCTCTTCTTGTGTATTTGTAGATTAGGTCACTTGGAAGCATGGAAATAATTAAAAATCAAGTTAGAATATTACTCAAGTATTCTCTTAATTCAACAATTAAGGAATCAAAATCAATTATTTTAAGACCCATAAATCACAGTTTCAAAAGTGGATGCCTATAGGGCATGAAAGTGCAAATCGAAAACTTTTGAATCCATCTTTGAAAATCCAGAAATTCAAAAATGGACTCATTCAACATTGGTGGAAAATGAGTCCAATCCCAACATCAATTTTTGGATTTTTACACTTTTAGATACACATTTGTCAAAAATAGGTGCCGATATAGTTTGGAAGAACTGGGATTCATTCACCTAGAATGGTGAATGAGTCCATCTAGTCCTGAAAATCAGCATCAAAAGTATTTCAAAAGAAATTCCCAATCTCCTCCAAGGTTTGAGGTGCACACTTTCAATTTGATTCATTAATGTTGTAGTTTTCCATTAATTTTTAGGTGATTTTGTATTACACAATGTGTTTTCAAACAAGTTTTTTTCCTTTAGTTTTAACTCATTAGTCAATCAATGTCATTTGATTCCTGAATTCAAGGATTATATCTATGAATATTTCCTTATTATTCTATCCATATTACATTGAATTTGAATGTAACATAACCATTTTTGGCCCATCTTTCTCCTTCTAGGTGAAAAACCCTAAAAGCGATACAAAGCGAGTGCCAAAATACTATGTTACAGTAATAAATCTATTCCCCTGCTTTCTATGGATGTAACATTTATGGTGAACCACATAATATCTATGTTATGTGTTGTCTCTTTTGCATATTTCTTTCTACTATTATGTTTATATATCTGCACTTCTTTATTAACAATTGGTATCAGAGCTTGATGAAGAAACTTGATGAAGAAGCTTGGTAGTATAGCTAGTTTGGAAATTGGTGTAGAATTTCATAAGTTATTGAGGAGGTAGATAAATTATTTTTTGGATAGAATTTTGACTGAGGAAGGTGTTTAGGGAGTAGGGAATAGGGAGCAGAGAAAAATAACTTCTTGTTTTTCAGGGTGCATATGACTATTAAAAAGGTTGGAGGAAAGACCTTGGGAAGGATGCACATATCATTGAATGGGTTGTGAAAAAACAATAAGGGGTTGCTTTAAAAACTAACGAGTATATGGTGTCTACGCATGTGTATAAGGAGGTTTCAAATGCACATGGACAGGTGGCACACACATGTTTGAAGGCTACAGTGAGCTAGAGTGTGGTAGTAGAAAATTATCAAGTGAAGATCATAGGGAAACATTTGTCGACTGTGCACAAATAATTTGAGGTGGTGCATTGAATATTGAAAGTTGGGCTAAACTTAGAGGAGGCAGTGTTTGAAGATGAGATGACTACACAAAATGTGAAGAAAGAGGCTGCATATAATCTTTAAGAGGATGCATGTCAACTATTGGCAGTAATAAACTATTTGAAGGCACATGAAGATTTGAAAAATTATTTGGAGGTAGCAATATTCTTCTTGCCTATGCTATATGAGCTTTCCTGCAAGTAAGAAAGTGTGAATGGGCAGGTGTATGGTATGTACACAAGCTGATTGGAGGCATTATCAATGGCATACCTTTTCCCACCAATTAAGAGGTGATACAATATATTAATGTAGAGTGGAGGACTCATGTGGAAAGCAGTTTTAGTGGATACATTGAATAGGAAGAAACAAATTAGGGAGGCCCACACCCATGTGGAGATGAAATGGTGACTATGAAAAGGTGGTTAGCAGATAAGAGGGACAAAGAGTCTGAATATGGCATTGGAATTGACTGAAGAGATCGATTAAGGTAACCATGATGTATTTTGATAAATTGATTTCTTAATTTGAGTGCAGATTTAGTGTGAGAAGTTTATGATTTTTTTTGTAATCTGGAGTTGTGTAGGAAGAGGTCCAACAGACCCAAATGCTCGATCAATGGCAAGAGAATTCAATGAATCCCGCTTTTTAGTCTTGTTGAATATAGGGTCACCAGGTTAAAAAGGAGTAGGAGAACTATTAATAGAGCCTATGGTGGAGTTATATCAAGTTCAACTGTCAAAGTACCTAAAGAGATTTCTGCAAACAGTTTGTTGGGGATTGATAGTGCAACTATTATATTTTGGTCTATGGTGAAAAACTAGGGTAGGATTATAGTGAAGAATGTGATAAGCAATCTAATGGGAAGAAGAAATGAGAAGCTCTTGAGATGCTCATTATTGTAGCAGAGATGGATACAATGGTAGTGGTGGCCTATGGATGAGTCACACTTGTTACATAAATTTGGGGTGCCACTTGTGATGGTGCCTTATTGGCTAAAATGTTAACAAAGTGATCCAAGTAATGTTCTCATTCCATGTATGCATTCATCCAACATTGTTCATGTAGTGAGAGTATTGAGCAATCTGACAGATGCAATGATCAAGAAAGTATAATGGGAGAAGTTTCAGCATGTGGGCAAGTATAATGTTAACGAAGCGACATGGTGAATTCCCTCATTCTAGTTGTGATAGATTTCTTGGTGTTTTTCTTTCAAGATGAAGTTGGATTTCTCTCAATATAGTCAAGATGTGACAATGGGAGAGAAGTAGGGGAATATCTGATATGTTATAGTAGTTGTTGGACTTCAAGTGGGAGAATGTTGGGTATATGAAGCCTAATGGATAGATGTGTCCATTCTTTTTCTCTTTGACCTTTCATATTTCCTCTTGAAGGAATATTATATATATGATGATGTACGATAATGTATATTGAAAAGAACAAAGATTAACAAATCTATTCCCCTACTTCCTGTGGATGTAGCCTTTATGGTGAACCACATAATCTTTGTGTTATGTGTTATCTCTTTTGCATATTTATTTCTATTGTTATATTTATTTATCTGTGCTTATTTACTAACACTCTTATGGATGCTTTTATTCCATGTTTTTGAAAATATTAATCAAACCTGAATAATGCTTTCACAAGTTAGCCTACCTATAAAATATTTGTTTCTACATAATTTTATATTACAATCTCTTACTATTTAAGTGTAATTTAAAAAAATCATAATTATGTTTTAATCTTCATATTTATGAGACAATCAAACAAAATGGAAAATATTTATATTTAAAATATATACATACATAAATACAATAATTTATAAATAGATCAATTATATCACAATATATAGAAAAAATAATTGTATTGAATTTATAAATTTTCAAATAAAATTTTATAATTAGATTTATTTAACTTATTTTATTTTGTTGAGCAAACTTTTGAATTCAACTATGTATCCTTTTTAATCTTTCAAATGACACTCATGAACTGTGAAAAACACATGCCAACTATTTTATTTTATTTTATTTGAACATTATCTTAAAAATGTAGAACAATTTTAAATAAATAATAATTGTAATATTAAACTACAGTTTATTATGTTGAAGGCATTTCCTTATTTGAGCTTTCAAAACTCTTTTTTTTCTACTTTCTTGCCGCTATTGGTTTTTGTTCCTCCAAATTCTTGCCCGATCATTATTGTGTAACACTTAGCTAAGAAGTTTCGTATAGTAACATGAAAATTTCTAATTTTAAAGTGGTATTTTCATACATAAAAATTTGTGGTGATATAGAAGAGAATAGAATAACTTTAGTTGTCGTCATTTTTTGCCTTGCTTTTATACTTAATTGAATAGAAGAAATGGTCCTAAGCATTTTAAGAGACTTGACAAAATTGTCAATTGTGAATCTAAGTAGAAAAGTATGAATGATGAAATATCTGTGTATAGTGGATGAAAATGTCATCAAATATGGTGAACACTTAGATAGTGAACATATCAAACCACCTGGGAGTGCCACCACCGATAGCCGATTATTGAATATCATAATAAAAAACATGTTGCAGCACACTTGTGACTAGACCGAATGTCATCGACATTCTCTTGCAGTTGGGGACCTTGTACACCGCTCAAGCCCTGGATAAGGCACTGCCTCCTATGCCCAAAGATACCATTCACTTCATGAAAGCCATACCATTCGATTTTTTTAAAATATAATAATAATTGATTAATTAATTAATTAATTAATATATATATAATATATATTATTATATTTTAAAATTATATATATATGGAAAAAAAACCAAAATTTATCATAATTAACCTTCCACACTTCTTCGACGTACCCATTGCACACTAAGGTGCCTTTGCAATAGCTAGTATTTAAAAATAAATAAACTTTCTTAATACAATGCTTTATGAACTGGGTTGACATAGACATTGTCGTTCAAATGATTAAACCCCAAGTATTGGCGATTATTCCGGAGCATGGTGCATGGCTTTGGGAAATTAGAAATAAGAGAGTTAAAACTATAATTTCAAGGGTAAAGGAGCAGTGTGCTCAGGAATTGAAGGCTGCAACTAGTGCAGCAACTTGATTCTAAGAGATTTGCAATCAATAACTAGGCCATTAAAGTAGTGGTGGCAGCGATAGAAGAAAGGAGATTGGTACTTGTACAAGAACTTTTCCTGGATCGCTTTGAAGTCAGGGAAGCCTATGCACACCCCTGCAAGAAAGTTAGGAGGATTTAGAGGTTGTCTAGTCTTTAAAAGGCTTAAGGGTTAGATGGAGAATGTGTGGAAAAGCACCAAGAACTGCTTGGTAGTAGCAAACATAAATTGATAGTAGGGTTGGCAAGTGAACAAGGCTGTCTAATAACCTTTAGGACCTATAGGTTGAGTGGTGGAGAGAAACACCAAGGGTTATCTTTTGAAGACCCAGAGCATTGAGCTAGTGATTGACTCAATCCAACCCTGCCCCTATCAGATTGGTATCATAGCTTCGAAAGATTTGGGAAAGTAGCTTATATGTCAGAAGTTGAGTCAAGTGAGATGCCCAACATGGTGACAAATGCACAACTAGCCAAGATGGTTGAAGAACAAGAAGAGGACAACAAGTCTCTAAAAGAAAGAATAGAGCAACTTGAGGAAGCACTGAGCAAGGTGAGGTTGGAAGGTAAAGTGCCAAAAGAAGAAGAGGTTGCAGAGGAAGAAAAAGTCCCTGAACTTGACCCTATTCTAGAGGAGGAGCCTTTCTTGAAGGCATTAAAAGCCCTGAGTGGAAAAGGACTTGAGGGCGTACCACTATTCAATGGGAAGATGGATCTTGATTTGGTCATGGATTGGATAGATGGCATGGAGAACCACTTTGAATGTGATGGAGTCATAGAAGCACAGAAGGTGAAGGTGGAAAAATCAAGGTTGAGAGGATCAACTTTGACATGGTGGAAATTTGTTTAGACTGAAAGGGAAAAAGAAGGCAAGCAACCCATATCAACCTGGAAAGGAATGGTTGCTAAGGTAAAGGAAGCATATATGCTAGATGACTATGAGATCCAACTTCACAAGAAGAGGAAGAGTTTAAGGCAGAAATATCAAGATGTCAACACCTACACTGAAGAGCTCCAGAAGCTTTGCTTGAGATCAAATGTTTTAGAGGATGAGAGCCTGAAAGTGGCTAGGTACCTTAATGGTTTAAAATGGAACATTCAAGAAGAGATGGCCCTTTTGAGTCCTAAAAAAATCCACCAATGTTATCAGCTGGCTATAAAGATTGAAGAGAGGAATAAAAGAAAGCATGATGAGTCCTCTAAAGGCAGAGGCAAAGGTAGAGATCAAAGAGGACAATGTGGAGGTTACCAAGGAAGAGGTAATGATCACAGGAACCAAGGAGAATCTAAGCTTACTGAGAATGGAGGTGAAACATCGTCAAGAGGAGGATTTAATAGAGGAAGAGGACCTCAAGGAGGTTCAAACAGAGGAAGAGGAGTAGGAAAAAGTAACTCTTACTTTGCCACCATGAAATGTTACCATTGCAATCAGCTAGGTCATCCAGCTTACAAATGCCCGGAGAAAGCTTCTTCTTCAAGCAATGAAAAGAGAGTTGCCTATGCACAAGATGACACCATGAGTGTCAAATCACCTAAGATCAGTCATATAGAATCAGAAGTAGGTGAAAATTCGATGTTTAATAGGGTTTTGAACAAACAACCGGTCAAAGAAGAACCCAAGCAAAGGAGAGCTTTGTTTAGAGCAAGGTGCAAGAAATTTGGAAAGGTATGTAAGGTCATTGTAGATTCTAGTTCTACAGATAATATCATCTTTGAGGAGGCAGTAACTAAGTTAAAATTGTAGAAGGTACCTCATACCAATCCTTACAAAGTCATATGGTTGAACAAAGGGCAGAGTGTTCTAGTGAATGAGCAAGTTACAGTGGAATTCTCAATTGGAGGATATAAAGACAAGCTGATTTGTGATGTACTATCCATTCATGTATGCCATCTTCTACTTGGTAGGCCATGGCAATATGACAGAGGTGCTATATATCATGGGAAGGAGAACACCATTGAATTCAAGAAAGATGGGAGAACTTTAAAGTTGTAGTCATTATTAGAAGAAGATGAGGGGTAGTCAAAGGTTCCTAATATCATGTTGAGCAGTGGCAAGGAGTTCATTAAGGACCTACATCAAGGGAATGAAGGATATGTGGTCCTAATGCAGTCAAAAGATGAAGAAAAGGCTAAGAAGATAGTCATACCTGAAATAGTTCAAAGGCTACTAGAAAAGTATAAGAAAATTGTCAGTGATGGTACACCTACAACACTACCTCCAAAGAGCGCAATAAGTCATCAAATTGACTTCATACCTAGAGCCTCATTACCTAATAAAGCAGCATAAAAACTCACACCAGATCAGAATCTTGAAGTGGCTAGACAAGTGAAGGAGTTGTTGGATCAAGGCTTGATTCAAAAGAGTATCAGCCCTTGTGCAGTCCCAGTTGTTTTGGCAACAAAAAAAGGCGGTAAGTGGGGATTATGCACTGATTCAAGAGCAATTAATAGAATCACAATTAGGTATAGATTCCCAATACCTAGAATTGAAGACTTGATGGATTGTCTTGGAGGTGCAAAATTCTTCACCAAGTTAGATCTTAAGACCGGGTATCATCAAGTTAGAATCAAGGAGGGTGATGAATGGAAGAAAACTTTTAAGACAAATGATGGGTTGTATGAGTGGAAAGTGATGCCATTTGGCCTCTCAAATTCCCCTAGCATGTTCATGAGACTAATGAATGAGGTGCTTAAGGATTTCATAGGGATTTTTGTAGTAGTCTACCTTGATATACTGATTTTCAGTAAGATAGTAGAAGAACATTTGAAACATGTGGAGATGGTACTTAAAAGGCTGCAAGAAGAACAATTAGCAATCAACCTTGAGAAGTGTGAGTTCTTCAAATAAGAACTTGTGTCTCTAGGCTTTGTAGTATCCCAAGGAACGTTGAAGATGGATCCAAGCTAGGTGGAAGCCATCCTAAACTGGCCTACACCAACCACAGCAACAAAGGTAAGAAGTTTTCATGTTTTGGATGAATTTTATAAGAAGTTCATAAGAAATTTTAGTGGTATATGTGCACCAGTACTAGATACAATCAAGGGTGGTCTAAAAACAAAGTTTAGATGGAGTCAAGAGGCTGATAAAGGATTTGAAAAAATGAAACAAGAAGTGGCAACTCAACCAATTTTGTTATTTCCTACTTTTGATAAGTTGTTTATAGTTGAGTGTGATGCAAGTGGAGTAGCAGTAGGAGGAGTACTTAGTCAAGAAGGTAGGCCTGTAGCCTTCTTTAGTGAAAAGCTCAATGAAGCCAAACAAAAATACTCACCTATGATCTGGAATTATATGCTTTAGTGCAATCCCTTAGGAAGTGGAGGCATTATTTGTTACCCAAAGAGTTTGTGGTCTTCACAGATAACCAGGCACTCAGTTACATCAACACCCAAGAGAAGCTGAGTAATAGACACTTGAAATGGATGGAATACATCCAAGCTTTCACTTTTACCATCAAGCATAAGAAGGGACAAATGAATAAGGTGGAAAATGCATTAAGCAGTAGAATGTTGACAATGTAGGAGATACAGCTAAAAAGCATTAGATTAGAAAGTTTCAAAGACCTCTATGGTGAGGATGAAGATTTCTCAGAAGCCTACAAGGTATGTTCATATTTTGAAAATCACTTTCATAGTCAATATGCTGAGTATACACTAGAAAATGGATTGTTATTTAAGGGTAATCTGTTATGTGTCCCAAGAGGATCAATGAGGGAAAAGCTGATCTAAGAGAAACACAATGGCAGTCTTAGTGGGCATTTTGGTATTAACAAAACTTTAGAGCTAGTTTAAAGGTTCTATTACTGGCCTAAGTTAGCAAGAGATGTCAGAAGATATGTGGAACAGTGTGTTGTTTGCATGAAAGCCAAAGGGGGAGCTAGCAATGCTAGTTTGTATCAACCCCTACCTATTCCTAACAAACCATGGGAATGTGTGAGCATGGATTTTGTGGTAGGTCTTCCTAAGACCAAAACTAGTTTTGATAGTGTTTTTGTAGTTGTGGACGGATTTAGCAAGATGGGTCACTTTATCCCTTGCAAGACCACACATGATGCAAGTTATATAGCCCATCTCTTTTTCAGGGAAGTTGTAAGAATCCATGGATTTCCATTAAGAATTGTATCATATAGGGATGTGAAATTCATGAGCCATTTTTGGAAAACACTATGGAGAAGATTAGGAAAAAATTTGTCATTTGGATTGGCTTACAATCCTTAGACCGATGGTCAAACAGAGGTGGTTAACAAAGTGCTAGGTAATCTTTTAAGGTTTTTGACAAAGGAATATGGACAGACATGGGATGTGGTGATTTTTCAAGCTGAGTATGCTTATAATGACAACGTTAATAGAACTATAGGGAAAATTCCATTTGAAGTTGTGTATGGGATGCACCCAAGAGGAATTTGTGAACTTAGAAACCTTGGAGCTCAGGAGAATAGGAGTGGACATGCAAAAGAATTCACTTAGACCATGAAGGAGATTCATGAGCAGGTTAAGAAGACAATCACATCAGCAACACAAAAATTGAAAGATAAAGTTGATGTGTCAAGGAGAGATGTGCAATCTCAAGTAAGTGACTATGTGATGGTTCATCTTAACAAATCAAGGTTGTAGAAGGGAATGTCAACCAAAATGTAGATGAAAAGAGTAGGACCATGCAAGGTGTTAGCTAAGTATGGGAAGAATGCATACAAGGTGGAACTACCATCAGATTTGGGCATCTCTACAGTGTTCAATGTTGCTGATTTGATCAAATATAAGGGAAAAGTTAGTGATGAGGTTCAGAATAGTCATGAAATCTTCAAAGAAATTGGTAATGTACCCCTACCTAATCAAGAGCAGCCTCAGGTAGAGCAGATCTTGGAGTCCAGAGTGCAAATGTCTACAAGGAATAAGGTCTACATGGAGCACCTTATCAAGTGGAAGGGCAAGCCTGACTCAGAGGCCACATGGGTACAAGAAGATCAATTTAAGAAACTTGGCATTGACCTAGAAATGATCCCTCTTTCCAGTTCTTAGTGTTTGTGCTGAGAGGGGGAGAATGGTGCAAGAGCACCTGCCAAGGTGCCAAAGTACAAGCTTATCTTTGAAGTTATTGTTTTAAAATACTTTTGTTGTTTTGGTTTGGTCTTTTGGATCACTTTATTGGTGGTTGAGGACCTTTTTTCTTCTTATTCTAGAAGTTGAATAAGTCGGAATCATTTTTTTGGGTTGATTCCCAAGCTTTTGTCAAAAATTGCAAAACACACTATGTTTTACAAAAGCAAGCTTTTGGCCACTCTTAGGCTAAAATTGAAAACCTAACCATTTTCAATGCATTGTGAAAGATATCTCTTGATTTTTTGAATGGGTTAGAAGTTTTGAAGGTTGGCAGTTTTAGGAGAATAAGAAGAGAAACAATGATTTTTGTTAAAAAGGCTCTATTTTTCTGTTCTTGCGTGTGATAGCTACAAGAAATGAATTGAGGAAAGATATTGCTGAATTGAATAGAATGTAAATAAACCTGTTGAAACATTTCTTGTGGCATTTTAGTTAGTTTTTCCATCGCTTTCTTCCATTTGTAAATATTGTGTTTTTATTGTTTTGCTATTTTAACTGATAATCTCAGAAAAATGGAGTTCTAGCTTGTTTTCTGATCGTACCAAGAAGTATGGGTTTTGTGGAAACAAGGCTAGACTCCCTCCTTGTACATAGTGTAAATATAGGAGTCAGTAAAAGTTTAAAAAGCATGCTAAGGATCTTTCCCTAGGCGAGTTGTTTTATACCCGCTTTGGGAAAGACAGTGTTGCATAGTCCTAACACAGGGGTGATGAATTTCCATTCAATGCAAGGTGTATAAAGACTATAGGGGACCTTACAAAGCTTTGACAAGAGGCAGGATTCATCACCAAATCATTTGGTGGCTAGAGAAAGAAGATAGTCCTTTGTGTGTCCAAGAAAAGGCTTAAAAGGCCCTAAATTTCTCAAAAATAGTGATAGCCCTGTGTACGGCCTGAGAAGGTCTGAAACCAAAAGAATCTTGAAATGCTCCAAATTTTAGCCATGGTTATTTCTTTGAAGTTATGTTGTTCACTGAGTAGGGAGGAGTACTAAATTAAAACCCCGGCTAAGAGACCTAATAGGGCTCATGGGCTACTAGCCCTCCTAAAACCCTAACCAAGGGTATGGTGGCAGCAATAGAAGAAAGGAGATTGATACTTTGATAAGAAATTTTCCTAGATCATTTTGAATTCAAGGAAGTCTACGCACACCCCTACAAGCAAGTTAGGAGGATTTAGAAGTTGTCTAATCTTTAAAAGGCTTAAGGGTTAGATGGAGAATGTGTGGAAAAGCACCAAGAACTGCTTGGTAGCAGCAAACATAAATTGATAGTGGGGTTGGCATGTGACTAGGGGTTCCTAATAACCTTTAGGACCTATAGGTTGATTGGTGGAGAGAAACACCAAGGGTTATCTTTTGAGCACCCAGAGCATTGAGCGAGTGATTGACTCAATCCAACCTATCCCTATCAAGTAGCCTGGGTTTAGGGTTTTGGAATTGAAATATGTTTGGTTCATGTAAGAATTTTTAGTGGGTAATAATTTATGATTTTGATTTGAATTATTATTTTAAATATATATATATAGATAAAGAAGAATAAATTAAATTATATCACTGAGAAAATAGAAATGCAAGATATTGGTGTCAAACAAATCATCATTAGAATGAACAAAAGTAACAAGACATGCTGCTATAGCAGCAATAATAATTACAACAAATACAATAAGGATATCTTTTAGAAGAGGATATTGAACAACACTAATAACAAAAACTTAAACGTCTAAAATACAAATACTTCACTGTCTCCAAGAAGCAGCCTCCTTAACAAGATGTTTATCTGTCTACTGAATTATTTGTATTGGTGGGTATTATGATAGCCACTACAATCTTTATGTTCCATCAGTAAAATGTGATACCAAAATTCATCTGTAAATCTATAATAGAACTATAGTGGTTATCAATAATACTAAGACAATTACACATCCTAGATTAACATTTACCTTTTAATATTTTTAGCTAATAGGCTATTATAGGTGGGAATTCCCACCGGAAAAGTCTACTGTCTAATGCTAAGAAAGACTATTCCGATGGGATTGCCAGTAAATATGGACCTTCGACGATGGGATTGCATGGACAATATTTATGTGCATTACTTGACCCTTGGCTTTCCTCAAGAGGCTCCCTGTACTGTGTAGGGTAACCTATGTGTCTCTTCACGTGAAAGTGGGGAGGCAAGCATTGTAGGTGACATGCTTCATTTATACGCCAATAGTCAAATCCAATAGTCCACATTCAAGGGTCATGGTATATGTGAAGGGTTTATGGCGTAGGATGAGAGGAGGAATTCAGAGGAAGTTTTTTGGACAGCGGAGGAGCTTTTCTCTAATGGCTAGATTCGGTTGTTTCATCTCTCGTCTCTTCATCAACAGGAAACTCCGACAAGCCCAGCGAGATATTCAAAACTTGGGTCTCATCAAGCATTTCAATGCCACATTTTCCATTGAAAGAGGGGCAGAGGCTGGTGAAAGAAGTGCTGTTGAAAATTACTAGATGAGATAGAGGCAACCAATTTGACCTTTTAACAATGGCACTGTAGGAGGAGAACTGCCAACGAGGATCAGATCATTCAACAGGAGTATTTTCCTTTCCCCATCTCTTATAAAAAAATTTGTGTTTCTTTCTATTTCCCTTTATTATCAGTTCTAGATGGAGAACTTTGAGTTGTTGTATCTTCTTTTAAGCATTGAAAAGTGGAGAGTGTAAGTAGGATGAGGTTTTTTATGTTCATTGTCTCAAACATTAGATTTGCATCAGAATGCATTGGTATGGAGGCAAATAATTACAATAGCTGATTATAGAGCAATCTCATTTCTTGAAAAAATAGACTACAAAATATCCAATATTAAACTTTTACCTAGCCACTCAGCTCTAAACATCAATGATGAGTTACACCTTCAATTTCTTGCTATTATGGTTCTACTTGGAAAAAATGGCTAGCCCCAACACTTCCTTTTTGACTGGATGTACAATTTTACCTGTAAAGGTGTGTATGTTTGTATCCCTCAAGTGTTCTATGGCCTCTAGCCAGATCACCATGGATAATATTCAAGTAGAGATTTTTAGCTTTTCAAGTGTCTTATTAGTGTTCACGATCTTTGATTTAGAAAATAAGTAGTGGAATTTGAATTATATTCATTCCACTCGACACTAGGAAAATAAATTGTTCTGATGGCTTGAACACAATAATTCAATTTAGCAAACAAATGTATGATCCATCCTTCAAAGTTCAATGCCTAACACATTCCTACATACATAGATAAAATGCCAGATTTTTAAAAAGGGTTAGGGAAAATACATTCGATTATCAGCAACTTGAGAAATCAAAAAAATCAAAATGGGCTGGTGAATCGACAAGTTACCTCGCAGATTGCTCTCATTAGAAATGATAAAAACTAGAGACTTGTAGAAAGACCAAAAATAGAACCTCAACCTAATACATATGTTACATAATACTCTACATGGAAAAAAAAAGTGTGAGAAGTTCGGTGTCTCTAATAGACCATCATATGTGGCATGTCACTTAGCTTGTCACTCAACTCAAAGAATTTTCCATAAAGTGCAATTAGCTCACTGTGTTTTCCCATGGTCAAGCCCACTTAGCTACTGTGGCCCATGACAAGACCACTTTTCTTGCTATCAGATTTAGTTATAAATAGAAACATTAATGTAGCTAGTGCTTGTAGTTATGCTAACAAATTTCTCAAAAACTCAATCAGGAGGACTGATTATGTGATGAAAAGTGCAAGTGATGTTAAGAATGGTGAATCTAATGACTATTTCTCAGGAGATGAAAAAGACCTGATAAAAAGGCTATATAATCTGCTTGGGGATAGGTATTGTATTTTCTCTGTTTTGCTAAAATTTGAAATGGATTTGAAAACTTGGCCAGTTTTTTATTAAGACATGCTAATACTAATTAATTTCCTTGTTTTAATGATAATTTAAAATGTTCTACAGATGGGCTCCAATTTCTGGAAGGCTTCCTGGTCGAACCACTGAAGAGACTGAGAAATATTGGAAGAGACGAGCCTCTGATGAATAAAAAGTTGAACTTTGTTTTCCTCTATAATAGGTATGTATTCATATTGAGTTTCACCCAAATGAAGCAACTGACTTGTAATCTATACAAAGCGATTCTGAGAATGAGATTTTTCACTGTGTATATATGTGGATTAAGTACAATTTTGAGAATGGTCAAAGAGTTCCATGGGCATTCTATATCATTGATGACACTCTATGAAACAAAGATTTTATTATTGTCTCCCAAATTAGAGTATTTTTATCATATTGGGAAGTGCACATACCTATTAGGCTAGGGTTATGAAATTATTGTTTTGTACCCCCTCCCCTATTTCTTTCTTTTAAGACATCTACTACCCTGTCCAGAACATTTGTTGTATCCAGTTGTATATACCATTCCATTTATGCTATGAAATGAAAATTCTCTATATTAATGACCTTCTTTGCACTGTTGGAGGAGGAATAAGGTTGATGTGGGCTAATGGACTCTTTCTATACTCTACTATGTGAGTTGTTTATGTAAATTAACCTAGTTATGAGGAAAAAGGAAGCTTGTTTCCTTCTTGGATTTTCATTTCTGAAAGTTCACAAGTCACCTGACACATTGACCCGCAAAGAAAGCATTGGTCAACATGATTTTTCTTTTTGTCTTGCATAGATTCATCTGATAAAAGAATTTTAAGAAATCTGGAAGAAACCTTGAAAAAAAATATTAGCATTGCTTCAATATGATCATATATCAAAATTATGTGAACTACAACCCCTAACAAAATTTCCTCTAGAGGTTGGAAGAATCCAACCAAAGATTCTAGAGTTTGTCCCTACACCAAAGTGTTATTTTGTCTAGTAATATAGAAGACTTAGCCCAAGTAAATACTAGCAAACTAACAGTAATTCAATTTACTTAAAAAATTCATATAAATAATGACAACAATTAATTCAAATGACGATAACTATTCTTGACTGCATTTACACTTTGTTTATGGTTACATAACTGTTTTTAGCTACATTTATACTTTGTTTAGAAACACGGGTATTCGATTGGAAGGTAGCAGACAGAACTAAAAGATAGGTTAGTTAAGACTCAAACCTTGGTTGCTCCACCACTGACCTATTGGCCATCTTACAAGTTTATTTCTCATGCAATTTTCATTACAATTCACCTGTTGCTCATTTTCTCTAATAAATTCGTACTTTTATTGGGTCTATTCTTATTATAATTTGGCTGCTGCTCATTTTTCTCCAACCACTACATGGACTTTGAAATGAATCCCTTAAGTTGCAGAGTAAATCATAGTAAACAATATTGTCAAATCACAATATATATTAAAGTTAATGCCTGCTCCAAAAATTAAACAAAACAATAGGTAATTGTGTTTATGTACACTCTTTTTTTTCACTCTTCTCGAATTTTCTCCAATCATGTCATGTCTTCAATGAAATTTCACAGCAGAATTAAGTAAGCAATCCTTGTATGTTTTGTTCTTAGAAGTGCATAATTTAAATAATATTACACTATTCAATTGAGGTGATTTTTGTGGTTTTTCAATCCTTGTATGTCTTCTTGGTAAGTTCATATACTTGCGTGTGTTTTATAGACAACTGTTACGAAATTTTGAAGATGCAGAGTTGTTTAGTTGTTGCTGATCTCCTATTGCATATTTTTGAAAATTTTCCATTGATCACTTTAAGTGGAAAGTGAGGCATCTACACAGATGTTATTTTTAATTTTTGGTTAACAATATAAGGATAGAAAGGGAATAAAGAGGGAGAAAGAGAGGGAGATATGGGGAGAGATAGAAGATGGGAAAGAGGGAGATATATGCAGAGAGGGAGAGAGAAGAAGAGGGGGGAGAGGGAGATGGAGAGATATAAATAGAGGGTGATATAGAGAGATAGAGAGGGATAGGAAAAGAGATAAAGAGATAGGGAGATATATGTAGAGAAGGATATGGATAGAAAGAGATAGAGGGATGAGTGAGAGGGAGATCAAGTGAGAAATAAAGATAAAGATATAGAGTAGAAGAGATGGAGTGAACAAGATATAGAATGAAGGGGAGGAGAGGGAAAGGGTATATATGTATAGGGATAGCGATAGAGAATGTAATAGAGAAAGTGATAAGAGGTAGACATAATGCGGTATAGATAGAGAGGGGGAAGGAGAGATGGGGAGATAGAGATAGATGGGGCAAGAGTGAGACAAAAAGAAGCAAATAGAGAGGTATAGATAGGTGAAAAGATAAAGAGATAGAGATAGAGTCATGGAAGGAGAAAGAGGAAATTTGTAAAGTACCTCCATTCTTAAGATGTAAAATGAGGCATTCGTCACACATTTTGGCCTTGAATAATCTTGGAATAAACCAACACATTATATGCACATTCACAATAAGTTCTAGGTATTTAACATCCTTAGTATTTGGTTTCTTCTCTCTTGACAAATGGTTGCCTTCGTTATCATGTTTCTTACAATTAAAAGTTTGTTGGCTTACCGATGCATTATTGAGGGTTGAGCTGTCACATCTACAGTGATTGTTCATTTCCACATCAATGGATTGAGTTCTCACCATTGATGGTGTGCATATTCTTATTGACCTCCCCATAAAGTTGGCAACATCACACAATGAGTTGGAATGTTTTCATAGAATACGCCACAAGCATGTTTCTTGAAATTATCCTTATATTATAGTAAAAGAGAATCAAATTTATAGTTTATTTATGACTTTTACAACAAGATCCACCTACTTATATCTACATATAATCTCTATATTTGTCTTTGTCCTCGCAAAGTCCTATCAAAATTCACTTTTAGCACTTGCAAGGGTTCTTTAATTATTACGTGGAAGGTGTCCCCTTTTTTAAGTGATTCAAACTGATTTATAGATCAATTCCATTTGTTCTAAAAAAGATGCAAAAGGATTTAAATCATCTTACGTGTTCGATGGTTCTAGAAGAGATGCAAAACGATTTAAATAATATTACTTGTTTGATGGCTCTAGAAGAAATGCAAAACAATTTAAATCATTTTAGTGTTCACGTTGCTTTACTAACTATCTATTTGATTGTGGTCTTTAGATAAGGTGATTGGACATGCTTACAACTTTTTACTTTAGTATATAGTGATGCATAAAGCTACACACATATTATAGTTAATTAAAAATTAAATGCATGCATTATAGTTGTAGGGAATATTTGGTTCAAATGTATACATTTTGTAGATTCAAATTTACAATTTCTTTCGATTTTTACCCCTTCCCTTCAATATATTGCCAAACTATATCCTTCTATCTGCGTAACCATTACACTGCGTTAAGGTGCAAGCGCTACTATTTTTAAAATGAGAAGTGTTATAATGTCAATTTTTTGATATAATATATCATTTTAATTATTATATTAATTAAATTATATTCATATGATATTATCAAATTAATTATAATATATATATATATAATTAGTAATTTAATATAGATATTAATATTAATTTATACTAATTATATTATTAATATTTATTATAATATTTTTCAATGGAGTTATGTTTAAATGACAATTTCATAAGATTTTCAAGATGGAGATTCATTTTCAAATTTTGAAAGTGACATTTTTACTTGGATTGACTTACAATAAATCAATCTTGAATTATTTTTACCTACAACAACCTTGCAACAATTTTATCCTATAAAAAACTATGTGAACATGTGCAACATTGTTGATTAGATATGTATGAGTTTCAAATAAAATTACACAAATTAAATGAATTTTACTTGGTGCTCAACTTTTGACACCAATGTGTGATGAAAGAAATAATATGTTTCTTTGGTGGGGAGCTTCTCATTATTTAAAAAATAATAATTTAGACATTTAACTATGCATTAAATTAGGAAATAGATTAGTGAAAGTGAGAATTATCATAATTTTACTACTAGCAATATAACTATGTGCTAGACATGGATTTATTAGCAATGTAGATTATGTATAATTTAATTATCATAAATTAATGTTATTATCATCTAGTACCTATCTAGATGTTATAGAATTAAGTGGAGAGTGGAAGTTAAAGGATATTTGCATGCTTTCCTAGTTCAACTTAAGAAAACTTAAAGAAACCTAAGGAAACTAAAGCTAGGTGTGGATAGGTCAATCCTAGAAATGTGATTAGTTAACTAGGTAATCATGACTCCATTTATGCTAACACCCCCCCTTAAGTTAAAATTAGAAATTAATGTATCAACTAATTATGAGTCTCAAATAATAGGCCATGTTAGGTACTCATATACAAATATCTCATAAAGTGTAAAAATGGAGAAAAATCTAGTGGGAAATAAAAACTCCTCTCCAAAAGATGAATTAAGCAAGTACAATAAAATATTCAAGTGAAGAAAATATAAGGACTCATGGTGACCCCCTAAGAACTACTTCTATCACAAAGTACAACAAATTTTACCATAATAGGAGAGGAAAGAGAGAAGGTCATGTGACCCTCCCATAAATTGTGAAGTTTTGAACTTCATGTGAAGAAATTCTTCCTTCAAAAACTAGTAGAAGGAATCCATTCAGCCTCCCTTCAAGACAATACTTGTATTGATATTAGATACTTGAAACTATATGCTAAATATGATCCATGATCCCTGAACAAAAATTCTCCCCTTGGTAAGAAACAACACCACAAACATGTGAAAAATTACTTCCCATTTTGGATATGAATTAGCAAGAAGTAAGATGAATTCCTTTGAATGATGAGAATGATAAAATGACTAAAATGTTGTCAATGTGATAAAATGGGATCCTAAAACTCTAAACACACACTTCCAACACACAATAATTTGATTAAGTAATTGAATTTACAAACAACCAAAAATAGCAACATGTAAGCAAATTTCTATTGCTCAACAGTCATCAATATTACAAAGGTTCAAATTCAAACTGAAATATAATCACAAATCCCTTTGAACTAATGGGGAAAATCTCTAAATCATACTTATAAATCTAAAAAGAGTAGAAAAAATAAGCACTGGTATGTCTTTTTCAATCCCTCTTCTTCTTGCAACTTCATTATTCTCATACCTACAACCTTCTACTAGAAAACCAACTGCACATTGAACCACACCTCATCCAAAGTTCTTTGCTCCCCATTAACACCTCCAACCTGCAACCAGAAGGTCTGAAAACCTCTACCTAAGAGAGGCTATGCTCCATTTTCTCACCTCCCCAATTTTGGAACCAAATATCAAAACAACCATATGTAAAATGATTTTCATCTCCCCACTAACTCCTGCAACTAGAAAATACTTCCACCCATACCCCTAAATAAAAACAAAAATAATCTTCATAATTTAAGAATTTTGAATCCCCAATGCGTGTTTTCACTACCTTAAGGAAGGCATGCCTCCACCAGCTGACACAATTAATCTCCCATTTCACAAATTGGAATTCAAATTTAAAATTGTTAGGAAAGCACATCATCAGCATCCCAATCCATACCTGAACATTAAGGAAAAATAAATAAAATCCAAAAATATATAACCTCTAAGAATACTAGACCCAATTTTGATTTTTGGTAATTAGAAATTAAAATACATTTTTTGGCATGTTTCCTAACATAACTTGTAGCCTAAAATTGTCCAATTATTTAATTCTAAATTTTCTTTGGATAATTAAATCAACTAAATACAATAAAATATTAATCAAAATTAATTCACTCCAAAATTGAATAAAAAGTTTTGATCCAAGATTACTAGTACCCCCAAAGGCTCCTACATCACAATAACGCCTTGGAATGATGCTCAAAGATCACCAAGACAATGCTAATTTGTGACAAATGGTGATAGGATGGATTAGTTATATGTGATTCAATAATAGTGACCATGAATATATGGTGATGTCTGGACCAATGAGAATATGGTATTTCTACAAATGATTATAAGTGAGTTGGATAGGCCAACTCATGAATGTCTACACAATTTTTCATGATAGAATTTGATATAGGCGAGCCTAGAGAAATATCCAAAGATGGAAATGGTGATGCAACTTCATCAAAACTAACATCAAATAGAAAAATAATTTCCTCAATAATGTCATTTGAATCCACAATCTGGATTTTTACAAACAAAGATGATATTTCTAGTAGATATTAATCCTAATGTGGTAGATCTAGAAATATGATAGAAATGTCCTAATGTAAAGAATCATTCAAATTCATGGATAATTTAATACCAAATTCAAATGTAGTACAAAATCAAAGACTACAAGTGGTCATTATTAGTAGAAAATGCTAATATCACAAAATGGTCAATTATCAAACAAATTTTAAACAAACGGCCTACTAATCTATCATATTAGAAGGGGTTGAACAATTCTAGGGGACTAAGGAGGTTCTATGGTATTTACAAAATGATTTGTTGAGAGTTCGCAAATAAATTAAATTCTACTAGACCTCTTACAAAATTTTCACATGTGTCTAGATGAGGAAGATGCCATACAAAAGTGACAGTCCATTATTATGTTGGTCACATTTTATGGAGCCACCTAAATCTAATAGATATAGGTTGGTGATTCTAGTAAGCCACATTTATAGAGTCCAAAAAGTGGAAGGAGGTTGCAACAGATGTCTTGAAGGGGTCACTTGGTGACCATAGGAATTATGAGACTACACCTTTGGGCATTTTTTTAGAGATGTAGCACCATTAAGAGAGGTGGACAAACAGCTACAATATTTTCATCAACCCAAATGAGTAGATGCGTAGAGGGTAGCTTGGCCCACTACTAAAAAAAATGTTTTTCTTTTTATAAATTTTTAGAAAATAAGCACAAAAGCCCAAAAAATATAAAAATTAAAAAATAAAAATTAGGTAAACTAAAAAATGAAAGGTATTTTTTCACTCATAAGCATTCTTGACACAATTGTGGTTTTTGTTTAGCTCTATGATGCTATGTTGATAGAGCTATGTGTGGGAGTCCCCTCAATGTTGGAAGGAACGTGATGTCATGGATCTAATGATTAAAATTATATTAACACCCCCCCTTAAGTGAAAATTAGAGATTAATGTATGAAATAATGATGAGTCTCAAATAATAGGCCATGTTAGGTACTCATGTACAAATATCTCATAAAGTGTAGTAAAGGATAAAAATCTAGCGGGAAATAAAAACTCCTTTCCAAAAGACTAATTAAGCAAGTACAATAAAATATTCAAGTGAAGAAGATATAAGGACTCATGGTGACCCCCTAAGGACTAATTCTATCACAAAGTACAAATTTTTTTCCCATAATAGGAGAGGAAAGAGAGAAGGTCATGTGACCCTCCCATAAATTGTGAAGTTATGAACTTCATGTGAAGAAATGCTTCCTCTAAAAACTGATAGCAGAAGGAAACCATTCAGCCTCCCTTCAAGACAATGATTGTATTGATATTAGATTCTTGATATTTTGGATATGAATTTGCAAGAAGTAAGATGAATTCCTTTGAATGATGAGCATGATACAATGACTAAAATGATGCCAATGTGATGTAAGGGGATCCTAAAACTCTAAACACACACTTCCAACACACAATAATTTGTTTAAGAAATTGAATTTACAAACAATAAAAATTAGAAACATGTATGCAAATTTCTATTGCTCAACAATCATCAAGATAACAAAGGTTCAAAGTTAAACTGAAATATAATCACAAATCCCTTTGAACTAATGGGAAAAAAATCTAAATCATACTTATAATTCTAAAAGAGAAAAGAAAAAATAACCACTGGTATGTCTTCTTCAATCTCTCCTCTTCTTGTAACTTCATTCTTCTCATACCTACAACCTTCTACTAGAACACTAACTGCACATTGAACAACACCTCATCCAAAGTTCTTTGCTCCCCATTCACACCTCCAACATGCAACCACAAGTTCTGAAAACCTCTTCCTAAGAGAGTTTATGCCCCATTTTCTTGCCTCCCCAATTTTGAAACCAAAAATCAAAACAACCAAGTCTAAACTAATTTTCCTCTCCCCAGTAACTCTTGCAACTAGAAAATTCTTGCACATATGCCCCTAAATAAAAAATAATAATCTTCATAAATTAAGAATTTTGACTCCCTAATGCATGTTTTCACAACCTTTAGGAAGGCATGCCTCCACTAGCCGACATAATTAATCTCCCATTTCACAAATTAGAATTCAAATTTAAAATTGTCAGGAAATCACATCATCAACATCCCATTGCTACCTGAACATTAAGGAAAAATAAATAAAATCCAAAAATACATAACCTCCAAGAATACTAGACCCAAGTTTGATTTTTGGTAATTAGAAATTAAAATACATTTTCTGGCATGCTTCCTAATATAACTTGTAGCCCAAAATTGTCCAATTATTTAATTCTAAATTTTCTTTGGATAATGAAATCAACTAAATACACTAAAAAATCAATCAAAATTAATTAACTCCAAAACTGAATAAATTTTTTTGATGCAAGATTACTAGTACCCCCAAAGGCTCCTACATCAAAATAATTCCTTGGAATGATGCTCAAAGATCACCAAGACAATGTTAATGTGTGACGAATGGTGGTAGGATGGATTAGTTATATGTGATTCAATAATAGGGACCATGAATGTATGGTGATATATAGACTAATGATAATATGGTATTTCTACAAATGATTATAAGTGAGTTGGATAGGCCAACTCATGGAGGGTATATTTCTTGTATTTTCACTTTTGGGAGAAGTTTTTGATTGATATTTCTCACTTCCTTCACTTTATTAGAGACTGTATTGTACTTGGATATCTCACTAGGCTTAGTTGCCAAGACCTAGTTTCCTTGTGCCCACTTAAGCTATGCTTAAGGGGGTTATCAATTTTTAATATTCCATAACATATTGTTGCACATGGATATTTCCTTTTTAGGAATTTTTTACTTTTCAAGAGTTTAATCATTTTTTGGATATAAGTCCTTTTAGGTGTACATTTAGCCTTTTTCTTTTGTGCAATTTGCATGCCTCCTTTCAAATGTGAGTTCTAAACATTTCATATTATTGTGTTCATCTCTATTTCTTCTCACTCTTTATTTTTCATACTATCATTTTTATAAATTGTGTGGTATGTGATTATTCATCACTCATAGCCCAACCAATGCCACTAGTGTAATAGTAGAACATGATTCTAATAACTTTTAATTACTATGCTTTGTGTCTTTGCAAATAATTATTAATACACGGCATGGTTTTTTTTACAAGAAAAATTGATCTTCCAATATCCCCCTCTCTAATGATACCCTCCCTCCTCATTTTAGAGGGAGGAAATAATTTTCTTCATCCATCTCATCATCACAAAGTTGTTATTCCATTTTTCGCAATCACATCATAATTTAATTCATAATCAAATATTTCATTAATGATCAAACAAAAATCATTTCCATTTTTCATTTTATCAAAAATAAGATTTATGGCTAACATGCAATCGAATAATAAATCTACATAGATATGATCAAAGTAATAGAAATGTATTTTATTCTAGATATTCATATTTTTAATCTATATCTCAAACATAAAAAAATTAATGTCAAATTATCTACATCATTAAATTATTTTAAAATGGGTTGTGACAAGGAGTGGAAAAGTAGCTATCTAGCCACAACAACATAAAGGATTAAGGATAGTGTTGGATGAGGCTATCACTAGCTTGGGATTTCCTCCAAGGATAAGGACCTATCAAATATGACACCTACAATCTCCTTGAGTTTTATCTTAACTAGTAGTCAAAATAATGAACAATATAAAATAGGATATTGAATTTCTAAATATAGAAACCACTATGGCTCTCTCCATAGGAATAGACTATTATCTTATAGTTCTAAGAATTGAAAATAGCATAGGTACTGGTGTTCCTAAAGTACCTTAATAGTAGCTCAATCAATTTGGTAGATATGCATAGTTTATATAGATATTATATTAAAAGTGGATTGTGTATAGTTGATAGAATATTGGATGTGCCATTATATTGAATCCCATTAGAATTTTTTAATTGCCCTTTAAGTTCTAGAAGTCACTCATGTATTTATATTTTTGTCAATATAAATGATATACCACTCTAAGGTCAACTTTATCAATTCAACAGAAAAAGTTAAATAAAAAATAAATTTGGTTTTCTCATATATTATGTAATAAATAAAAAGAATAATTCTTAAATGAAAAAAATTAGCATCTCTTGACATTTTTAAGATAGATGCATTTAAGCTATCTATATTAATTTAATAGAAATTATATAATAAGTAGAGCTTATTGTGGGGATGATGTTTTACAAATATTTTATGAAACATCAAGTTAATAGTAAAGCAATGAGTATTATTTACACTTTATGAAATTTACATATTATTGTGATTTTGTTTTTGCAAACAAAAATATTGTCATATTTTTAATAATTATAATTAAAATAATTTTTAATGTTAATAAAATAAAAAATTATTAATTATTTTCTAAAATAAATGAGATGTAAAATTATTATCGATTGTGAAACTCTTTAATATTTAAATAAAATATAATTTTTAAAACTAGATCAAAAACACTTAAAAAGTATTATAATGAAGACAAACATATCAATCAATTGCTTGAACTAATTTATCAAAAAACAAGTATTAATCCATACCAAAATCCAAATTTAAAGAATTCTAAGGTTTTCAAAGTTAAAGACTATTATATATAGCGATAAATTAAATCAAACAACAATTATAAGATTTCATTTACTGAGCTTTCCGCCATACACTCTTCCCCTCCAACAATTGGACTTTATGGGAAATAACCCTACATTTAGTATTGCTCGAATACCACATGCAAAGCGAGATTGGAGAGGAGCTCGACCCTGTCGTCACAAAAACCACAATATCAGAGAACAAAATGATAGCAAAAGAGAAGGTGATCTAAAAACATTAACATAGCACGCCTGCACTTTGGCATAACTAATTCCACATAGTTTTTGCCAAGTTCTTTCGGACATCAAACTTTTCCAGTGCTGCATATGAAATGCTTTAAACGCCTTCCAAGTAGCTTAAGCTGCTGTAAAATTGACGAAGGTGTAGCCCTACCTATAGCTCTCTCCTGAAATTACTAACCCTACCCTACACTGAATTATTAGGGTTATTTGTGCGCTACGAATCTTGAGTTTGACATCCTTTTGGTGAACTATTAGGGTTATTTGAGATCTGGAAAAAAAATGGTAGATACATAACAAAAAGTAAATCTGAAAGAAAGTAGATACATAACGAAAAGTAAAAGAAAGTAGATACATAACATGAAAGTAGTACATTTTCTGTCTCTGTGTCGAACGGCGTCCTTTTATCTCTATCGTTGATGACGAGGGGGAATGTTGTAGGATCTTCAATCTAGAGGGCCCAACTCTGCGCCCGTCCAAGGCCGCCTGCGCTCGCTTTGCATCCGCCGCATGAAAGAAAGTGACAAACCTAACCCCGTTCTTATTAGGGCTGATCGCCACTTCTTTTAGTGCCCCTATACAAACAAAAACATTCTGTAAGAAACAATAAAGTACATCTATTTGATATATCAACATTGAATACAACTAGTTTCACTTGGGATTCTTGTGGAGATGAAGCTGTTGCAGTATGTAATGTCTGTGAAGGAGGAATATTCGAGAGATATATAGCTGGATGGAATTCTTTTGCAAAGGGGTTTAGTGGCCTAGCGGATTCCATAGCTTTCTTGCAGGCTGTAACAAGTAAACCAGTAAGAGGTGAAAGCAAAGCCTCGAGGAATCAAAAGTAAGAAGATTTACGGGAGTTGATAGTACCGTGGGAGTTCTATTTATATCAGGTTGCCGTGCAAATGAACCAATTAAAACCCTACATATTTCTCCAGGCCTTCTTTGCGGGGAAGCTTCCTCCAGCGAGAAAACAGTTTCCCCATTTTTTTAAATTATTTTATTTTTGAATGTAATCGAGGCAACAGTTGGATTGCTTATTTCCAGAAAGAAAATTGGGAGTCCCTATATCGGGAAGCTGTTGTGTAATAATTCTTTATGGGGGGAAGTCCTCTGTGTAATAAGACTTATTTATGTGGGAAGCTCTTGACTAATAAAGAGTTTAATAGACTCAAAAGTTATGTAGTAGGAAATCAGTTGTCCATATTGACAAATAAATATAATTATAATTAATAAATATTTTTTTATCAACATATAAATGTGTTTATTAATTAGTTTTGAAAATTTATAAATTTATTTGAAATGATAGAATTAGATTTTTAAGTTAATGAGCAATATTAAAAATTATCATTGTTAATTTTAATGTGTATAATATTTTTATAGTTTAGAACATCCAAGGGACATTATTAAATAAAGGGTTGTGGTTTAATTGATTGGGTATAATATTAACGGTGGTGGTATGTTATTTGATTATGAATTCAAATTGTAAGAAAGTACAATAATATATGTTAGAAATATTGTAGACTATAAAAACTTCTTTTCTATTCAATTATCCCTCATTATTAAAACATAAAATTGTTATATAATAACATATTAGATGGAATAAGCACACCCAAGTGATACAAATCTCTAATTATCAAATAATGTATTGAATTCTACATTATCTTGAATGATGCTAACAATATTGCCACTAATAATACATTATCTTGAACGACGCTGATCATATTGCCTCTAATAATAATTGCCAAAGTTTATTAAAAGTATATTTGTTAAAAATAATCAAAAAGTAAAATTCTTCTCTATTAATTATGCTTCATTGTTTAATGATAAAAATGATATATAATAAAACATAATATGGAATAAGCACACCCACGCAATGCAAATTCTTAAAATTGAGTAAAAATTATCCCAACTTAATAACAAGTGAAGTGAAAACATATGCAAAATATAATGATTGAAACATAATTAACACTATTTAAAATTACACTAAAATTAAAGCAAAAATGTGTTATATCTACCTTTCTTTATTATGATCTAAGTTCTAAAAGTGTTACAAAATAATATGAAAGATGGAATAACTACATTCTAGGAAATTTCACCGTCGTAAAATTCACTGCCAACAATTGGCCATGGGAAAATTCACCACTATGAAAAATTCACCGAAAATTCACCACTAGAAATTTACCATGGGAGAAAATTCATCGCACTGAAAATTTGCAATTAATTTTCTATGGTGGTGAATTGTTGGTGTGAATATATGCACCTGCATGATACACATCCTTGAGAAACTTTAAAAAATTAATCAAACATAGGAATAGGTGGTGTTTTCTCATACAAGCGTACTTATAAAATATTTGTTTCTACATAATTTTCGATTACAATCTTTGACTATTTAAGTGTAATTTTGAAAATGTTAATTATGTTTGAATCTTATATTTATGGATATTTTTGGCTTCACTTGGTTGTAAGTTTGGTTAATTTTTCCTCTTCTTAAGGATGTGTCTCTCGTGGGTGCTCTTATTTCATTTAAAAAAAATAAATAATCAAACTTACAAATAAGTGATGTTTTTATGAGAATGCCTACCTATTAAATATTTCAAGGAAGAGGTAGAGGAATAAAACAAAATCCAAAATAGAGAGCATAAAACTCAAAGATGAAAGAGAGGATAAACTTCTTGTCTCTTCAAACTACTACTAAAGCAGAGCACTCATATATCTTCATACAAAATATTACCCCCTTTTTGAAGAGTTGTTGCTGCAAGAATATGTTAACCACTCTCTTACAACATTTTTCATTACCAAATAGAACTATTAAGTCAACATATATCCCTAGAAAAAAAGAGCCAAAACAAAGATACTAATTATAATTAATCTCAAATACTTTTCTAGTATTGGATAAGATTTGAGATCAAATTCAAAAATTAATTCAGAGGCAAAATTATCTTGATGCAGTGAATGGGAAGGAAGAATAATATGGATCTGGATTGGAGAAAGATATCTTGCATCTATGAGCTAAAGGAATGTAGATGGTAGGAGAGGAAGTGGTCTACGAAGGAATAAATGAAGGTGGGGATGTAGTTAGGATTAATTCCAACATTCCCACTTAATCACAATTATTGTCATCTATGGCACCCAATCAATCTTGTTGATAGATAAAACTTTATTTCCCTAATTTCTTGGTGAAAATATTTTCAGATTTATCTTGAGACGTGCAAAAATTCAAAATTATTTCTCCATAGTTGATTAGTTCTCTAATTAAATGACATCTTGTGTCAATATGTATGCTTCTCTTGTGAAAAATTGAATTCTTTGAAAAAGTGATAGCTGATTTGGTATCATAATATATCTTTGTTCCCACTTTTTTCTCTTGTCCGGGATCTTTCAAAAATATTCTCATCTAAATTAATTGACATGATGTACTTGTAGTTGCTACATACTCTACTTCAGCAAATGAAAGAGTGACAATTGATTGTTTCTTTGAACCCCATGATACTACACTTGTTCCAAAATGAAAAATATAACCAGAAGTACTCTTCCTATTATCAATGCTTCTTGTACAATCACTATGCATATACCCTATGAGTTTCAACTCAATTGACCTTTAATAAAGAATGCCATAATTCCTTGTTCCACTCACATGTTTGAGGATTCTTTTCCTTTATTGACAATGAAATTCCTTTAGGGACTCCATAAACCTTGAGAGAAGACTAATTGCATACATAATATCTGGCCTTGTGGTTTTCAAATACATGAGACTACAAACAAATGTGTTATACAAATTTGTATAAATATTGGCTCCTTTATCATCCTTACTTAATTTTATTCCTATGACAATTGGTATTGGAGATGATTTACAATTTCATATTAAACCTCCTTAGAATGCCATTAGCATACTTAGATTGGGAGATGAATATACCATTATCACTTTGATTCACCTCAATGCCAAGGAAATACTTCATGATACCTAAATCAATCATTTAAAATTATCTTTTCATGTCTCCTTTGAACAAATAAATTGTTAAATCACCTATGAATATTAAACGATAAACATACAAACAAAAAATTATGATCTTACCTTTCTCATTCTTCTTGGTATACAATGTAGGCTCACTTTTACACCTATTGAAGCCATTTTGTGAAAGATAAGAGTCGATTCTACTATGCCAAGACCTTGGGACTTGCTTGAGTCCATATAGTTCTTTCTTGAGCTTGTAGACTTTTTCTTCTTGACCCAAAATCTTATACCTAGGTAGTTGCTTCACATAAAATTCTTCTTCAAGACAACCATTCAAAAAGCCAATTTTACATTCATTTGCTAAAATGGCCGCTTTTTTTGAGCTACTAAATTACAAGTAGTATTCTTGTGGTGTCTAGACATGCTACTAGAAAATGTGTCTCATTGTAATCAACCTCATACTATTGTGAATATCCCTTATCCACTAGCCTTTCTTTTTAACTTCCTATAAATGACCATTTGCATTTGATTTGGTTTTCTAAACCAACTTCATTCCTATGACATACTTGTCTTTTGGAAGGCTTGATAACTCCCATGTTTGATTTTTTTCAATTGCATTAATTTTTTCATCCATTGCATTTACCCATTATTCATGTTTAATTGCATCTTCAAAATGAATTGGATCTCCTATTTGTGAATAAAATGAAAAAATAGAAATCATACCAACATTATTCTAACCTTAAATTCCTCTTTTAAATGGATTTTATTGTCCATTTGAAGGAGTAGATGCTAGAATGTGTGTTTTGTCCTTACATTTGATTATGTTGTCAATTTTTGTCCACTTTGTTTACCATGAATGGGTGTGGAAGGAGCCACATTTGAAGGAGTACCTACTAATATAAAAACTTATTTATATTCTTATGGTAAGGTGGTTTCTATATTGATTTTTTTTCCCAAACTTCCTTCCCATGCTTCATCTTCTAAAAACTCCATATCTAGATACTAATTATAATTTTTTTGGTTATTGGATTATAGATTTTTTATGCCTTGGATTCATCACTATATCCAAAAAATATACAATTTTCTCCTTTCTTGTCTAATTTTCTTCTCAACTCATTTAGCACTTGTCCATATTCCACACATCCAAATACTCTCATGTTAGTGTGTCGTAGAAAAAAGGAACCTTTGCTTGACATGGGATTATTTCATGATAAATTGGACATAATGATGCCTTAATCTAGTGTTCTGAGGCATTTTATGCATCCACACTAGGTCTTGGACCCTTGCAAATTAAACAAAATATTTTTAATGAAATCTTGTGAAGGTGTTGTGAAGTGTTGTAAGACATTTCTACATTCTTCTAGAATCCATTTATTGTAATTCACCTTAAAATCACCTTTTCATCAATAATCAAGTCCTACTTTGAAGTGTTGTAAAGTCTTGTAACAATATTTCATGCTTTTCTAGGCACATGTTCACTATTTATCCCTTTCTCATGCTTTATTTAACCCCTTTATTCCCTCATATGCTCTAATTTAGTATATTTCTGAATCTTAACCCGAAAAAATACCTTAAATACAACTTAATTCCTGACACCTATTTTTAGGTCCTAGGTGGGACCCATTTTACATGGGTGATGAATAAGTCCCCCCTTGGCTCCAAATTCAAAAATTTTAAATTTTCCTTTCAGGTTTTTATTCAAAAACACTTGATGTCAACCTATGATGAGGTATGAATGGTTAACTAAGGCACACATGTTTATAAACATGTGATTTTCACCTCATTCTCCATCCCTCATAATCTCCTCATCTCTTAATCATTTATTCATCTAATATTTTATCTCAAGTGAAGCAAGTTAGGGATTCCACATTGCAAGACATCAATTTAGCTTCCTAAGAAATCCAAGGGTAGATTGTACATGTTTTGTTGCAGACTTTCAAGATCTATCATCATGGAAAGGTAATCTATTCCATTATTGCATGTTTCATTCTATTCCTTCATTATTTTTGTTCAATTACCTAAATGGGGTTTGATTAATGAAAATCCCCCATTAGACAAACAATATTAAGCTATTTTGCAAGAATTTTCTGAGATCTAAAGTCGGGTTTCCATCAGAAATTGTTGTCCCAGTGTCAAGGTGCAAGACAAAACTTTAAAGTTGCAAAAATTTGAAAGTGGAATGATTTTCCATGAATGGTGAATGAGTCCCTCCTAAGGTTCAGATATGAGTTAAATACAAATCTAGATCCTCGACTGTCATAAAAAAAAATTTGTGTAGAAAAGTCCCTATCCAGGACTGATTCACCCAAGGTGGCGAATGATTCCTATTCAGCCTAAAGTCAAGTTTCATCGAATTTTCAGATTATTTTCCATTTATCTCTAGTTTACCAAGTGCACCACTATGAGAAACAACATACTGTTTAGTTTAATTTGCATTTTTTTCATTCTTTAAAGCATTTTTTCAAACAACACTATGTTTTCAAACATAACATAGATATTAATTTTGGATTCATAATCTATTTTTTAGATCATTAAATTGCATTTAGATCATCTCATTTATTCTTAATAACATCACACATAGCATAATTTGAATGAACTAGTTAGAATTTTTCGCCCTACCTCTCTCCTTTTAGGTGAAAAACCCTAAAAGAGCTAGAGAAGTCCTAAAGATCCAAAAATCAATGGTTCAGTGAGTAACATTATGTTTTCTTCAAATCCATCATGCTTCTTCTAGAATCATGTTCTTCAAACTCCTTCTTGGACATCTATTCATAATATATGTTGCATAAGCAAAAACTTCAGCCCAATATTCATTTGAAAAACATGGTTTTCTTTCAACATGCTTCTTATCATTTCCATGATTGTTCTACTTTTTTTCATCTACCCAATTTTTTTGAGGTGTGTATCTAGTTTTGAATTGCTTGTGAATTCTGTGATCTTTGCAAAAATTTAGAAATTCATTTGAGATGTATTCACCACCTATATATGTTCTCAATGCTTTGATTTAATGTCCACTTCTCTTTTCTACAAGAGCCTTGAATTGATGGAAGAAATCAAACACTTCATTATTTTTCTTTATAAAGTAAACCCATGTTTTCCTTGAAAAATATTCAATAAAAATTAGAAAAGTAGAAACTTCCACCAATTGAGGGTGTTTGCATAGGTCCAAAAAAATATGAATGCATAATCTCCAAAGGTTCTTTTGTTCTAATTGATTTTCCAAATAGAAATGTTTCTCTATGTTGTTTTCCCAAGCTGCATCCTTCACAAACTCTTTCCGGTTTCTTTATTAATGGAAAAACCTTTACTAGACTCTTTGAATGTAACATGAGCATTTTTGGTCCATCTTACTCCTTCTAGGTGAAAAACCCTAGGATAGCTAGAAAGAGAGTAGGGCCCAAAAATCTATGTTACATTTTGGTGAACCTACTTTTTGAATACTTCTATTTTCTGATTTTGATTCCTTTATCATCATAGATCTAGCTTGTATTAGGATTTGCATGATTCATTTGCATGCTAGGTGTTAAATTTTGCATTCATAAAAAGTGCATTTAGGTTGCATTTTTGGCATCTAAATTCATTTAAATTTTGTTAAATTCTATGTTTTTTTAATTAAGGACTACATCATAGCGCTCAAAACACATTGAAATCCCTCAAAAATTTATGAAAATTCAAAAAAAAATTCATACTAGGACTCATTCACCATGCTGGGTGAATCAGTCCCTTCTGACATCTAAAATTGTCTTTTACAGAGCTAAAAACCCTTTTTTTTAGGAATTTTTTTGCTTCCCTTTCTTACTTGTAATAGTTGGTTGCATTTATGTATCATCCATTTCATCAAACCTAGCCTAAATTAGCTTATTTCATGCATTATTTAGTTCCAAATTTTTGCATTAGAAAAAGTGCATTTAGCTTGCATTTTTACATAAAATTTCCTTAAAATTTTCTATAATTCTAGAGGTCCATCTTAGGTTATCATATTATAGCATTAAACACATCAAACACACTTTAAAATTTCTGAAATTTTTTCAAAAAACCAATACTGCAACTCATTCACCATATTGGTCGAATCAATTCCTATCCAGATTTTTAATTGTCTATTCCTGCATCAAAAACCTCATTTTTGTGCTTCCTAAGCCTCCTAGTACCATATAGTATAAGTCTGAAAAGTTTTTAAAACATTTATTTTATGCATTTATCTCAAAAACATCATTTTAGATTCCTCCTTTTTGAAATCATTTCATTTGCACATGCCATTTTATCTAAAAATGCTTCCATTTCTACAATTTTGCATAACATTGATAAAATTACTTTTCACTTTTGCATATACAATATTTCTATTCATAAAACTTTGCATTATTTTGGTAAAAGTACTTTTCATTCTTGCATATATATCATTTACATTATTAGAGATACTGTATACATTGGATAAGAGTATTTTGTATCTTTGTATATACATTGTACCTATTATTGAAACATTGAATGAAATGGTTACATGTTCTTTTCATTCTTATCCAAACAATGCTAGTCCCTTACATAGTTAGACATGTTAAGAAACAATTCCTATCCTCTCCCTATGAGAGTGTTTTAGTGAAAGAGAGTACAACTTGGGCCATTCCTAATGATCATACTTGTTCTTCTCATAATATCTCTCTTCTTGGTGGGTATGTGCATGATCATGATGGGCCAAAAAGTGGCAATATTATGGGTATTTGTAGGGTATGTGGCTAACAACTTTTTTTTTACCCAAAATTGATGAAACGAATGGGCTTCTAGAGGAGATTCTCAGCTTTCCACCAATATAAATTATGCTTTAATTTTAATTTAATAAATAATTATTATTTATTTTCTATTAGAATTACGACTAAAGTCCTGATGGATAGGAAAATTGAAAAATAAAAAATAAATTTCATGAAGTTTTGACCAAGTTAAGGTGGTCAAATATGTGAGTTTTTATAGTTTTTAAAATTTGTAATAAAAAATTCATAATTAATCATTTACTTGGAAAAAAATTACAAAAAAATATGCATCACATCCAAACATAAGCCTTCTACTTATATATAAAATCTTATAAAAAAATGTTATCATTTTATTATGGTTAGGGTGGTCAAACAGACACCTACTTATTTTTTCCCTGAAATTTAAGTACTACTGCATTGAAATTTCAAATTTTCACCAAATATATTTTATTTATTTTTATATAAACCTAGTAGTTTAGAAACTAAGTTCAATTTTCTATAGATTCTATTCTTACATATTTTTCAAATAATATAGATAACTTATTCAAATTTTTACGTCAAGTTTCCTAACACTGATTTTTCTAAAAATTTTGACACTTAAGGGAATGTTTTTTCCATGATGATCCTGCACATACCCTGGTGATGAAGATATTTTAGTAGAAGAATCAATTTATGAGAGTTTTGAGAATCCTATTTGTTTCTCTCCTTTTACCTCTCTTAGTGAACAACACATTCACAACCAACATAGCACAACCTTGGATGATCATGATAACAACATTTTCTC
>VDFB02272450.1:0-19618 GCA_007258455.2 Sequoia sempervirens | reverse complement strand
CCATTGAATGAAGTTTCTAGGGAGAAATGTAAACATGAATACACTAAACCCTAGAAACTTAAAACATGAAATCAAATAACTAAACAAAAAGATAGAGAAAAGTACTTGGAGAAGTAGAGATGACTAAGCAAGGCCTGAAAACACCAAAATTTTCTACTTTTGATGTGTATTGTGACTCATACGCTAGACTAGGAGATTTAGTTCCAGTTTAGGGTTTCTAGGAAAAAACTGTAATCTTCAGGGGATAGATCAAGATCCTCTAAAAACTAGTAAAATGGCTATATAGGTACTCATATCCCCAAGGTGGAAATTTAGTACCTTTCACATAATTTTGCAAAACACACATCACAAGAGAGAGAAAAATGCTTTTTTGTTAGCAAATGGGGGCATGCCTCAGTCAAACCCTATTTGAGTAATTAAACCTTGAAATGAATTGAAATAACATGAAGTAATGATGAATGAACAAATGAATGTAACAACTCACCAAACCTTGTTGAAACCTTAGAGTGTAGATCTATAACTTGTATGAATTGGCTTCAATGGATTTAGGTCTTCATCATGAAACTTGATATGGCTTTGAATGCTTGAAATTGGATCACAAATGCTACATCAACATGTTAGCTCACAAACACACATGATGCATGAAGACCTTGACATGATGCTTGAATCTTGAATTGATGCTCCAAAATATGTAATAATCAACCCTTGAATGCTCTTGTAAACTCTTAAATGCTCTTGAATACTTGAAAATATCTCTTGAAGGCTTTAGATCTAGGTGAGATTCTCTTGCTTGAGCATTCTTAGGTTTCTTAGGTGAAATAATGATTTGAAATATTTTTTATATAGAATTTCCATCTAATTTACCATTTATTAGATCCCAAATGCCGACATTCAAAAAATTTGAATTGAAACCCTGATTTCCCACTCAAAACCCTAAAAAGGGGCCAAATGTGACTCATACGCCCTAGGTGGCATATGGGTCCCACCCTAGCTTTCGGGCTGAGGAAATGTTGGGGGGTTAGAATATTAAGTAAATTTATTAAATTTGTCCTGATTTCATTTGAAATAAGCCTTGGGATACATAATAAAGGGTCTTAAGGGAATATTAATGACGATTTGAAGGTCATAAATGCAAGAGGGCCCAAAACTTAATGTGAAGATGTAAATAAATACACTTTACAACACCAAATTAAGGAAAAATTAGGTCTATATAGTTTAAAAGAGCCCTGAACTTAATTTCAATGTGTAAAAAAATTACAACACTAAATCAAGGAAACATTAAGCCTCATTTAATATTAATCATTCCTAAATTAAGTGATGAAAAGTGATACTTTTTTTGTCATTACATTTAGCCCCTTCTTTAGTGAGAGGAGGAACTTACTTCAAACTCACACTAAAGTAGACATTCAAGAGAGGTCTAAGTGTACCAATGTGGACGGTATAGAATGACAAAGATCGAGGGGGTGGTCAAGCCCCTAGGATCAAGATCCTATGGAAAACCAACGCAAGAACATGAGGAAAAACATGTAAATGATGTATGAAGCAACAATAACATACAAGAATACACTGTCAAAGACATAAAGAAGAAAGAAAAAGAAAGAAAGGTGGATCAAGCCTTGACCATTTTTCCAATGTGATGTGGATCATATCTATGTTGTTTGTCCAAAAATGTTTACAAGTAGAACATCATGTCCATTATGTAAACCAACCACATGCTCACAAGGGCTAGTGGAACCTCAGGCTATCCACTAGGTGAGCCCCCAAGAAAGTGAAACACATACGCACATAGCTAGTATGCACCCATGCACAAGCAAGTGGCTATGGGAAAGTCAAGCCTAAGTTTGGCTCCCATACACTAACCATACCAAAGCTATACCTCTTGATAACTTTGATAATATGCCACATAACATGAAACACTAGCACAACTCTAGGACTCTGGTGTATTGTGATCTGGTGGAACCTTCAATTTTTTATGTTCCACTTGTCTAAATTTCTTTACTTAGGTGGTTTCTTGGTCTGGAATGAAATAAGGGTTTATGATTTTGTGCTATTTGGCAGATTTTACTTAGCATATTTCCTTTTCTTCTTAATCCCTGTTCTTTGATCTAATCCTTCATTGACATGATATGGTCAGTTTCCGGTTAGTTTAAAACAACTTAAGTATATTGTATCCATGTGATCATGGGCCCCTTATTCCTAGGGTTCCCCATTCACCTATTGCATAATATTGTCTTTTCATTTTGGGTCCAAGTTTAATATTTTATAAGGTTGAAAGTTGGAAATGTTTTTCCTTTACATCCTTTGTTAAAAATGGTCTTAAGTATTTATCTTTTGTCTTACCTATTTGGTCCCCCTTTTAAAACAACTTCCAAGCACGTGCATAATTCTTCCCACTTAAGTTATTGCTTACCACTCATCATATCACTCATCACTAATAGCCATGTGACCATCAGTATTGAATCTGCAATGAGCGATGGACCTAAGTTCCTTCACATCACTACCTTGCTTTGCATCTCAGATAGGTTTTAAGCCTTTAATCTTATATCAACGATGCATGATATGAAGTATTTCATCACTATCGCTATGTACTTTTGTATCATTGATCACTCAAAGGCTTCAAGTTCTAAATTAGCAATACATGATAACACTATGGCCCTTTGTATGTTCTAAGCCCATCACCCATTGCTAATTGTTTCATTCTTGTATTTTCCTTATCTGTGATGAGCGATGAGGTCTATGGTTCTATTATTAAATTGTTAATCTAATTATTACTAAGAGAAGCACCAACATGATCTTTGATCTTGCTGTAAAGGACACGTGGAAAAATATTAAGCCAAATCTTGAACTATCACCACCTTTCTTGCATCACTAATGTGATTCAGTTATTAAGATGTGAATTAGTGATGAGAGATGGGTGAAGAATAAATTCAAAGGAGAATGAACTAATCTAATGGCTATGACCTTATTGCATATGTTGTTCATATCGCTTGTTAGCTCTCAAAAATGCAGGAAAAATACCTCAAGAGGTTGCCAATCTCTTGATACATTTCAGGGTAATAGACAAGGACAAATGATTTAGACCTTCTACTCTTTAGGTGCTACCGGACCTAGGTGGGTGTACCTATAACAATGAAGCAAACTTGACCAATGTTTATTCCTTTAAAGTGATTTACCCACAATGGAAAATAAGAGTGGATAAATGAGTTTTATTTTGGTACAAATTGTATAAGCAATATCAAGGCTAAAATATAATGTGTTCATATGAAAAATGAATGAAACTAAATAGTGGAATGGTAGAGACTAGTGCCTTATTATGTGTACAGAGTCAAATGATAATATGAAATGAATAACTTCTTTCTGGAAGATACTCAAACTGTTTGGCATACAATTTTAAGTTTATAACTGGTATAAACATGCAAGGATGTGACTACTGAGTTCTTCTTGATGATCCAAATGAGATTTCCCAATTACTATGATTGACTAAAAGGACTTAATCTTTCCTTGAAAGAACCAATTAATCCAATCATACATATACAACAAGTGTGCACTGATAAACTGAAAAATATCCTTGATATATCAGTTTAAACAATTAGAAAACATCAACCTTGGAGACAACTTCAAAAATACTTTTAATTAACACAACAAACAACTGCCACAAAATGTCATCAAATCAAATAAATTCAATTGAAATCTCCATTGTTTCAAACATGCATCACAATCTCAAAATTGTAAACATTCTACGTATGATCCTACTATATTCTATTTGCTATCTCCTCCCTTATCTTTTTATTCACTGTTAAAAATGGGTATTTATATATCAGTATTCGAAAAGACGCGTCCTTTCATATTCGAAACTCGGTGATCCATTTGTTCGGGCCTTTACCAACTTTCACAAAACACCTGCTGAGACATCCTGCAGTTTGACAGACGCTCTGAGTCTCACCGATAGCCAATCTATATCTTCGCTTCTATCGCCAAGTTGTCAGATTGTAGTTATACCGATGTTATGAGTCTTCCCGACAATCACTTCGATCTCAAGTGTATCGCTATAACTCTCATCGATGAATATTCCCTCCAAACATACTGCTAAGTCATTACCAATGTAAATCCATCGATGTGACATAGGGGGTCGGTAGGACTCCATAAGCTCATCCCGATGACAATGATGGAAAACTTCCTTAGCTTTATCGGTAAGACCAAACAAATACTCTGGGACATTACATGGATGGCTCAAGTCTAGCCAATGAATTTCATTATCAATGAGACTATGAATTTCGCTAAGTCCCCCTACCGATGTAATTTTGCTATAGTGATATGATGGGTCAACAAGACTTCCTCGAACTCACCTCGATGACATTATACTACCAACATGATCCAATTTTCTGGGAAACTCATTGAGAATATTGTAGATTCCTTTTTGATGCTCAAGAATTGCACCACGATCGGTAAGACACAATAAGCTCGTTATGACTTACACTGATGACCACTGTCTTGCCGATAGGACCCCTGTGTCCCTGAGACTGCAAACTGCATCATGGAAATGTGTATTACCAAATGAAATAACATCGGTAAAACATTCTCGATGTCTTGCTGATAGACAAAAAAAAGACATATATTTGTATAAAATGCTTTATGGATCGGTGAGACCTGCATCATGTTACATCGATATGGTTTACACAGTGAAATACTCAAGGACAGGTGAATTCTATAGGACCAAATGATAAAATATGGGAAAATTTGTTATAAAAAAGTGGATTCATGTGCTTATGGTATGGTAATTTTTTGGGAACTAACGGGTATGTGCAGCCATGAAATTTTCAAAATTTTACAGTTCTAACAGTGGCTCCATCTAGGGATGAATGATTGTGAGATTGTTGCAAGGATCTAGATCTCTGGATGAGCATACCAAACTCAAGGTGATGGACCAGTGAGCAAGATGGAAAGAATGGAAATGGAGATGAACATGACCCTATACTACTGTACATGGAAAGATTTATTTTAAAAGAAGGAATATCAGGATTGTCCATGTACTGAAAATTCCCGTTCCTTTTATTTCCTAGACTACTGTGCATGGAAGAGAAATTTTTGAGAGGATTGTCAAGAGTTATCCATGCATTGGCAACCCTTAATCCTCTATATTGCTCAAGAGAAAAAATGCTTCAAGAATTGCCCATGTACAGGCAACTCCTATTCTTCACCAGTCATGTTTTGCAAATAATATGAATCTTCACCTTTCTTACCAATAACAAAAAAGGGTCCCAGCCACAAAGCTTCAAATTTCCCGTGTTTTCCCTTCTCTTGAAATCTTTCATTCCACATTAACACCAGATCATTTTCTTCAAATTTTCTATCTTTTGCCCTTTTTATCAAATAAATACTTCATTTGTGCCTACAACTTCACATTCTAGTTTTGAGCTACTCTTCTTATCTCATCAAGCTCTGCCAGTTGTTCCATTATTTCCTCCATTGGTTCTGGAATATCTATATTTTCCCAAAGGATAAACTTGTAAACTAGTAACAAATTTTGTAAAGGCATCCTAGCTTGTGTTCCATATACCTTTTTCATAGTTATCCTATCAACCCATGCAACCATTTTCAACTTTGAATCCCAAGCCTTCTTATTCTGACCTAGCATTCTCCTTATGATCTTCAGAAGACTTTTGTTTTTGGACTCTAATTGACCATTAGCTTGTGGATGGTAAGGCGGTGCATAAGAAATAGTGATACTATATATACTACAAAAATATTTAAAATCATCAGATTTAAAACACATCCCATAATCTGTAATCAATCTTAATGGTGTACTGAATCTGGTAATAGTTTTATCTATTAAAAAATTAATCACAACTTTACTTGTTGCTTTCTTGGTTGGGACTGCCTCTACCCATTTGGTGAAGTAATCAGTAGCTACCAGTATCCACTTATGTCCACCACTTGATTTCTCCTGTATCTCCCCAATAAAATAAATTTCCCACTGATGAAAAGGGGCTTCAACCTGCAAAGGTCTAAGTGGTAAAGCTCCCTGATACTTTATTTTCCCTGAGAACTTCTGACATGCTTCACATCTTCTTACATATGAAAAATAATCATTAAATACTTTTGGCTAGTAATAACCTACCCTAAGAATCTTGTGTGCAGTTGTCTTTGCATAATAATGGCCTCCACAGACCCCTTCATGCATTTCTCTTATAACGTGTTTGGCCTATGACTCATCTAGACATAGCAACAACATTCTATCCCTTATTTTCCAAAACAAATCACCTTCCATGAACACATATTTGGATGCTTGCAGCTTCAAGGTTCTTCTCTGATTATCACTTAATCCTTCAGGACACCTCATGTATCTAAGGTAATACATGATGTCTGTATACCAAGGGGTATGCTCAATACTTGCAATTGCATTTCCTTCATCCTCTACATTACAAATTTTATTTGCTTCAATATTTGTTTCTGCCATTAACTTGGGCTTTAAACCTTTGACTCCTCTTACTAATCTAGTGATTTGTATTTCTATATCAAATTCTTGAATTTTATTAATCCACCAGACGCTTAGTTACCTCTAATTGTATCAACATCTTTAATGTATTGCATGAGGGACATAAGCTATCACTTGGCTCCAACAAGATATGGTATAAAGATTTTATGGTTTTCGTTCAACAAACACTTGTTTCTCCATTATATCATATTTCCTTAATTCTCGGACTTCTGCAATGACTTACAAAAAAGACATGTGTTGCTCATGACCTCTCATTCTTTTGTAACATGACAATAGCTATAGTATGCAACAAAGAAAATGAAAATATTTGAAAGGGTTTTAAAATTTTTGGAGATTTAAGGACAGGAGCCTCCTTGATAGTAATTTTGATGGATATGAAAGCTTCCAATGCCTCTATATTCCACTCTACCTTTTGTCCCTTCCTTAGCATCTTTGATATGGGCTTAACAATTTTAGCAAAATTAGACACAAATCTCCTAACAAAATTGATCTGTCCAAAAAATGACTAGATGGCCCTGACAGTTTTAGGAATAGGAACTTTATCTATGGCCTCAACCCTCTTAGGATCTATTATAATCCCCTCCTTTGACACAATATGTCCTAAGAGTTTACCTTCTATGACTAAAAAATGAATTTTTTTAGGGTTCAGACTAATACCATATTCTAAAGATTTAATAAATACCTTTTCCAGATGTTCTACATGATCTTCAATCCTTTTTGAATAAGTAGTGAGATCATCTTGATATACCACCATGATAGCATTAATCAAGTTTTCAAATGCTACATCCATAGCTCTTTGAAAGGTTACACCTGTGTTTGTGAGACCGAATGGCATTCTCACATAAACATATGTTCCCCATGGGGTTGTAAAAGTTGTCTTGTACTGCTTGGATTCTTTGACTTTGACCTGGTTGTAACCAGAGAACCCATCCATCATAGATAACAACTCACACCCTATTACTTTATGTAGTACAACCTCCATATTAGGTAGAGGATAACTATCCTTGAGAGATGCCACGTTTAGATTTCTAAAGTCCACACATAATCTAATATCTTCATTTTTCTTCCTCACAGGAATTAGGTTTGAGACCCAGGTTGAGTGCCTGATTGGTTTGATAATACCCCCATCTCTAAGATTTACCAATTCCTCCTGCATTTTTGGTTCCAATGTTGGGTTGATAGGTCTTTGTCTTTACCTAAATGGCTTTGCATCTGGCTTCAATAGGATTTCATGTTGAAACAAATCTTCCCTATATGCTTTGAGATCTTAATAAGACCATGAAAACACATGTTTATATTTTCTCAATAGTGCAATCAACATTCTTCGAATTGTTGGGCTTATTTTCTTTCCAATGTATACCTTTTTTGGTGCCAGTTCAGTCCTTAAATTGACCTCTTCAATATCCTCTCTCTTGACTGGTATCTATTTCATGAGGGACTAATCATTTCCATCATATACCCTTTCCAATGCTACTAGCCCTTTGGGAAGCTTATTAGTTTTAATCTGTAAGACCTCTTTCCCAAATACTGTCTGCTTTCCATCTACTTCTTCAAAAAAGGAATTGAAATCAACTTATTGAGCTTCATATTGATCTATACAGTAAATAAATTTCAAGAGGTCAGTATCGTCATTAAAAACCTACCAACTATATATATATTGTCAGGCATAGCGGGTTTTGTTTTGAACTCAATTTGAGATACTTCAGCCAGTGTGATATCATCTCTTCTCAATGCTACATTGGCTAAAAAGTCTGCCATTATGTTTTTCAACCTCTCAATCCATTCATTGGAGAGAGCATCAAACAACTCAATTGTGTCCCATACAACATTCTTGTATTGCTTCAGCCTCTTGTGTTTTTCTTCATATTTTGATTTAACTTGAGAAACAACTAGCTTAGAATCCCCTAGAATAGCTAGTAGCTTGATCTTATGTTTTACAACCATATTCAATCCTATTAGTAAAGCTTCATGCTTTGCTCTATTGTTCATCCATTCAAATGCCAGAAAAAATGAACATTTGAATGTGACTCCTTTAGGTGAAACAAACACTATTCCTGCTCCATTACCTTCTTGGCTACATGCTCCATCAAAGTACATTTTCCATACACCATCACAATTTTTTGCAACATGTTTATCAATTGGATCACCATTGACTAACTCTGGCTAGGATAGTTCTATCTTAAAACTTCCAAGATCCATATCACAAAAGCAATTGAATTGATCTTGAGGTATACAATCTATAATTGGGTTCATCCCTGGCTCCCTGTACAAATTAACTTCCTGGCCATTCACTGGAATTGTTGCATAAGATAAATCAAATTGGATGTTTCCCCCAACTGTTGTCGTCCACAGTCTTGATAGAAGCATTCCAAACTGAGGAGGGGTATCAATTACAGTTATATCTATATTGTAAGCAACCTGAGGATAAGCATCTAGTTTGACTTCAACATCTTTCATAACACCTACTACTGGAACATGCCCAAGTATTCAGAGACGTTTGAAATGACCCAGGCCTACAAGCTTCATTTTACCACTTTCATCCCAGCATAATTGTGACATTTAATTATGTCCTTGTCCACATTCGGGATCTATTGATTAAATAATTCATAATTATTTAATTAATTCATGTCATTTATTCTTCATGATTATTAAATAAATAAATTTTATTTATTTATTAAATAATGCCACACTGTCTAAGTCTTCTCCCTTAAATAAATTTCTTTTAATTTTCTTATTCCCTTATTCATTAATTCTTCCTGATTATTAAATAAATGAATTACATTTATTTATTTAATGTCACTAATTGTCTTAATTAAATAAATTCATTAATTTATTTAATTAATCTCATCTCCTAAATTAAATAATTAAATTTAATTATTTAATTACTAATTAATATTCTTCTCATTTTAAATAAATTAAATTATTTAAAATGTCAGCCAATCTTAACTGTCACTTTGGTAAATAACTAAAAGATTATTTTATTATCTCAAAATCCATAATTTGAATTATTTTAATTCAAATTAGTAATTAATCTTCTAAAAATCATAATCGCTGCATTCTTTGATTTTTCAACATTATCTCTGGCCACATCTTATCTCTTTGATTTTTGAATTTGGCAAATCGTAATCTTATCTTCTTGATTTTTCTAAAATCTTATTTCTTAATTAGTTTCTCATTTATTCTCCAATCATTTATCATATTTTGCTTAACTGCTTGATTAAGGATTTTTCCCTAAACCTAATTAGGGATTCCCAGGTTTAATCTAGATCATTCATTTTAGGTTCTTGTCATTGATTTATCTTGTTCATCCGTTTGAAATGGCCTTTTCTATAAAATGCCATCTTCTTCTCATTTTTGAGGAGAGACATTTGGCGTAATTACTATAGGCATTTATTTACTCTCACATGTTCATGGTCATAGGCAATCTTAGTATTTCAATTTTGGCATTATTTTAGACATAGGCATTGGTTTGTAGACATAGTCATTTAGGCATATCAAATCCTTCAAATCTTGTTGTAGGGCTTAGACATTTTAGATTGTTCAAAAGACGAATCTGAGGGCAGCATTCTCCAGCAAGCAAGAAGGTATTATGAAAGGGAATCATGGAGGTATCAACAATCAGGTATAATTTTTCTTTTGTTTACTTCCTTTGTGTTTCGTAAAATCTTTGGGTTTCGATTATTATTTATTGTTTATTGCTAACAACTCCAAATCCTTAGAAATCCCTTGATTACAATATCCATTGCATAGCACTTCCCTTCATTACTATCTAACCACATGCCTAGCTATTTCATAACTCCAACTGGCATGATATTGATAGCAACTCTAGAGTCTATCATGCAATTCCTTAACAGTTTGTTGTTTATAAGCAGTGTGGTGAAAAAAGGATCAACTTGTGGGGAATTTACCAATACATCATTTAGACACACTTATGGGACAATCACCTTCTCTTTCTTATTAGCCATTTCAATGGCCATCTAATTTTTAGAATTTGTACTTTTCTCATTTCCATTTGATATCAATTGAATTACACTATCCCTATACTCCTTAATTCTCATCATCTCAAGCAGTGGGTTGAACATTTATACTTGAGATAAAGCCTGAGAGAATTCAAAATAAGGACCCTCTTCCTTAATTGTTTTCTTTTGCTCTAATGCTTCTCCTTTGTTTTCTTCCTTTTGGACAGGCTTCTGTTCATTCTTATCATGTTGCACATTCTCAATTTTCTTCAAAACTCTTGGTGTCACCTCTCTATCTTTCATAAATATTCCCCTGGGAACACCTTCATTTTCATTCACTGTCCTATTTATTAACCAATACCTACTCTTTGCTTGTTCAACTGCAACAATGGTTAACCTATTTATTTCCTCTTCAGTGGGTCTCCTCATATCGCATTGAGTAGGCACCTCAATAGAGTATTTTTCTGCATAATCATCTTCAGAATAAAAAAAAAACTTGTTGTTCAGCCATGTGGACATTACACCTTTTATTTGAAACATCATACTCATAACCTTCATCTTCTGAAGATGAGTATTTCTCCTCAATAGGGTGAAAATTATTTGAAGTCAAATACACTATGTGATCCTCTCCACTGTTACCCACTTACATTCCTTCTTCTTGCATTTTTTGGGCTACAACACAATGATTTGGGGAATGTGGCCCATCACAGCTTTCACACCAACAACTATTATTGACCATATACGCGCCCTTCTTCCTTAATGGATCAGGTGTTTCTTTGTTCCCGGGTCTATCTATTACAGGTTTTCCATCCTTCCAATTTGTATTGTAGGGCATGTCATGTAACTGAGGCCTCTTATTTATGTACGTGTTCTCCTATTTGTACTAGTAATTATTGACTTGTTGAGGAACCCTAGGATTGTCTCTCTTACTGATCATCCCAACAACTTTCCTGTTGTTTTCAATGGTTAATGATATCTTTTGGGCTTCAGCTAAATCTCTTGGAAACATGTTTCTTAGTTCATACCCTATTTTTGGATCAAATGCATTCAAATAAATACTGAATGCTACAGAGTCTGGAAACTTTGATCCAGGTGGTATCTTATTCTGCAATTTGCTGAATCTCTAGTTAAAATCATAAATTGACTCATTCTATTTTTTTTGAATCCATACTAATTCATGTAAAGCAACATCTGGTGCACATGGATTTCCATACTGTTCAAGAAATCGATCCTAAAATTCTTGGATAGAATTAACAGAAGCTGTTGGCAGACCATTGAACCAATCCCTAGCTTCTTTGGTGAGTGACATCATGAACAACCTCATATGTAGATCTTCATATGCTATATCCAAGTCCTAGATAAAAGCATTAAAATTCCTCAAATGATCTTCAACAGTAATTTCACTGCTCCCTGTAAACTTAGGAACAAGACTTCTCCAATTGCTATCCATAGGGTAATCTAAGTATAATTGAAACCCTATCAAATCAAATTGCCTGATCATTGTTGTATATTGTTGACGGGGAGGGTTATGCACGTGTTGATACTGGTACATTGGATTATTGTGTTGTGTATGAAGATATGGCACATATTGCTGACCATGAGGTGGTTGTACATTTGTATGTTGTGATGCAATATACAGTGGATGGTTTGGTTGCTTGTATTGATCTCTCATATGATTATGAGGAGCCTTTGATGGGTCTGAAGGCCCTGCATTATTATTTCCCTACCTATGAGGCGGTATATACTTTGAAAAACCAATTGTCTGAGCATCAATTTGTGCTTTCTGCAATTTGAAGTCTTGGATTGCTTTTATCATTTGGATATTTTCCTGTTCAGCTTTTTCTCTTTCTACTTCTTGTTTATGAAACTCAAACTATGTTTCTATTTCTTCATGAGTTGAGAACTCATAATTTTCTTGAGGAATTACATGATCAATAGGCTGACTTTGATTACCCTCCATTCTTTGATCATATTCCTGTTGATATCTGATTTGTTCAGCTTCGAGTTTAGCATCGAACTCTGCCTATTTCTGAGGATTATATAAAGGATTTCTTTGTTCTTCTGGGGTACAAGGTTTTGCACTTGAATTATCTCTCCATGTATCATAACGTCATATGTTTCACAATGTGGTCTCGATGCTTTTTTTTATTTTTTATGCACATGTCATCATTTATCTTCTTACCCTTATCAACCTTATCATCCTTATGGGTCCACTTACTATTGCCACTAGGACCTCCTTTGTATTAGGATCTTCTACCATTCATGTTGAATTGATGCAATATTTTTGTCAAAGTCGCCACTCACTTTCCTAAAAGTGAGAAAGTATTTGTTGTTTCTTATCCCTAGTGGAGTCTTTACAAGATTTCTGACTCTATGACTAAGGCCCTAACTACGAGTTGATTCCCCAGTAGAGTCGCCAATTTGTTAGCTCTAAAAAATGCAGGAAAAATACCTCAAGAGGTTGCCAGTTTCTTGATACGTTTCAGGGTAACATACAAGGCAAAATGATTTAGAACTTCTACTCTTCAGGTGCTGCCAGACCTAGGTGGGTGTACCTATAACAATGAAGCAGACTTGACCAATGTTTATTCCTTTAAAGTGATTTACCCACAATGGAAAATAGGAGTGGATAAATGAGTTTTATTTTGGTACAAATTGTATAAGCAATATCAAGGCTAAAATCTAATGTGTTTATATGAAAAATGAATGAAACTAAATAGTGGAATGGTAGAGACTAGTGCCTTATTGGGTGCACAGAGTCAAATGATAATATGAAATGAATAACTTCTTTCTGGAAGATACTCAAATTGTTTGGCATACAATTTTATGTTTATAACTTGTATAAACATGCAAGGATGTGACTATTGAGTTCTTCTTAATGATCCAAATGAGATTTCCTAATCACTATGACTGACTAAAAGGACTTAATCTTTCCTTGAAAGAACCAATTAATACAATCATACAGATACAACAAGTGTGCACTGATAAACTGAAAAATATCCTTGATATATCAGTTTAAACAATTAGAAAACATCAACCTTGGAGATAACTTCAAAAATATTTTTAATTAACACAACAAACAACTGCCACAAAATGTCATCAAATCAAATAAATTCAATTGAAATCTCCATTGTTTCGAACATGCATCACAATCTCAAAATTGTAAACATTCTACATATGATCCTACTATATTCTATTTGCTATCTCCTCCCTTATCTTTTTATTCGCTGTCAAAAATGGGTATTTATATATCAGTATTCGAAAAGACGCGTCCTTTCATATTCAAAACTCAGCAATCCATTTGTTCGGGCCTTTACAAATGTTCACAAAACACCCGCTGATACGTCCTACAGTTTGACCGATGCTCTGAGTCTCACCGATAGCCAATCTGTATCTTTTCTTCTATCCCCAAGTTTTCTTGTAGTTATACCGATGTTATGAGTCTTCTCAACAATCACTTTGATCTCAAGTGTATTGCTGTAACTCTCACTGATGAATATTCCCTCCGAACATATTACTAAGTCATTACCAATGTAAACTCGTCAATGTGACATAGGGGGTCGGTAGGACTCCATAAGCTCATCCCGATGACAATGACAGAAAAATTCCTCAGCTTTATCGGCAAGACCAAACAAATGCTCTGGGACATTACACCGATGGCTCAAGTATGGCCGATGAATTTTGATAAGTCCCCCTATCGATGTAATTCCACTATAGTGATATGGTGCATCGGCAAGACTTCCTCAAACTCACCCCGATGACATTATACTACCAACAGGATCCACTTTTTCTGGGAAACTCATTGAGAATATTGTAGATTCCTTTTTGATGCTCCAGAATTGCACCACAATCGATAAGACACAAATAAGCTCATTATGACTTACACTGATGACCACTATCTTGCTGATAGGACCCTTGTGTCGCTGATACTGCAAACTGCATCATGCCGATGTGTATTACCAAATGAAATAACATTGGTAAAACATTCCCGATGTCTTGCCGATAAACTGCAAAAAGACATATATTAGTATAAAATTCTTTATGGATCGGTGAGACCATCATGTTATGTTGATATGGTTTACACATTGAAATACTCAAGGACAGGTGAATTCTATGGGACCAAATTATAAAATATGGGAAAATTTGTTACGCAAAGTGGATTCATGTGCTTATGGTATGGGAATTTTTTGGGAACTAACGAGTATGTGTAGCCCTGAAATTTTCAAAATTTTATAGAACTTCTAACATTGCTAATAGGATGCAGCAAGAAAAAAAATAGGATGCAACAAGGAAAAAAAGTATTGGCGACGAGTGATGGACAATCATTCTTGTTCCCATCAGTCTACCTAAAGCTATTACGGTTAAAAATGGAGATCTAAAGAACACATCAACAATGAGCGATGGGATATTCAATGGAATATTCCCCTCATCGCTGGGTACTAGATCATCGCGAATCCATTCAAAGGTGTAAAGAATGAAGTAGTGATGAGTGATGGCCTCAAAGTGAAAGGTGATTAAAGAAAAAAGGGGTGATGTAGAAGCATCAGGGGACATCACTAAAAGAAAATAGAGAAAGTGTGAGGGTGAAGGAGAGCCATGGATGGAGTTTTAAATCAAAATGATCAATGACCAGAATTTGAACTTAAACAGCTAAGTGTGAGGTAGCCTGTGTGAGCTTTCTTTCAAGCATTAATGGTCAAGATGCTTCATTCCTTGGCCATAAAGAAGGTTGTTGGCTCATTTTTCCTCCCAATTGCAACTGTTTGAAGTAGAAGAATTGGTCAATTTTGAAGAGAAATATGTGAGGAGCTCATGCAAAGAGTTGCAGAGGCATTAAAGACAAATTTTCTCCTGAGTAAGCAATTAATTATACCTCTCTATGAAAATTATGTTTGAATTGAGTTGGTTAAGGAAATTTACTGATTAATTCAGAAAGTTGTAGGTGCTTATGGTTTGGAAGGGTTTGAATATTTTACAAATTCATAAGTTGGTAGGAATTAAATAAGCTTTAGGAGGGTTTCTTATTTGTGTCTTGCAAGTGGATTTCTTGAGATTATAAAACTAGTAACCCCTCATTCATAAGTGGAATTTTTAAACCCTAGCTATAAACCATGAGCCAGCCCAATGAATCCTTAGGAGTAGGGGTAAATGAAAAAAAAAATCCTAAGGTTGTTAAACCTAAGCTAGCAGTCTCAGAGAAGTTTGTAAAATATAAGGGAGAGAAGAGAGACTTTTCTAGGTTCATGAAAGGTGAATCCAAAGATATTGCTTTAAGGGAGGAAATAAAATTGGAAAAAGACCTACAGGGTAGGGTGTCATGACTAGTAGGCTGATTGACAATGCTACTAGAATTGTTGAGGTCCCACTACCTCAAAGTGGTTGGTAATTATTCTTGTATACCTTCAATAGATGGTATGCTAAACATTCATCCCAACACCTATGGGAATTCAACCTTGGAAATTTGGTGGTACCAAATGTATTTGTTGAAGTCAACTTGATGCTAGAGTTGGCAAGGCATTATGATTCCATGGAAAGAACAATAAAACGTGAGAATGGAACCCCACTCCTTGACATAACAAGAGATAAGATTGTGGAGGTGTTCAAGTTAAACCCTAATTACACCGTCAGCATTAATTTTTCTAATTTATGCAATGAGTATGAAAAAACAAGTATGGATATAGAAAACATGTGCTTTCTAGGCACAAGAAAGGAGATAAAGTGTGTTTCGATCCTAAGGAATTAGAGTCTTTTGAATGTGATGAATTTGAAAAATACTTCAACAACACCTATTATTGTTTGGAAAAAGTATTGGCTGACAGGTTTGATGAGAGGATACCAACTACCTTGTTGGTAATGATTATTGATATTCAAAATTGGAACTCCAATAGGGGATTTGACTATGTAGCATATATTACAAAATAGATGCATAAGGGGTTGATTGGATTAAAGGATGGTAGTGCCCCATTAGTTTTCCCCCACTATTATTTATTGATGCATATGATTCTTTACATTGGGAAAGAGAAGTGGAAAAAATAAATTAAGCTTATGTAAAAGGATGATGAAGAAAATGATCTACCTATCCAAATGTGGACTCATATTCGGGACCAAAATTTTCCACATTCAAATTATCTTTCTTTCTACAATGTTGTGAGGTTTGGTATCTTGGAGAGTTTGGATGTATCACCTCTATACAAAATTTCAAAAGTTATTAGGGAGATTTTGCACTCCCAAGAAGTTAAACACGGGGCAATAAAAACTCACAATTAGGGTGAATAGTTTTTGCACTCCCATTATACTTTGATTAAACCTTATGGAGCCAATTTTGCACCCCATTTCCTACCAATGTATATTTTTGATAGGTTGGCCTTCATGGAGCTTATGTGGTAGTTGGATTTCATGGATAAGGAACATTTTAGAATTCCTAGGAAGGGTTCAATGATAACACCACCGTGTACTTTTGATTATTTTAAGGCTACTACCAAAGAAGGTTATGAAAAGTTTGGAATAATATTAATAAATCTTAAAATGCCAGTTGATGAGGTAAGAAATTATGACCTTGAGGGTTTTGTAAATGAGATGAAAATAAAGAAAGGCTTGTCTTGGTTTTCCCACCATTTTTTGTACATTGATGATGTAATTAGAAATTTGACAATTGATGGTGTAGTTACTTAAAGGAAAAAGGAATGGACTGGCATATGTGACATTGAGGAAGCCATAATAAAGAGAAATTCTTTTTTTGTCAGTCCATATGATGAGATTGAGAGCCCTTATGAAAGGGCCATGACCAAGTTAAAGGATTACCAAAATGGTGAATTCAATGTAAATGTCAAGGAGGCTGTAGAGAAGGAAAAAACACCTGAGGAGAAACAACAAGAATCTATGGACATTCAAGAACAACCTTTAGAGGTTGATGAAGGGGGAAACCCTTTGGTTCAATGTTCTTCTACTAAGTTAGTTGGATATGAGCACTCTGTAGAGCATGTTCCTGATGATCAAGAGGTGGAAAGGATGTTTCCTTCCCCTCAAATAAAAGATGAGCTCTTGACCCATATGTTCCAATGGACAAGATTATCAAATGGTTCAAGTATGATGAAGAAGTTGATGACAACCCCAGGGTCAAAGCCTGTGATGAATTCCTTTGTGCAGACTAAGTAATGGGTATGTGCAGGATCATCATGGAAAAAATAGGCCCTTAAGTGGCAAAAAAATTCTAAGAAAAATCAGAGTTAGGAAACTTGACATAAAAAATTGAATAAGTTATATATATATTATTTCAAAAAATATGTAAGAATAGAATTTAGCAAATTGAATTTAGTTTTCTAAACACAGTCACCCAAAATCTATTTTAGGAAAATTTGAATTTAATGCAAGATACCTTTAAATTTTAGGTACATGGTGTCTCCGTCTGGACCACCCTAACCATTAATAAAATGATAATATTATTTTTATAATATTTAGATATAGGTAGAGGACTGTCCCTGATGGATGCATATTTGTAATTTTTCCATGTAAATAATTAATGTAAATAATTAATTATAAATTTTACAACTTTAAAATATAAAAACTTATGTTCACTCACCTTAACTTGGTCAAAACTTCACAAATTCATTTTTTAATCCTATAGTATGTAGCCATTAGAATGTGATGTATGTTTTGGATTCAAAAAATTGATACTATTTGAAAGCTATAGATGTTTTCAATCAGCCTATCAATCAGACTTTAGTCAGAATCCAAATAGAAAAAAATGAATAATAATTATTTATTAAATTCAAAGTAAAGAATAATTTATATTGGTGGAGTTTAGAATCTCCTTTAAAACCCTTTTGTTTCATCAATTTTGGGTAAAAAGTTGTCACCCACATGGGCCACTTCCACACAATTTATACTCAATTCTCCGCCCATCATGATCTTGTACATACCAATTCAGTATTTACCATCCTAAACAAGAGCCAAGATATCAAGAAGAGAATTGAAGAGGCTAAGGCTAATGTGGACTCTTCACAACAAGAGGAGGCAGAAAAGGCAGAAGAGGAGTCTAAGATAATAGCTGAGATAGTGGAAATTACTCCTATCGAGGCCAAATTTTTTTTGAAGGAAAGTGGTATAATGTTGTTTCTAGGGTGGAACCTTACTATTTCTATTGCTCTTAATCCAATAAGAAAGGACCCCAATGCCTCTATTTTTGAAGAGCATTTTGGTAACCATGTCTTTGGTTCTAGTTTTATTCCCAAATTGCATACTCCTACAATTTAGTCAATGGCTCCTAATACAAGAAAAATCAAAGTGGTTAAAACAATTGATGAGGTTGTTGGTTTAGTCATGGTGAAAAGATCCACTGACATAACCCTTATCCAAGCTACAAAGTTGACTGTGCATGCTGCCATGTTGAGTGCTAACACTGCACAAATATCACAAAAGGAATATGATGTATTGTTGAATAATTACAACACTCTCATGGATGAGCATAACAATATGAGGGCTACTATGCAAGCAGTTCAATCAATAAAACAATTCCCCCCCCCACTCTTCATCTTCTTTAGAATTATAAGCTCAAGACAGGGAGATTCTATCATTGAGAATCCAGAGTTTAAAGAAGCAATTTCAAGTGGAGAAAGATAATGTTAAGAAAGAAAAGGAGGAAGCTAACAAGGTTGCTGACAATATTTTTGATGATGTATTGAAGCACAAAGTTTCCAAGCCAATGCATAAATTTGATACTATCTAGGAAGCCTAAAAGAGCATCCATGAAGCTCATGAGAGGTATGTGCAAGTTCAATATGATTTCTAGAATGACTGGAGTGCTAGATTTGGAGCCCTAAAGGAGATGATGCCTAATATGAAGGATGATCTTGAAGCCCCAACAAAAATTCTAGACGTGCTGAAGGTAGTGGACCTATTGGGTGGAATATCAACTTTTCATGGCAAGTTGGGAGTACAACTATAGAACAAATTAAAAATGTTCAAGGAAATGGAAGAGTAGGAAATGCCTAAGATATTAAATGATGAAGGTGAATAGAAGGATTTTTCTACTTGGAAAGATGAGTTGGGAGGTCTTCTCTCATATTTTAAGAGAGCAATTAGTCTCACCAACTATACCATGCTAAAATTTGTAGTTGGTAACATGACAAGGATTGAGGTGTGAATGGATGCATTTGTTAAAGAG
>VDFB02272449.1:0-12957 GCA_007258455.2 Sequoia sempervirens | reverse complement strand
TTTGATGGAACAATTGTTTTCTTAACTAGATGAACAAAGGAAATTTACAATATCCTCATCATCATGAAATGTAGGGATATGGATGGTTGCATCGTTGTCCCAATCAATAAGTTTCGGATAAACTAAAGGCATGGGATCATTAGGTTGGGTAAGGTCATGAGCTGTCAAATTCATGACATGATTATCATTTTCATGATGGACAAGGTCTATGATGGTATTCTCTTGTCGATGATCAATCTTGTTAAAATCCAAATCATCCTCACTTGAGTCATGATCACTTTGTAAAACATAATCAAGCAAAGACCTTGAACCCTCTCCTTGTAAGAACGCGGTCACGAATTTGTGTATGAAATCTACCCTTTTCTTTGTTAAGAATGTATCATCAAAGACATCATCCCATTCGTATTCATTGGAATCAGTGTCTGAACTATTCTACAATTGAAAAATTGATCCATAAATTTTTTGTAGAGCTACATCTTTATGGGATTTATCTGAAATTGATTCTCCTTCATGAGTTTATGACATCTACCCTTTTCTCTGTTAAGAATGTATCATCAGAGACATCATCCCATTAGTATTCATTGGAATCAATGTCTGAATTGTTCTACAATTGAAAAACTGATCCATAAAATTTTTGTAGAGCTACATCCTTATGGGGTTTATCTGAAATTGATTCTCCTTCATGAGTTTGTTGTGCTTGCTATGAAGTTGACTCTTCTGTATCTTTACCATATCCAAGTCCTATTTTATCGTTTGGATGTATTGAAATAGGTTGAATTGGCTCAATGATTCCTTCTTTTCTTTTTCCTATAGGGCCACTTCCTTCATAGCCCATTCTTTGCATGATAGTATACCCTTTGCCATATTGTTCGGTAGGTAACTTGATGTGCAAGAGAGATTCATCTTCGTCTTTGTATAGCCAACTTAGAATGTCCCTATCTTCGGCTTCTTCTTCAATAGTGTTAGCTTTAATGAATTGTCCATCAAACTTTGTGATTGGCACAAAAGTTTGGGATGTAGAGGTTGTTGTGATCTTTTGATTTGATAGGGTTGGCTGACCATGTGATCTCGGGGAAGGAGGTAAACTAGAAAGGCATAGTGAATATTCACCTACTCCTTTGTCTTTTAACTGTAGCTCTGTATCAAGATTCTTTGCCAATTCTTGTAATTGGCCTTGTAGATTGGAAGAAGAAATAGTAAGAGCCTCCCTATTGTGCGGCACAAAGGCATCTTGAGTTGCTCAAAGATTTGAACAAGTTTGGGTGCTATTGTAATCAACTTGTATAGTTATTTCTTGTCCATCATACAGAAACTTAAGGCATTGATGGTACGTTGATGGTACTGCTTGCATATCATGAATCCATGGGCAACCCAAAAGTATGTTATAGGAAAGATCACGATCTAGAACCTCACAAAAAGTATTTTTCACAACAGGTCCCACTCTGATAGGTAGCATTATTAGTCCTTTAGAAGCCCTTTCTTCATCATCATATGCCTTGATAGTTATTTTCCTTCATGGATCAATGGAGTTTTCTGATATTCCTAAGGCATGTATAAGTTTTAAGGTACAAATGTTTAAACCAGCTCCTCCATCTATCAAGACACGTCTGATTCGGTGTTTATGGATCATAACTTCAAGATAAAGCGATGAATTATGCGGATGTGTCATGGAGGCATCATCTTTGTCAGAGAATGAAAGACAAGTGGGGGAAGACAAATGTCCCACCCTGGCTTGAAATTTGTCTACATCCAGATCTGTGTCGACGGTTGTGTTTACAAGAGCTTCTTCCAAAATATTCTTGTGTATGGGGGATATTTTGAGAAGTTCAAGGATGGAAATTTGAGCTAATGTTTTTCTTAGTTGATCAACTAGATTATAATGACTTGGAGAAGGAATAGCTGCCTTAGATGAACTACCTTTTAGGATAATTTTCACTTGTCCTCTCATAGTTACATTCACTTGTTGATACTCTTGTTTTTCCTTGATTTTGATAACATTAACCCATTGATCATCTGCATGGATGTGGCGGATTATGTTGTCTTCAACATTATTTATACTTTTTGCTTTAGGATCTGATGTTTTCCCTTTTTGATAGTTTGGTAAAGGATCTTTGAATGCTTGATGATCATCATTGGTATGATGTCCTTCAATTGTGATAGTGCCATTGTCAATTAAATCTTGTACCATATTTCGCAAGGCTTGACAATTATTTGTTCTATGACCTTTACATCAATGATAATTACAATAATACGAGTCATTCCATGATGGTGGTTTGACTCGTGGCTCATAATATTTTTGTGGTGGCAAGGTGATAACCTTATAATCAAGAAGCTCCTTGAGAGCAGATTCAAGAGATTGACCCAAAGTTGTAAAATTTCATCGATTTGAAAAGAATGAAGGTTTGGACGGATTTGATATTTGGGTATGCCAAGATTGTTATTGAAATTACCACGATTATCCTTGGTATTTTGATTAGTCATGCTTTCTTGATTGGAGTTTTGTCCTTGTTGTTGGTTGTTTCCCTGTTGGTTGGTGTTTCCTTGTTGGTTGTTGTTTCCTTGTTGGTTGTTTCATGGAGCACTTGATAGGTTGAAGATAGATGATCTTGTTCGTAGATTGTTTGCATCCACTATACCATCATTGACCACATTTTTATTTATGTTCCAAAACCTTGTTTTATCGTTGTTGTTATGGTTGGATGAACTTGGATTATCAAGTTTTATCACTCCTCTTTTGACCAAGGCCCCTTCAATGGTGATTGCATTTTCAATCAATTTTTTGAAGTTAGGAGGACAATGAAGATTAAGCCTATAGCTTAATTCTGGATTTAGACCATTGATGAAGATATCCATCTTTTCCTTTTCAGGAATAGGATGGGAATATCGTGCAAAAAATCTTCTCCATCTTTGCAGAAACATAGTGAAAGATTCCCCTACTTTTTGTTTCACTTTACAAAGATCAAGCATGGTGATTTGGTGTTGAATATTGTAAGCATATTGTGATATAAACTGATTTATGAGCTCCTCGAAGGTTTTAATGGGAGGGGTGATCTTTGAAAGCCACTCCATAGATTGTGCACCCAAACTTCATGGAAACAATCGCATTAAATAGGTATCTTCATAAGCGAATTCTACACTCATATTTCAAAAATCCCTCACATGTTCAATGGGGTCAGTGTTTCCATTGTACCTATAAAATTTAGTAATTTCGTAATATTTTGGAAAAGGGATCATTTGAATACTCCTATCAAATGGATAAGGAGATATGTCATCTAAAACATACTTCTTTGTTGCACCCCCTTGCATCTCCTTTATTTGTCCTTGTAATTCCTTTATCTGTTGAGTAAGGGCACTAAAGTCATTAGAAGGAGTTTTAGGATTTGCTTTAATTCCTTCTATATCAAAATTGGAAGGTAACTTAGCTCCTTGATTAGCTAATGAAAGAAAATATCTTTCTTTGTTTCATTCTAAAATCCTTTCCGTAAGAGTATGGAATTTGGGATCTTGCTCTACTTGTTGAAGCTTTTCTTCTGTTAACTCTTCTATATGAAATGGATTCTCTTCTTTCTCACTATTATCACCCATTTTGCTTGTGGTAGTTTCTCCTTCATCCTTTTCTATGTGTTTTCGAGATCTCGTAACAACAGGCATAAGCTTTGTTCCAAATTCTACTAACTTTTGATCAAAAGAGTAAAATAGTGCAATTTGTGATGGATATGAAAGTCAGGATAGAATGAAGATTCTATGACTTTAAAATATTTCTAGTCTTTAGCTTGTGTTGTTCCCTAATTGAAAGGATGAAAATCTTGTTGGTAGGAATTTAAGCAAAAGATCAAGAAAAGGATGGTTTTGCACTTTATGAAGTTTGATCGTAGCTTCGTAAAAGGATGGATTTGTGATAAATGCCTAATGTGATTGAGTTCTCTATTGCAGAAATTGATTTGGGCGAGTAGAATATTCAATTGCAGGTTGGGAAATATAACAAAAACAAATACGCTGACTATGGTTGTGCCTTTGAGAAAGGGCTCTCCTTTGAAAGAAAGCTTGTGAATATAATGGTTCTACAGCATAATCATCAGTGAAACCTCTAACACAATCATGATATCGATGGAGAAAGGTTCTATGTTTAAGTAAGACCTTTCAACTTTGGTACAAGAATCGTCTTTTCTTCAATAGTTTCTTGTAACTAAGTGGTTTCTTTGGCTTTTTGATTCGTTTAAGAATGGATTTCTTAACAAAGGTTGTGGATTTCCAATCTCTTAACATGGGAGTAATCAATGTGATTGTGATTTTTTGATGATCTTTACTGAATTAATGTATTGAAACACATCAAGCAAGTTGTAGAATAGTTGTGTTTAAGTCTTATTCTAAACATTAAGTGTATGATCAAAATGTTTTTCAAAAAAAAAATTCATAGGTTTTACACATGATAGATAGATCAAACAGACTCACTCTTAATACTCAAGTAGGTCATCATAATAATCAACAACCCATATCTTAGAACTGTGTCAACTCACACAGCTGTGTCACCCCTGAAAGGGCGCCTATGTTTTTGTCTTTTCCAGGCCCGTACTCAGAGTGACGGAAGTGGATACCGAATCCCCTAAGCAAACAGTCCTTGGCAGTTATATGGTGAGTGTCTTGGGGGTAGATTATTCCCTCCCCTGCACTGTGATTTATTATGATGTTCAAAAACTTACAAGTTAGCCACTACACTAAATTCTTAGTAAGGGTTTCCATTCGGTGCGAAAAATGATAGACTCCCTCGAGAGACCTCCCAACCTTTAGAACAAAGGCTTTGGGGATGGTTATCAATGCACACTACCGTCAAATGAGATTTTCATCAACCATCCGCATTTGATTAAAGTGGGTTGGAAAACTTGGCTTTAGTTGTTCCCACTTAGGTTGTTCCCGTAGGGTGAGTACTTTTTCCCACTATGGCAGGCCTTCTAAAAGGTATTATCAAAGCTTGAAATTGCATGTAATGAAATAGATGAGTTTGGAATTTTGATCACCCAGTTAAGGGGAGAGCATAGGCCTATCACCATTTAAGCAAAGCAAACAAGAGTTCAATTTTAAGCCCAAATGAACAATTTTCTATGCTAAGTGAAGATATTGCTACACAAAGACATGGAGTTCTTTTTAGTCCAAAATAAAAGATGAAGTGACTATCCTAGGATTGATTCATTCTTTCCATTTAAGTGACTATCCTAGGGTTTCTTCATTCTTTTAAAGCCCTTACTGGCCGTGGTCGCATTGGATCCAGTCAAACCTTACTTAAGTTACAAATTACAATTGCAGACTTTTTAAAAATGCGCTAAAACAGAGTTAATGGGCGATGTAGGATGAATCAAGAGCATTGCATGATCAGTCAAGGGCACTACAAAATCAGTCAAGGGCGCTATGGAATCAGTCAAGTGTGCTATGGAATCAGTCAACGGCACTGCAGAATCATTCAAGGGCGTTGCAGAATCATTCAAGGGTGTGATGGAATCAGTCAAGGGCGCTGCAAAATTCCTTATGGGCACTGAGGAATCTTTGAAGGGCGTTGAATTTGGTGTGAATTACACTGAAGTGTGTTTAATGCACTAATATGCTCTTTTTATCCGTAACCTTTTAGAAAAACCTACAAAAAGATGTTAAAATTGGGGTAAAGGCCCCACAGTGGGCGCCAAAAATGTGTGTGAGAAATGTTAGTATAAAAATGAAACAATATAAACACACCAATGCAACATTAAACTAAAGAAAGCAAGATAAATTGAAATGAAATCAAACAAATCTTTTTCAAAACCGTTCCATTGTTCTCTATCTCCAGTGATTCACTTGAAGTTGCTGCTCTCAGATTGTGTAATCAAAGCTTCTCATAATGGAAACCTGAAGAATGAGTATGCAAAGGGAGAATCCTTCTCTATACTATATGTTGGTGGAGTGAAATGCTGATACAGATATGCATAGGGGTTGTAGATTATGCACAGGGGCTGTGGATTATGGATGCTTCTAAAACTATGATATGAGGATGATAAGCCATGATATGAAATGTTAATATGCTAAACTATACTATGCTATGATTCTAAGGCTATGGATGTTGGAAAGATAATTGACTATAGTTTTCTTGTATGAAAGCTTCTATGTTTTACAAAGACCCAACAGTCCCTTTTATAGATTTTTGCAGGCAAGAGCCTGGCTGGCAAAGATCAATGGCTGTGAGATTGTCTGGTAATTTTGAATGGTGAGAGATGGAGAGGTTGAGAAGAAGATGGAAGATGTTGGGAGGTTGGAGAGAAGAATGGAGGCTTGTCTTACCCCCATGGGAACAACTTTGCACAAGAACAAAGAAATTAATTTTTTGTTTTGGAAGTTTGTTTCACGGTTGTTGAAAATAATCCAATATTAAATAAATAGCTTTATTTAATTTCATGTGAGTTTGATTTTTGATTTTTGAACTATAGAAGATTCAATTAAATATTTGGAATATTTAATTGTGAATGGACTTTAGAGGAACTAAATATTTGGAATATTTAATTGTGAATAGACTTTAGAAGAATTTGATTAAGTATTTAGAATATGGATAAGAAAAGTAATTAAATAAACTTATTTATTTAATCGAAATGAAAGAATGAACAATATAAATAAATTATTTAGATTTATTTATTCGTAGATTGAATTCAGAGATTTAATTAAATATTAAAAATATTTAATTAATTACCATACTATTGTGATGTGACCATTTTTAGATGTATACAACGGGTTTTTTTTTATAAACTATGGATTGAATTTTTTGGTTAGCGACTTCTATGTCTTGAGGAAGAAAAAACTAATTGGGGCGTTTGTTAATAGGAAAGATATTTTTGGAAAAGGAGAACTTGGGTCCCAAGTAATAGATTTTGGAATAGTTTGATAAGGATGGGGGGAGACTACAATAGAATTGAGCCTGCTAATTGTGTTGGTATTTAGCACAAGCCTTAAGTCTAGAATGTGATAAGTGAAGATGGGCTTGTCCAGTTCATGGATAAAATCCATGGTCACAACGCAAAGGCTACCAAAATTTTTGCTAGCATCTGGAAGAACAAAAAGGTCTTTATTTTTGGATGGGAGACAACTATCAATGAGGAATTGATAGCATAGGTGATTGGGATTTCCATAATAGGAAAAAAATATTCAAAGATTGAAAAGCAATGAAGAGCCTTTGTATATTTTCCTTAATGGAAATGAAAGAATTAAATTGGTGAAACTTCACTCTAGCTATAGGAGAACTTTCATTAAACCCATTTGGGTTGTGGTTGTGGAACTTATTATGAGGTATGTGACCCTTGACGATCGTTATAATAATATCTATGGTTACAATTTTACTTTGCTAAATCATTCTAGGCATAAAATGTTGTCTATATGTATTTCTATTTCTTGACCTCTCTTGAACACTCTATCACTAAGAATAGGAGGAACCTGAAGATGACTATTCTCCATGAAGGGTTTATTCTATTAATTGTAAATTACATGAAATATATGACACCTATCAAGAAAACCTTAAGTAAAATAGAGAAAAAGATTAAGAAGCCTATGGTCAATGAAATATCAGATGAGGTGTCCTCAAAGGCTTAGGAGGAGGAAACTTGTGAGGACTAGGATGATGGAGATTCCTCTAGGAATTATAGCCAAATAGTTTGTGATATTTCTTCTATTTTAGAGTATGTGAAGTGCAAGGTGGTGTCTACTGATGCAAGAAAAAGAAAGGGCAAGAAAGAATCCCCTAAGGTTTTAAAAAAAAAGGGAAAGGAATTTATTTTCTCTATGGTCAAAGGATTATGGTCATTCTACTAATGGGAAGGATGATTTTTTTTTTTTTAAAAGGGTAAAAATTTATTGAAATAAAAAATCATTCAATACAGAAATGTCAGAGTCTAGACAAGCACCCAAAAAGAACCAGAGACACACCCCCAACAAGCATTCACCCAAATGACAAGACCACCAAAAACCCAACTAACAACTAACATCAACCTTCCTCATCCTCCAAAATCAATTTCTCCAAATATTGGAAAAGCACAGGGGGTAACTTCTCGAGGCCATCAATTTTCCAACTACCATCTTGCTCAGAAGCCCATTTGGCCAAACATTCGACAACCCTGTTCCACTCCCGAGGAATGTGAGTGAAAGACATAGACTCAAAAATGAACACAACCGCATAATCTATCTAACAACAGAAGCAAGTTGCCAGCTAATCCCATCCAAATTTTTCCCCGTCAACGAGTTAAGAAGGACTTGAGAATCAGATTCACAAATAATCATGCACCAACTAAGAGCACATGATTTCTCCAAATCTGAGAGGATCACAAGGCCTTCCATAACATTATTGGTTTGCTACCTCTTATGAATGGAGAACAAAAAAATAACCTTTCCAAAACTATCTCTACCAATGCCACCAATCCCAACAGGTCTAGGATTACCCTTGGAGGAGCCATCAGTGTTGATCTTCAAAACATTCGCCAAAGGAGGAGACCAACCCCCAACTCTTAGAACCTTCTTTTTAGCACACCCATCTCTTTTAACACAAAAGGAATCAAAAGTCAAACCCCAAAGACCCAATCTATTAATGATCTTTTCATATCCCCTCTCCAAAGGGAAGGACACTTCATTCTTGGCTTCCATAGTCTCTTGAATCACACGAACAACTCTTTTCCACACTTGTTGGATCAACAGCTTAACACCCCAAAAAATTCTATGGTTCCTTTTAAGCTATATTTTCCAAAGAATGAAAGTTGGGCCAATAGTCCACACAATTTGAAGAAAAGAAGCTTGTGTCAAAGCTCTCCCCATGTTGCACTCTAGAATTCAACTAGTGAGGAAGCATGAACATAAGGATGTCAACTAAATTCCCCACCAAAAATGCCAAATAAGCATAGAAAAAAGACAACGAAAGAACAAGTGGAATGAATCCTCCTCACTACACCCACAAAGGACATAAATAAAAGGGACCTAAAAGCCACGTTTCTGAAGATTGTCCCAAGTCAGGCACCTTTTCCAAGCTAAATTCCACAAGAAGCAATTACACTTAGGCCAGGAAAACTTATTCTGAACATTTTTCCACCAAGAAACTTCTACCCCACCATGCTTCCAAGCCATTAGCTCTTGATAGCCACTAGCCACCATAAAAAAACCCCCTTAGGATCAAGGCTCCAAGCCAAAATATGCCTCTCCCTAAGAGAGTTGTGTAGACACCTAAAAATGGTCTGGAGAATCCAATTAATCGAATATGCCTTATTTGATTAACTAATCTTAAATTCTTCTACTTAGTAAATAAATAGAAATATTTATTTATATTAAGTTCATTTATTAATTCTTCTATTTTTCTCTCCTAATTAAATAAACAAAATTAAAAACTTTGTTTTATTTAATTATTATCATTTTATCACATTAATTCTCTCTTAATTAAATAAATAAAATTAAAAACTTTGTTTTATTTAATTATTATCATTATTTCTTCTATCTTAAAATTAAATACACAATTTGTGTTATTTAAAATCACATTTCTTCTTAATTAAATAAAGATTGCTAAAAATCTTTTATTTAATTATCATTCTCCTTTTAATTTAATAAAACAAACTCTATAGTTTGATTTATTAAATTATTTATTCCTCTCTTTTTTTTGCTAAATTTAAATAAACAAAAATTATTTAAATTTATGCATAAATCATTTACACTATTCACTCACCAATAAAATTAGATTTTTAAAATCTAATTAATGCAACTTCCATTCACGGGAAGAGCTTCAGGGACAAACTTGCAGGAAGTCCTCTCAATCTCCTTCCTCCAATCTTCCCTCACATCTTGCCTGGTGTTTTCATGGGGAGAAACAATCCTCCATGATCAGCTCCATCTTCTCATCCCAAGCCTTTAGATTCTCCAGAAGAAATCACAGCCCCTCATCCCGATTTCCTGTGCAATTGTGCTGTCGTAAAAGCTATAAATACAGCTCTTGGGCTACACAAAAAGGATCCTAACTTATGCAATTTTACTCTGCAGGTTTCCAAACATTCAAGCATTCCAGCAATCAAGTTTTAGGATCAATCCATCAAGCTTTCTTCAGCATTTCATAGTTTTAATCATGGCTGTTTACAGTAGTTTAATTCTCATTGTAGAATCATCTTAGTTGCATTATAGACTCACAATAGCTTAATTCTCATTCTCTAAGTGTCACTTAATAGTTTAATTAGCTTACGAATCTGAGAGCTAAGTAAATTAGAGAAGTCTTTAGAGTTAGAGAGCAATAGGATAAATTTCTGTAGATTTTGTAGTTTAATTTAGTTTAAATTCCTTAATCTTAGATGCAATATCTTATTTAGAAGCGTAGATGCATTGTTTAATTCGCTTTTCCCCTTCTACCGCTTACAAAATGGCACCCACCGTGGGGCAATACCCCGTATTTTGCTAACTTTTTGAAAATCTTGTCGTACAGGTATCGGCGTGAAAGTTTTCGCGGGATCGAGAGTTTTTGCAGCGCGCCGGGATTCTGTTTTAGCGCGCCGGGTTCCTATTCCAGCGCGCCCGGTTACTGTTCCAGCGCGCCGGGTTTCTGTTCCAGCGCGCCCGGTTACTGTTACAGCGCGCCTGGTTTCTGTTCCAGCGCGCCACTTTTTCTTCTTTAAAAGCATTTCTTTCATCTGGATCCGACGCGTCCGCGGCCAGTTTTTTTATTTCTGTCTTTTCTATTTGGTTAAAATTTACCAATCCTAGGATAGAAACAATAAAATTTACCAATCCTAGGATAGAAATGGTTAAAATTTACCAATCATAGGATAGAAATGGAGTAAAATTTACCAATCCTAGGATAGAAACATCACACTTCTTTTTGAGGTTTTAAAATTGAACATCTTGCTTGTCATGGAGCAATATCTCCATTAGAAGTAAATCATTTGTCTTTTGGGTTTAAAAAGAACAACATTTTGCTGTGATTGGGTGATAGGTTTATGCTCTCCCCTTGACTGGGTGCATCAGAATACCAGACTCACCATTTACTTTATGCAATTTTATGCTTTCTTAAAACCTTTAGACAGGCCTGCCGTAGTGGGAAAAAGTACTCACCCTACGGGAACGACCTGAGTGGGGACAACCAAAAGCCATGGTATTCCAACCCACTTTAAAATTTATGTGAATTTGGGGAAAACCCTCTTTCAACGGAAGTGCGCAGGATAACCATCCCCAAAATCTTTGTTTTAAAGATTGGGAGGTCTCTCGAGGGAGTTTATCCATTTGCCACTCCGAACGGAAACCCTATCTAAGAACCTAGAAATAGAAGCACGCCTGTCAGTTTCCAAACATTGTAATACTCGGCGGTGCAGGGGCGGGGAAGAATCTACCCTCAAGCACTCACCATATAATTGCCAAGGACTGTTTGCTCAGGGGATCCAGTATCCACTTCCGTCACTCTGAGTATGCACCTGGAAAAGACAAAAACACGGGTGCCCTCTAGGGGGTGACATGGCTGTGTGAGTCGACGCAATTCCAAGCTGTGGGTCGTTCGAGTATATAACGATGACCTTTTGTCTCTAGGAGTGAGTCTGTTTGAATTATCTTATCTTGTTATCAAACCAGTGAAAATCAAGAAGAATCATTGATTCTTAAAAACATACACTACTTGTTTAGATTCTAGGATTTTAAATACAACCATTCTATTCTTGATTGATGTGTTTTCTACCATTAAACTTAGATAAGATCATCACAAAATCCTTAAAACACTTGTGGATTTCTCATGATTCGAGATTGGGTATCCACCAAGTTTGTCAAGAGATCTCTTTCCAAACGAATCCGAAAACCAAAGAGAACACTTACATACAAACAACTCCTAAGAAAACAAAGATTTATGTATCAAAGCAGGAAAGTTCTACTCCAACATAGAACTTTTATTCATAGGTATCACGATTTCTCTAGAGGTTATACAGACGACTACGCTGTAGCTCCCTTAGATTCACAAGCATATTTCCAAAGAAGAGCTCTTAGGCAACACCACAATCATAGTCAGAGAATTCATCCAGAATACATTCCACAACTAGCCATCCAATATGATACAAGACCCAGTGAGTTTCACAGAATAAGATAGTTTTTCTGTCTTAAAAATCTTAAAGTCATAGTTTTAGCGCGCCCGGTATCTGTTTCAGCGTGCCCGGTCTCTGTTTCAGCGCGCCCGGTATCTGTTTTAGCACTCCCGGTCTCTGTTTCGGCGCGCCCGGTCTCTATTTTAGCGCGCCCGGTATCTGTTTCAGCGCGCCCGGTCTCTGTTTCAGCGTGCTCAGTCTCTGTTTCAGCGCGCCCGGTATCTGTTTTAGCGAGCCATAAAACCTAAAAAACAGAGAGTTAATAGGACATTTTGTGAGCTTGCCCATATCGAATACAAGGTTTCCATCAGTTCAAAACATTTTTTTTCACAGTCCAGAACACTTAAGTCACGCAAAAGAAAAAAGCTTTACCCTTACACCTAGATCTTGCAGCATCTTGCATAGTGTCATTCTCCCCAAAATTTGAGTTTTTCTGTCAAAGTTTCCCCATCAAGGATTCTATCATCCTTTCATCACGAAACTAGATAAGACGAAATCAGATTTTAAAAACAACAACCTTGGCACTTATCCAATCAAATCCAAGATCAAAGTCTAGAGTAAACTTTAAACATTTGTATGCCTATTTTCACACGAGCAGCATATCAAAAACAACAAGAACAAGAAAATGAAAAAATAGCAGCCATGGCTGAAGAAAACCCTTGGGGACGATATAGCAACACTGATCCTCTTATTAACTCGCATGAGAAAGAAATAACTGCGGAGGAAATCGAGAAAGTTCAACAAGACCCTCATTTCCATAAATTTATGGAAAAGATGCTAGAGCAAGACATGGAAAAGTATCTTCTACTACTAGCTGACAAAGGTGCTAAACTTCCTAAAGACTTTGATGTCAATCAACTCAAGGAAACAG
>VDFB02272448.1:0-31569 GCA_007258455.2 Sequoia sempervirens | reverse complement strand
GAGAACTTTTTTTATTATTAATCAACTATCTAGACGCTCTCCCATATTTATCGAGCAAAGATTTCAAAGTTTTACCTTTTGAGACTAAGGCTTTACCCAATAGCATAGTATCATCAACAAGTTGTTGATGAGAACAAACCATGTTGCTTGAGGAAGGGTTGAGACCACAAAGGGATCTGTTGTCAATCAGCTTTTTCAGGTTTCTTCCAAGACTCTCAGCCATGATAGTGAATAAAATAGGAGAAATAGGATCACCCTGTCTTAGACCTCTGGTACTTTGGAAGAAAGAAGTAGGGGATCCATTAACCATAACATAAATAGAAGCAATAGACACAAGTTGTTCCACCATTTGAAGAACCCTGTTGCAAAATCCAAAAGCCTTTAAAATCTTAAATAAGAAAATCCAGTCAACTCTGTTATAGGCTTTAGATATATCAAGCTTTAACAAGAAACCTTCAGTCTTAGATTCCACCAAAGAATGGAAGTTCTCATGCACAAAAACAATAGAATCAAGGATTTTTCTACCAGGAACGAAGCCATTCTGTTGAGGTGAGATCAAAGAAGGCAAAAGAATTAAGAGTCTAGAAGTCAAAACCTTAGAGATGATTTTATAGATCGAATTACAAAGGCTTATGGGTTTGAAGGCCTCAAAGTTTATCGCTCCAGGATTCTTAGGGATTAGAACCAGGAAAGTGGCATTCAATTCTTTTAGGAGACTTCTGGATCCAAAAAATTCTTTTACAACATTCACCACATCGTCTCCAACAGTCTTCCAAAACCATTGGAAGAAAAACAAAGGGAAACCATCTAGACCCATAGCTTTACTCCCATCAAAGGAGAAGACAGCCCGCTTGACTTCCTCATTGGTAGGGATAGCAGACAGTATTGAGTTATTTTCCTGGTTGATCACTTTCAGTATAGCATCTATTAAATGGTCTTGATCATTTTGGTTAATTTCGTCATTCTTAGAAAGAAGGTTTTTAAAAAATGAGACAGCATGCTTTCTAATATCCTCCTCCTCCTCATACTTAGTACCATCCACTTCAATTTGAGATATTCTGTTGATAGCTCTGTGTTTTGAGGTTGATAGATGAAAATACCTGGTATTTTTATCACCTGCAGATAACCATAAAGCTCTAGATATTTGCCTCCAAAACTCCTCCTCCTTTCCAATAATGTCATGCATTTTAATAAGTAGCTCATTCTCTTTTTCTTTTGTGTCATTCAAATATCCCTCCTTCTGGATTTTATATTGAATCTCCCCCAGTTCCATTTGAAGGTCAGATTTGATCTTAAAGATGTTCCCAAAGGACTCTTTTTTCCATTTTTTCAAGTTACATTTCACTTCCCTTAGTTTTTTAGCTATTCTAAACATAGCAATACCAAAAATACTTATGTTCCACCATTTCCTAATTTCCTCTTTAAAAGCAGGATGAGAGAGCCACATTTTTTCCTCTATGAAAGGGATGTTTTTCTTCTTTTTTATGGGATCCGCGACAAAACTAATAGGGAAATTATGATCAGAACCAATCCTAGAGAGAGCTTTAAGAGAACAATAATACTCAAAAAACCAGTGATTGGAAACTAAAGATCTATCTAATCTAACCTGTATAAACTCCATCCCCTTTCTGCGATTCGACCAAGTATAGGAAGCTCCATGTAAATCCAGATCAATTAGCCCCTAGTTATTAATGAAACTCTGAAGATCCTCTTTGCTCTCCGCATTGATTTGGGAACCTCCAAAATTTTCTTCATTCATTAAGGGCATGTTGAAGTCACCCATAACAATCCAAGGCTCTCTATCAAAAATCCTCCTAAAAGCAGCCAGCTCCATCCAAAAGGATTTTCTCAGACCTTTTCCATTGGGGGCATAGATATTCAATTGGATCCAACTGAAACTATCCCTGATATGTGTGAATCTAGTAGCAATATGGTTCGTACCTTCCAAAATCGGATCCCCTTTGATTATGTGATTATTCCAGAAGGTAGCAATACCTCCAAAAGCACCATTCAAATTGTTTCCATGAGTACTACAGTGCTGGAAAAGTTTCATTTGTTCTACTTTTTCCTTTGACATTTTCATCTCCTGAATAAGAAGAATATCAGGCTTGTGGGGGCTATTGAGTCCCCTTATATTCCAAGACATAATCTTCATAAATTACCAAGGGATTTGAGACATTCCGGGATGGTTTTCTGAGACCCATCCGCAATATCCTGAAAACTGTTATGCTCTCTTGTCCATTTAATAGATTTTTTCCCTCGAGAGTTCTTTGATGCTCCATAGTCTGCCTTTGCTTTTGATTTGGTAGAAATACCACTTGGAGTCTTCCATTGTTTGTTTTTCTTTTTCTTTTTCTTTGATAAGAACTCTTCTTTATCAGTCTCTTCTTGGCTATCCGTCTCTTTACTAGATTCCCATTCCTTATCAGTTAAGAGTCTTTGTTCCCAGGGTAATGTTTCCATGATACCATTCAAATGAGAAGATGAGAAGTTGCTAGAAAGTTCAATTGAATGGTCCAGGTTTTTGAGGGAATCCTTAACCACATCGAAGGAGTTAGGATCCGTAAAGTGCTCTACTCCCGGAGGAGAAAGACCATCAGAGGAATGGAGAGGGAGAGGGATGTTCAGCTCTAAGGATAGCCCCTGAATAGGAATATCCTCCAAGCCCGGGGTCTCATCATTTTTCACTATTGGTATTAGATCATGGGAAAAGGGATTAGCATCTTGATTCATATTTTCTTCCCCCGCCGACTGATCCTCATTGGATTCATTTTCCTTAATAGGTAAAGTCTTCTCAAATTCCATATGCTGGGGTTCCAGCGGAACCTCTCCATTATTTTCCATGACCACTTCAGCCTCATTAGAGGTACTTTGACCATTAGACTCTTTATTTTCAAGGCTATCTCCTTCTGATTTCTTTCACCATACCAATTTGAAAGAACCAATTGGTTTCTCTTTCTCTTTGGTAGCATTTAAGGGGAATTTCTTAGCCCAGTGCCCAGATTTTCTACATTTGAAACAAGCAAACGGGATGGTTTCAAACTCTATATCCTGCGCCCAGGAACCCATTTTTTACTGGATCTTGATCGATGAGGGAAGGTCAGCATTCTGAGAGACCCCTACACATATTCTTGCAAATACCAATCTCTTTCTAGCAGCTGTCATTGAATCAATAGAAAGGAGCTCACCAAAGGGGCTCGCAATACCATAAAAAATGTCCTCGTTCCAATATTCCAGGGGAAGGCTCGGAAGTCTAACCCATACTGGGACATTCTCAAAAATGGAGTCCAAAAGGTCCAAGTTAGAGGACCACTTCTTTAGAGCCAGGGAATATTTCCCTATAACCCAAGGACCCCCACTTCTAACAGGCAAAATGTCCTCTCTGCAAGTGAATTCAAACGCAAACAAACCCTTTGGAAGAGCAGCAACTAAAAATTTTCCATTCATTCTCCATTTATTTTTAACGAACTCCCTGAAAACTTCAATGTTTGGTCTAGGGCCCATAAACTTCCCCACCAGGGTTCTTTCCATTAAAGCAATATTATGATCAATTAACAAATCTGGCACAGAAATAGCAAACTTACCTTTTTTCTGGGGATGAGATATTTTGCACCAGAGGGAAAGAAGATTTTCCATTAGGTTTTACCCCAAACAGAGAAGTCCAGGGTTTGTGATTACCTCCAATGCCACTAGTGGCCCCCACCGTCTCTTTAGCTTTTTCATTTTTTTGACCGGTAGGGGAATCCGTAGGATTAACCGCCGGAATATCCTTTCCACCCGGTTCCACCTGGATTTTATTTCATAGACTTCATAATCTATGAATTTCAAAAGATCCTCTTGCCTTCTTCTACTAGGCCAATGAATGTTAATGCATTTATAGCTCATATTCGTGTGGATTCGCTAAATATCGTGTTCTATCCGCAAGAACTTCAAGTACAAAAGCAAGCGGACCCTCTAATGATTATAGTTAACATTAATAATATTGGCATTAGACGTACTCTCATTGACACTGATTCAAAGTTCAATGTATGTAGCATTGATCTATTGCCTAAGATTAATATTGATTCTTCCTCCCTAGTTGCTTCTTCTCTTGTTATTCGTGGGTTCGATAATGTTGGTCGGCAACCTCTAGGCATGATATTCTTTCCTTTAAGATTGGGACCCATTACCATACCTACCCTTGTATATGTTATGTCAGAAAAGTTACCATATAACCTTCTTGGTAGACCAAGGATTCATGCCATGGGTGCAGTCCCATCTACCTTGCATAAATCTATTAAGTTCATTTGCAATAATCAAGTCGTCGCAGTCAAGGATGACCCTGTGGCTATGCACTTATGTGAGATGGTAGCTATTAGTCAGGCTTCATTTGTGCCTACTCTCATCCCTTTAGTATCTTCCAATGTGTCGATGTCTACTCCAATAGTATCTATTACAAAGGATATGCTTGAGGTAGATGTCCCTAAAGAAGATCCTTCTGAAGCAGGAAACCTTAAGTTTGCTCCATCTACCTCTTCGAGCAAGAGAATGCATGTTTTGGTGATGATTGAGGATCCTTGGACTTCTCTAAATTCTTCATTGGAGAATACAAAGTGAATCTCATTCATCTTAGACTACCGATAACATCATCCACACCCACTATCAAAGATGATTATTCTTTTGTATCACAAGATAATGTGAACAATAGTTGTAATGTCCTTAATGTCGATCCCCCTCCTTCTAAGGAAGATGATTCAACTTCTATTAAAGAGGTTAATGTTGGTAGTCCTATCAAGAAGGTTGATGGTGATCATGTAGAGGAGTATGATCCCCATTGTTGGAATAATGCTCTCTATGAAGATCCTCCTCCTCAAGATTTGCAAACATGTTATGGCCCTGGCTTTAAACTTGTCTCTAAATATGGCTATGGGCATAAAGGTTGTGGGCATAATGAACAAGGAATGCAAGTCCCTAGAGAACGTGCACCTCGTGAGTGTAATTTGGGGCTTGGTTTCTCAAATGAACAATCTAAATGGAAGCCATGGTTGAATGACATGAATTCTACTCAATCTCGTTCTCTTGGATTGATTCATCCTCCATTGTCTTCTATCTCCATGTCTTCTTGTGAGTAGTCGAGTCTTTCTCCACAAGAGAAAGGTTTACTTCCTACTCATTCTTTACCTAAGCAAGAGTGTATTTTTTTGAAGATTCTAAAATCCCACTTGATTACTCTTCCTTCTCCTACACGTAAGAAATTTCATAAGCATGATAAAGAAAAACATTATTTTTGTGCATACCATCAAGTGCCTATACATTCCACTAGTGAATGTAAGGGCTTGAAGGATAAAATACAACAACTTTGTGATTCAGGTGCCATCACTCATTTATCTGTTGATGCACCTGCCTCTTCTTCAAATGACAACTGATATTGAGGTTTGCCTCTATCCTATATGTTCTAAGTATCTTTAATGGTTTTCCTCCCCTATATGTTGGGGGCAGTGATAACTTGTTTTGGAGATAACTTGTTCTCCTCCCCTGTATCTTCCATGGTTCTCCTCCCCTGTATGTTGGGGGCAGTGATAACTTGTTTTGGAGATGTGTGTCCTTATGAGGACCCCCTATTTTCTCTTTATCTTTCAATTGGAGTGTCCCCTTAAGTGGGCCTCTTGCTGTCTTGAAGGGTTCTCGAGGGACCCCCTTTGAAATTTTTTATCTCAAATGAATTCTATGGCGTCTAGCTTGGGAGTAGCCTGACTAGATCCGTTCAAACTTACCTTGCAAGACCAGAAGCACCTGTGAGGACCCAATTTGACTTTGCAGAGTCCCCTACATCAAGCTTCCTTCAGGAGAGAGTACCTGGGGTGCCTTATATGCAAGTCTGAGGACCTACAAAGTGCTTTCATCCTGTGGGATCTATTCACTGTTGGTCTATGGGCCTTCAATGCAGTTTGTTCAACTTTGTAGGAGAGAGTACCTATAGAGCCTTTTGTTCACCTTCTGTAGGTTTGCAGATCTGTGATGCATTTGTTCAACTCTTCTTGGGTCTGAAGACCTATGGATCCATCTCTCTTGGAATTTTCATTCCTTTCTAGCTTCTCCATCTCTCTCTCTCTTAAATTATCTTTCTTCTCAATTGTGTATATCGGATCGAAGATCTGCATCTTCTTCATCCTGAGTATATGCCCTTTCTCTCTGTGATATTAGTTGCTTCCCTAACTTTTGGGTGCATTCTTCTCTTGAAGCAACCAATCCTTACATTCTTCTCTCCATTTAAGAATTCTTTTGTGTGTTATTTCTTAATTTGGGAACGACACATAGTATCGAGACAACCTTTTACATTGAGGTCTCTTTTACTTTGCTAACTCAAATCATTTAGTTTGTTGTGTGCCTGTGTGTATGTTTTTTTATATATTCTAACCCCGTGATGTAATGGTTTTTATGTTCTAACATTCTTGTCTTGTGCAGGTATTTCTTGTCTAATGTGTTTGTTTTGTAGGTCTTCAGCCCAGGGGCATTCTTCCTTGGTTTGGAGAGTTATCTTCTTCCTCTACAATATCTTTTTGGTATCATGATGTTATTTATGTTTAGTAGATTTCTGTTAGTGTGCATATTAGTGTAGATTCATATGCCCGCTAAAGTGGGGGCAAAGTGTAATGTCATAAAATTACACCCCTTGCAATTTCACATGCATTCTTGTGCCCGCTTTAGTGTCCACTCCCTTAGCATTTTTCTAGGCTCATTTTATCCCTTACATCAGCATTTTTCCCTTCTCAAGATGCTCAGGACCCCTTTTCAATAGCTACCTTCGTGCGTCAACTTTGCGTCAAACCTTGTATTTTTCTTGTTCATGTCGTTTTGTAGTGTGATGTGTCTGGACACTAGCGTGCTGCTTAGATGTCTTGGATCTACTTAAACATCTTGGATCCACTTAGACATCCTAGATCCACTTAGACATCCTTGATCCGCTTAAACGTCCACAATCTGCTTAAACATCCACAATCTGCTTAAATGTTTGTGATTCGCTTAAACGTCTGTGATCCACTTAAACATTTGTGATATGCTTAAACGTCTGTGATCCGCTTAACCATCCGCACCCAGACATATGCTCGCCGTACTAGCATCTCATGACATTTCAACGTTCAAATGACTATTTTTTAGCATGTTTTCCACTTGTCACTTACCTTTGTCGATGGTAACTGCCCAAGATGCCTTGTAATGGCTCAAGAAGCTTCTTTCCCTCCCTATTATCTCTTTTAAAAGCTATCTTTCAATCCATTTGGCTTTCTTCTTGATTTCTCCCTCTTGGACACACTCTCTTCTCTTGCTCTCTTGCTTGCACAACTCTCTATAGCTTTTTACAACACTCAAGCTCTCAAGTTTTGACAACACTCTTTGCAACTCTCTTGGATCTCACAGCTTTGTCTCTCTCCTTGGCTTCCTCAAGCCTTACAAGTGATATCTATCAAGCTTATCTCATATCTTTGAGCATCTTGGGATTTCTCACATCCCCTCTCTAAGCATTTTACTATTTTTTCTATCTATCTATCTTGTGATACGGGTTCTCCTCCTTGAGCGAGGATTGCTTTTATCACTCCATATTTGCTTGCTTTGTTCACTTTCTCTATCTATTTGGTTGTCCATGGAGGTGGGAACACCAAAATGGTGGTTTAACTAAAGAAAACCTTTATACAGCCCCAACATTTTTCCCTCGATCTTATGTGTGCAGGTGTTGAAGATATCTACTTGTTGGAGGCTTCATCACTTGCGTTATTGTGAACATTTTCTCTCTCTATCTTCTTTAGTTCTAACATTTACATTCTACTTAATTTACTTTACTTTATTTTAGATTTGTTGTTCTTTGTTACTCTCACATTCCAAGATTTCCAAGCAGTTAGAGAAGTAGTCACTTTGTGTATTATGGGACATTCTCAGTTTTCTATCCATACGAGACTCCAGAGCACATTTGGGACTCTGGCGCACCACGTTGTCATCCATTTTTCGTGTTGTCATCCTTTGACTGAAGACTTGCTAGTTTGTCCAAAAAACCTATGTGATTTTACTCCTTCGAACTCTAGAACTCTCGTTTTGTTCTTTGAGGTAGTTTAGGGTAGTTCACCCATTGAGATTCTCTTGAGAATAAAGAGACTCGGGAGTAGCAAATCCCCCTTCTCTATAGTTGCAATTTAGGTTAGGAGATTCTTTTTTTATGCTGGAAGAAAATCCAACCATAGCCAACTCTAAATTGCCCTTTCAGGCTCTGCTCACCCATTCTCATTACTTGGAAATTATGTTATGTAAAACATTATACTTAAATTTTGACTTGGATGTTGCTACAATAGGTTCTCAATTTTGATGATAATATTTTACCTTGTTCATGGATATACCTAGCAATGATTATGCCTAGTTTAAATAATCTGTTTAGAAGTATAGATCTTGGATATCTACCTAGAATTAATCCTTCAAAATTCAAATAGTAACATAGCAGTTGCCTTCTCTCTCTCTCCTCTCAACATAGGTAATTCTAATCACAACTAAGAAGCATAGACAAGTGAACTATTTGACAAAATACCTCTAGAAATGACATTGTAGTTGGGTATGTCAAAATGGGAGGTGGAAAGACCTCAAAAATTTGGGAAACAAATTAGGTGGTATGAGTAAGTAGCACAATTCTATTGTTGTTGCTATAGTTGTTGGTTGGTAATCAGCATTTCTTCAATTGCCTTCTAAAATTTATCCTACCCTATTTGTAAGTGGTACTAGAAATGATTTTGCTCAGAAAATAACATAACAGCAGCAAATTTTCCTTGAAACCATCCTTGTTATGCCATGAGTTGATGATCCACTTGAATAAGTGAAGTTATTTAATTGAACTACTTATGATAACTTTATATGTTAAACCAATTCAACTTCGTATAACTTGCACTAAGGAAGAAACAAACATAATAAAACTAAGGAATGGTGAGATAAGGTTCATATAACTAGATCACATCTTAGGTAAAGAGGTGTTCACTGATAAGATAGTCAATACTAGTGAAAACGGATAAATACTATCTTAAAATGAGAAATCTATCATATACAAGATTATACCTTGCAAATAAATAAATTTATGTTTTTACCTTTTGGGATGGAAATCAATGGGCATCATAGGTTACCAATGGGGAAAGGGTTAGTTAATCCCACCTCCAATCCGAATGAGTTTAGGAGCGAGTAATGCTTCATCTATATACACTTTTCGAAGTCCATTCATGGCTATATTTAAACTTAAAACAATTACAATACCTTTTGAGCCAAGGAAAATGGTAGTAGCAAACCATCATTGAATGGGTAGTGTGTTGACTACCTTATCAACTTTTGCGAGGTGAGAATAGTTACCTCCCTTTGGTTGAGTAACAACCATACAATCTGGGAATGAATGGATTTTGGAACCCTACCTATATCACAACACCAAATGGGTAGTGAGCATTGAGGTGGTTGAGTTCAAAACCTAGTTATTCCGAGTTAGAAACCTCTCTTCTAATTATAGTGCTAAGTTGGGTGCAAGCGCTAACTTTTATAGCAACAAATGGAATAGGACCCTACAACGGTATAGGTAGAGGTGGTAATCCTCTAATACATAGGCTATTCCTATCCAGTTGAGGTGATCACCAATGGAAAAATCCTACGACCCGCTCAAAGATAAGCTTATCCATGCTCAAGATTAACAAGAATCAATGAGCATATTGTGCCAGCAGACTATTAGCCATACCACTTGGATAGCGGGATAGACTCCGCCAGGATCATGTGGGCCTTGTGGCTAGTAGCATGTTGGCAATGCATACCTCGTCTTACTAGAAGTTTGGGAAAATTTTGCCAAGAGCATGTGGGCCTTATGGCCAGCGACATGTCGATGATGGACATCCAGAGTACGCTAGAGGTTTGGATGGCTTCCACTAGTAGGATGTGGGCCATAAGGCCAACAGCATGCAAGCAATGGACCACCTTGCTTGCTTAGTCGTCTGATGGACTCCATGAAGAGAATTTCTAATGAAGTTATAATGTAGGTAACAAGTTGAGCATACCTCGTAGCATTTATGTGGTATAATCTAATATAATGTTGGTATCTTAGTTACAAATGGCTGGAACACCCTGGGTAGATGGTCATTAGGAAGTTGACCTTACGTGCAACAAGCTAGTATAATTGTCAACTCTCTTACCCCAAGCCACATAATCTACTTGGAGTGGTGGATAGGGATTATATCCACTTGGAGATATCATATTGCACCCCTAAGACAAACTAAGGCAGGATGAAGACATGGAGTCCAAATGACTTTGCAGAACAATTATGGTAAGTTTTAGGTAATGTGAAATGGGATTACTCCATTGGCTTTTTCTATGCTAAATCATTGGCATTAATGGATTGACTGGTTATATCCATGAATGGTTAATGAATTTGTTGTTGGAAATAAACTTGTATTGTTGACAATGGTAGTCAATTAATCCTTGATATCATGATTGTAATGTTGTCAAAAAAAAAAAAACTATGCTCATTTTCTAGATCTAATTGGAGTTATAAATTCAAGGTTTCAAGATTTCTTCAATGGATTTGTCATGAGCAAAACAAAAGAGTTTCATCAAAATCGTTTAAAAATCATTTTTAGTTCAAGCTATTTTTGCTAACTTTTTTTGAAAAAATAATCATATTTAAATAAATTTATTTTTAAGGGGCAATTGTTTATGTGACCTATTTTCAAAAAGAATCTATTCCTAGTTGATAGGTATATTTATCATAAATCTATTTTAAAGTTTAATAGTTGGAGACATAATTATATATTAATTTGTTTTGATAGAAATGTTAACTTTTATTTATTTTTTATACAAAATTTTGTAAAACCTTAAAAAATAAATATCATTTGCACTTAAAATATTCAATGATAATTTAATGTCTAACTGTTATTAAAATTGTTGTTTAAAAGTCTTAGAGAAAAAATATATGGAATTTGGTATCTCTATTTTGTTGTTTGAATTATTGTTTGAACTCTTTACGATCTTGTGTATGTTGTTTAGATTAATCAAATTGTTTTACCTTGAAAATTGCAAGCTTTGTATTGCTCACTTCAATGAAGCATGTTCATTTGTTTTTTATTTATTTTTCTTAGAAGGTTTTGTTAAACTTCATCTACATATATTTTTAATTAAAAAAATTATTTCTATTTTTGTTAAAATTGTTGTTCAAAAGTTTTATAGAGTGAATAAAATTTTGCATGTTAGTTCTACTTCTTAAATTATTATTCAAGCTTTTTACGATCTTGTGTGTTTTCTTTAAGTGAATAAAATTGTATTCCTTCAAAATTGCAAGTTTTCTATTGCTAATTTTTGTATGCAATTTCCTTCAAATTTGTTAGCTTGATCTTGTGTATATCATTTGTACAAAACAATTCAATTTATGTTATACTTACATTTTTCAGTCTCTACTTTAGGTAAAAAGAGTGAGCATTTACTAGTTGTTATAGGTTGTTTGCTTTAAATTGAAAAACATAAAAGCTTCTTTTATTGAACAGAAGTGTTGATAAATCTTGTGCTTTGTCCAAGAACTAAAAGATAAGAAATTATTTAACTTTTTTTAAATGGATGGTCAAACCCCAAGAATAAAATTGTGCATCTAGAAATCAAATCCTTAGGTTTTAAGGTTTTGTTTTCATTTTATGTTACATGAAGCTTCCCCTTCCAATATGATGAAAGGTTTATCCTCCCATGTTTAATTTTATAATGCACCAAACATCCTTGTCCTAAAATTAAAAAATAGGCAGTTATTTAGTTTTTTTCAATAGATTTTCAAAACCCCAAGAACTAAATTGTACATAGAAGCCACGTCCCTATGTTTTAAGGATTTTGTTTTTTGTTAGAGAGAACTCTCCCTTCCAATTTGAAGAGAGGTTTATCCTCACATCCTGTTTTGTTTTGTGTTGCACCAAAAGACACAAATTAAAATGTCAACAAAAATTTAAATTTGTTAATTTTTGAAAATAATTATGTCCCTAAAAGCTTGTTGTGAAAGGGAATTGTCCACATAACATTCTCTTATTTGTCAATATATTAACTATGTTACCCTAAATGTAAAGTAAATCCTTCAATTTCACATTAAGGGGGATGTTGGAAATGTTAATATCGTACAGTGCAAATTTCACTTAAATAAACTAAAACCTATTTTGAATATGGAAACAATGCTCACCATTTCCAAGGTTATTTACAAGAAAGCTAGGCAATTTTCTTTCAAATATTATCCTTCACAATGTTGATATCAGGGTCACATTCAACTTACCCGGCAATGGCACAGCAAACCAAAGTGTAATTCAATTACAATAGGTTTAGAACGGAAAATACATAAAGACGCTAAAATACTCATAAAAGCATGGAGAAAAAAAGTGCAAATGTTATTAATGGTTTATAAACAAAAACCCATTGCCTGTTAAAGTTTTTTGAACTGCATGCGTTCTACGCGCATTTGTTTTGCAAAAAAAAAATCCCAGTTTGATCCTGTTTTGACTGGGGTTGACTGGTCTATTGAAAATAACGAGCCACCCAGGTCAGACCAGCATGGCATCTGTTTAAAATGCAGATACTTGTGTGTTTTTCCCATCTTCTGCGACTATGGTTAATATTACTACATTGTGGCTTGAATCCCTTATCTGCTACTCTTGTGGAAGCATTTTTTATGCTGCTATTTGAATTTTTGCTGAAAGTTACGGTATTCCAAAAACAAATCAAACTTCAAAAGTTCAATAAAATAAAATAGTCTAAGTTGTTGCCCAGATAGCAACAAAAATGTTTATAAAACAAAGTCTTGATTAAGCCGGAGATAGCTGCTAAAAGTAGAGCATGATTATTTAAATTAATATCTTGGAAGTTAATTTAATTAACCTGTTGATCAAAAAACGAATCTTGAGGTGACTGAATCTTAATAGTTAAAACAGAAAATGCATTTGCGGTAAATTTTATTTCAAAAAATTTGAACATTGGAGAGAATGCTATCCATGTCATGACAGAAACACATCATAACATAGTTTCCAATCGATTGTCAGTCAAAATTAAGCTTTATGCCACTGGGTTATACAAATGTGGATGATAGCAACAAAAGACGCTGGAAAATGGTCATTAGAACTAGCAAAGCTCATCAAAGAATCAAAGCAGCACCATATGCTTGCGGTTATAACATGTATATAAGTAAAATATTAAAATTCCTTAAAAAGTTTAGCTGACTTACATCAAAATGTTTATCAGCCTCACGGTAAAGATCCCTTAAGTACATTTGCTGCACCTTTCAAGTTTAAGTGTTAATAAATAGTTACTAAGATAATTGGTGGATAACATGGTGCTTTAAACGTTACCACCTTGTATCTTTTTATAAAGCACCTTATGGGATACTCAAAGATGTAAGATTGAGGGTATCAAATTAGACCCTAAACTTGATCAAATTATATCAGATTGTATATATATAGTTATAGTATATGTTTGAATGGCAAATCAAATATGCAATGACAGCCAACGAAATTATAACCACCCAACACTATATGCATTACTGGTTAGCAAAAGCCCACCCTACCTAAGTTCCTAGTTTGTTTCACTGTTACGAAGAAATAGTGTGAGCTTAGATTTAAAATCAGGAGGAAAACGGACAGGACGATAGCTTTTATCAAGACAAACAACTGTGGCCTTCGCCTCCAACACAGGCTGCAGGAGAAAGCTCTATGTTAGTACACAGCTCAAATTTTTGATATACTAGAAGCTTTTGCTCAAAACATAAACTGTCATTCTGCTAAACAACTCCATGACAATCAGCTAACCTTTTCCTAAAATCAAGTCATATAAATCATCAATCAGAACGAGGCATATGCAAACCCCAATTAAATAAAATATCTTTTCAAACTTGATTTTTATTATAAAATTTGGGATAAATTAGAATGCAGAATAGAAGACTTACTTCCCTGTTGGGCAACTTATAGACGAAGTGATCAAAAAAAAGACGAACAGCAGATGAACTGGAAATTCTCGCAGCAACTACAAAACTATCACCAGTCTGGCTGTGTAAAGTAGCACCATTAGTCATTTTTTGAATGTATTGCTCTGCTTCTCTGCTATTTGAATTCTGATCAACCTTTTTATCTTTGTTTCAAAAAGGAAAAACAATATGGAGAATCCACTTTTTTCATTTTAAACTGAAAGATTGAAATTTCTCCTAAGTATCTATTATTTATTTTACCGAACTAGTGACTAAGCTAATCCTTGTGATCTTGCAGCTCAAAAATTTTAATATTTTGACTGAAATTTTAACATCAGTTTTGAAATCAAATATTTTTAAGACATTAATTTAACATCAAATAACAAAGATAGGAAGAACAAAAAAGAAACTGTCATTATATTTTAACAAAATTACTTTTGCCAGTACAAAATAGAAGAGAGATTGATACAGAACATATGCAGTCTAAAACACATACTAGGACTTAAGTAAAGGGCTTCTTTTACAAAACCAGCAAGCTAGAGGGGTATTGACTGCTCTCTCCAGAGTCCAGACAGCTTAGACTAAGCAATTTAAATCCTTAAAAGATTTTAGCAAATGAAATTAAAAACTCCAATTTTTTTTGGTCATTAAGTGATAAATTGCCTTCCCAAAATACCAGTCTGTTAATTCACCTGTAAATTGGATTTTTCCCTGATAATATATGATTATTCAACAGTCTTCTTTTAGTTTCAAGCTTTATAGAAGATGCTAAAATTATTGAATTTGTAGCAAAGTTCATTATTGTTTCCGATTAAGGTGCAAGTAAAAATTGTCAAATAAAAAGTGAGACTAATAAACATTAGTTTCCACCAAACGCCTAAAATGAAACCATGTCATATTCAGGTAAAAGGCCTGCAGAACTTCCATTTGGTTCATGCCTAAACAAGGATCCTGAGAATGCCATGAGTTTGTTTCAGATCTGAAACATCAATGTTCTTTGAATCAAAGGGGTCACACTGGACCTATTACAGAACTATGAGGATCTACCTTTTTTAGGATCTATGATTTCTGCAGGAAGAAACTTGAATTGACATTTGTCGGTAACAGTGCATTGTTAGCTTCTAGTTGCGATGGCACTCCCATTGGGAACCTAGTCCAATCATCGCGCCAAAGCTGAAGTGACCTATCTAGGCATCAAAACTGTGTATGACAAAGGATTTAGAAGAGTTTGGATCGAGGGGGACTCCCTTAACATAATTAACTGCTTGCTTGGCACTTCTAATCCTTGCTGGACAGTCGAGCATTTGATTGCTGACTCCCATGCAATCATGTATCGGTTTAATCAAGTCCACATCACCCACATTTATAGAGAAGGTAATTCTCTTGCAGACTTCTTTGCTAGTGAAGGGGATAATTTAATGACAGCCAAAACGTGGGATGGGTACGACTCTGTACCTGAGAGTGCTCTGTCATTACAGCAATATGATATCCAATACAAGCCTTGAGATTTGGCGTGGCTGGGGTGCAATCATCTCCTACCTTCTCCCATGCTTTTTGGGCATTTTAGTGCCCCTTCCCAAAGCCCTTTCTAAAAATGGTTTCATTGTGAATGGTAAGTTGAGTTTCTGGCATAAGTTTGGAATTTTCTAGAAAGGATGAGGGGTGATCACAATCGGGTGCAGCCCATATCCTGTGACAGGTGGAGAAACAAACCAAAGGTCTAGCGGATTTTAGAGGAAGGAGGGCTTACTCCTTACATGGAAAGGCTACATGGTTTCGACCATGAATCCACCAGCACCTTTGTTCATGGATGGCACAATCAATTCCTTGATTGTTAATGGTGTTGCTTTCCCCATCACTGAAGAATTTATTGCGCAGATAACAAGCCTGAGCTTGGATGGAAGAAAGTGAAATATACCAACCAAATTTTTCTTTGAAATTTCATAACACAAACATCAATCCGCCAAGAGATTAGCGTTAGCTTCCAAAAATGATGATTAATTTAAAGAACTCAATGCCAAGAATGTTCACCAAGATCCTTCAAAAGGCGAGGTGATAGCATATGGCGGAGTAAACAACTAAAACTGAAAATGAAACTCAACTGGAAAGCTAATAGGCGGTGAACCAGCCATGAAGAGTCCGCATTACCACTTATTCAGTGTAGGGGGATAAACAATACAATACAAAGTAATTCATCCGCTTAGCGGGCATCCACTCCACGGTGGGGATTCGCCACTTACAAAAGTGGGTGATTGAAAGAAGATACAATATTAGATTTTTCCACATTGGCGGTAAACCATCCAGAGGTTAAAGTGTTTGCAAATAATTCACAAGTAAATGCAGCAAATAGAATGACTAGATTAGTACTACTAAATCACAGCCTTACAATGTAACAAATCTGCAATTTACAAGTGTTACAATAATAGAATCAATGCAAACATTTGAAGAATGATTATTTCAGTATTCAATCTTCTCAATCACCAAAATGTAAGCCAAAATCTGAATGATTAGCAATCTGATATAAATAAACAGCAGACTGAAATTGTTAACCAGCAAACTGTATCACACCCAAAATGCTCAAAACTCTCTAAAGATACCTCTAAAAGACCTGAGATGAATTGCAAAAGTATTCCAAGATGTTGGCGCCCAATTTCCAACTCACAAACTACATCAAAGCTCATTAAACAATTATACACAAATTCCAAGGCAACCTCAGCATGGTACGGCCTCCAAGAGGGGCGATTTTCACTTTAAAAATCAGAAACTTCAAATTAAAATCTGCAAACTCCTAGGATGAGTCGCCTTTGGCATAGAATCAATATGAGCAATTACCCAAAACCAAAATAAAATCATATGAAGAGCTGTATATAAAAACCTCCTTCAGCCATGAAATAACCAGCAAACACAAACTGGAAATTATTACCAAATTCTTCAACTTTGAAGCTCAATATGTACTTCTGGATGAAGCACACTCTCAATCAACCTTCTAGGGAACCATAGTTTCGGGCCAAAAATTTGCTAAGCTTTCCCTTAGCCAGATTATGGATTTCAAACCAGCAACATAACTTTACAATATTTTCCAAAGATGAGAATGAATGAGCAAGGCCTCAATAAATAAGCTTCAAATGGCAAATGAAACACTCTCAATTCCAAGAAGTTGAATCACTTCAACTTCCAAAAGGGACGCCACTACAACCATTCACTTTATTTTGAAATAATAAAATATTATTCATCTTCCTTTTTTGGTGTCCATTTCAAAATGCAACAATAAAGCATTTATTAAATCATTAAATGCTCAACTTGACCCCTTAATGTCCCCTCTTTAAAACAACTTGAAGTCATCAAGCCTAGGCGTGGGGTACAACTTAAAAACATGAAATTGACTAAGTATAAAACTCTGTCCAAGGAGATAACCAAAACCAATGTCAATACTGAAACTGATGGATTGCCAAAAATAGCATGATGACCTGAGCTGAACTGTTGATGATGCCACTGCCAAAATTAGACTTACTAAAAATAGCCAATACCAAAAATAGTAAGTTCACCTCAAAACCAACAGAAAGCTGAACTGAGCTAGAAGCAAGACTTACTAAAAGTGGAAACCCTAAATTTGCACATCTGAGTAGCCTACGGATTTCTAGAAATAGGCTAAATCCAAATGAGGAGCGTAGGGCTAAATTGGGGACATTACAGAAAGTTTTTTGAGTGGAAGGGCAATGAGGGTGTGATGGAGCAGTTCTTTAAGGACGATGAAAAGTAGCAGATTGTAAAGCTTGCCTCCTGGGGCTATGACCACTTATTAATCAAGGCCATTTGGGCTGAGGTGGCGGAGGTTATTATGAAGTACATAACCCTGGATGGTTGTTTCACTACCATCCTGGGGTTTCATTTCACTCTACTAAATCACTTCCGTCATAAGTTGCATGCCTCCTTTTCGTTTTTCCTGCTTTGCTCTCTGGAGACTTCAATCTATGCCCATTTGAAGAATCCCCGCACTCCTCTTCATGAGGGTCTGATTCTCCTCATAATGGAGTATGTTAAGGTTCACTCCCCGGCTAAAACGATAAAGGCAAAGACCCTTTTCCTAGGGTTGTTAAACACCCTACCACAGAGTCTACTACTAATGATGAGGAAGAAGAGGAGTGGAAGGTGGATGAAGACGCCATTGAGGTTTCCTCATCTCCCTCTTCAAACCCGCTGCCACAAAATAGGGAATCTAGTAGCAAGAGGAAATATGTGCCCAAGAAGAAGTCCAAGAAGAAGGCGGCTAGCCCCTGAGATGAAGATGATGTTGGATACGAGATGGTGAGGAGGAAGTGCCTAGGCCTCCCAAGAAGTCTAAGAGTGAGGAGGAAGCTTCTCGGTCGCCTAAGATGTCCTCAGTGAAATCCAAAAAGCAAGGGGTCCATCCCCATGACAAGGATATTGGTGGGTATGAGACGAGGGAAGAGGTCACCTGGACTTCCAAGAAGCCAACGCCCATGCCAGTCAGGAAGCAAACTACTACGCCCCAAGGTGTTTGTTCGGGTGATTGTGTGACGGATGTTGAAGTCCAATCTTTTCCTCATCCTGAAGATGTAGTTTTGGTTGGCAGCCTGGAAATGAATGTGGATGCAGTTTCTTCTCAGCCTACTGCTAAAGACAAAGGTAAGGAGAAAGTTCCAAATAAAGGCACGAAGTCAGATATTTTGAAGGACTCTGAGAGGTTTGACCCCTTATCTGCTGATTTCTCTTACTTGGATAAGGAGAACCCCGATATGATGACCCATTTGTCCATGGCCAAAATTGGAGCTGCTTGTAATTTTAGGGTGGCGAAATGGGTCCTTACTAAATTCAGTAAGGTCAATATTAAAATCAGAAGCCTCAAGGAAAAATTTCAAAGTATGCCCAAGGGTTCTACTTTTGATCTTCTTATTGAAAGAATTGTGGATTTGGAAAGTTCTGTTTCGGACTTTCAGTCTGAGTGTGTTAATCGGTTGCAAGAATTGCAGAACAAAGTGGCTGCGCTGGACAAGGACATTCAAAAGCTCTTTGAGATTCTCTGAAGATTTTAGTGGAAAAAATGAGCACCCTTAGGGAGCACTAGATGGCGGAGTACCAAATGAGAGCACTTCCCACTAAGGAAAAAGGAAAGAACCATGGGAATGAGGGTCCAAGTGCTAGAACAAGGGCTAGCCTCAAGAAATCCTTTGAAGAGGAAAAGCAGGAGCTACTGTCCATGGTCAACCTCCACTACAACCAGGAGTTGGAGGTTTGCTAAAACTTTAAAAGAAATGAGATAGTCTTGTTGTGCCTCTCTATGTAATCTTTTAGTTCGCTGTTGTGTGACTGTTTTTTGGCTGCTGTTTGGCTGCTAGGTTCTCTATGTTATTTTTCGTCTTAGCAGCATTTTGTTATTTTGACATATTGTAAAGGGTTTCAGGTCCCTTCAAAACCTGTTTTTCCCTCTTAATCAAAACAGTGCATTGTTATATTTATATTGATTGTTATATTTATATTGACATTTCGAGCGAAGTACATTGGAAACTTCTTTTTGGTAGCTCACTCGAAACTTTAGTAAATAATAATGCAGTGTTATCCAGAGATATTGATTTAATCTTTTTCAGTCGTTTTGAAAGAGTCCCTTTCATTTGAAGCAACAAGACTTCAACTATTCTCAGAAACTCTTAGCTGACCTTTATCATGAATAATGAAAATTCGATGGTGACCCACAAGCAGAGTATTTGATTGTATATGTACAAATCTCTAGAGTCTAGACTGTCTGAATCAAGACATTTCCTCCTTCGTTCAGATTTCCCAAATCAGAAGCCTCATAAAAACTAAAAGTCAAGATACAAACAGGAAATCTACCTAACTAAAGATACCAACAAAGAAGTTATATGAAATAAAGGAAAACCTACATTGGATTAGAATCTCGCCTTAAAGATAAGGTAAAATTCAACAAAATCCTTAACATGAAGTGGGCTTGTCACATGCCCACACATCCCTCATGATGAGACCCAACAAAAGGATTTACGAATAACCCATTCGACTCATGCCACTCTAGCTGATAGTATGCTAGGTGATGGCTCGTCTCAAACACGTCTTAGGACTTTGCCCAAGGAGGTCGCTATCTATATAAAGGCCTGTTTTGTTTCGCATGCTTGTGAAGCATAATGTTCTGTATCATGGTACAAAAGGACAGAGACTTAACAACTATGATTGCAATTTTAGCACAAGGTATATTCAAATAATACTGCTATCTGTACTACTGAATTGCAATACGAGCAGAACATGAAATTCAGAAAACTATCAGAATACTAAGTCCCATATGTAATATTTATGAAATCAGTGATGTGTGCGCAAAGATTCAGAAGCCTGTGCTCCAAATGAGTCAAGAATTATTATGGCACCGAGTGGTAACAGCTGGCTTTTGGTGGTGATAAAATTAGCCTCGTTTTGCTCTTCTTGATTAACATCTGAAGATTGTTGGTCTCTGTTTATTTGACAATAATAGTACCAAACTTTCCATATAATTATTTAGACTTCACCAGAAGGCAGTCACATGAAGTTCTGGGTGAAAGTGCCCACAGGGCTGGGTGTGCTTTCTCTTGCTGGTCAATTTGATGGAGACTGCTGCTGCAGGTTTTGGATGGAAGAGATTCAACCATCATATCCATCTAGGTTGAAGCAGCACCTAAGCTATATGCCAGAGTAGATTCACCAAACACCAGCCGTTCACCAGCCAAATCAGGAATCAAACCCAAAGGCATTTACTATTGTAAGGCATCAGATACTTGGGACTCCAAAGGACTGTCTTTTCTGTTTAGCACAAAACAAAATCTAACAATATAATTTCACACTTCAATAATCCAAATTCCATTTCATACAATGATTCTCATTACTAGATCTGGATTCATCTCAAACAAGGAATAATCATCAATACTTGGGCCTAATCTTAAGACAAGGAAACTAATCTCAGACAAGCAAAGCTTAATCATTTTCGGGGGCCCAGTAAATACACAGAACGTACCAAAGTAGCCCCCATTTCAGAACATGAGGAAGATTACCAAAATTGCCTCCTCTCTGAACACACAATATACTAGAACCAGGCTTCATATCAAGACAAAGAATAACCAAACTGGGCCCCCACTTGGTAAACAGAATATAACATAGCCAGGCTCTTATCTCAGGACAAGGAAGAATGCTAGATCTGGGCTCCTCCTTGAGATGCAAAATACAATTGCCCCAAGCCCCATCTGGGACAAGGTATGAGCCCTTTTTTAGGTCAGGGAATCATAGAAATTATTCAAAGCCATTACAACAGCATCAATGCCACAATAATCTCATTCAAAAGAATTTAGTTCATCACAATTTTGCAAGTACAATAATAAGCGATCGTTTGTATATGTATGAAGTCAAAACCAATCAAAATATTTGAACATAATATATTCTTGGTCAACAACAATTTGATTTGGCTGACATGGAAAAATCTGCAATCAAAATGATTGACATGAGTGGTGCAACTGTTAAAGTGAATGCAGTGGTCTTCTTTGGTATATACAGTAAGACAGCAGTCTTTTATGTAAACACAATAGACTAGGCAAGCAAACAAAGGGAAGTGCAGTTAGAACTTGTTGGCTTCAGTAATGGCATCCATTGTATAGACCTAGATTAACAAGAAATAGGTTCGGGTACAGGAAATGCTAGTTTTCCTGTGACCCTAGGTACAGTACAGCATGAAATGTTGACAAATCAAATATTAAAAATATAATATAAGATTTAACCATAGCATCAGTCTTATGAGCATAATCAGCAGTTATAAGGAACAAAAATAGACAGAACACTACGTAACACATTATTATAGATTCATAAATTATGATTTGTCATATGTTCAAAGTTCAAAATATATCAATGGTCAAACTATCTTAGTCAAAGAACTACATGAACAAATCATCATATTACTTGCCACCAAGAGCACATAAATCATCCTTTAGTTCATTAGAACCAGATGCATTAATAAGGTCACTCTTAACAGCTCTAGCAGGTAGCTCCTACAAGGAAATATATTCCCTATCATCGTCAACTAATAAATGATGGACAATTCAATCTTTTATTTTTTGTTACTATTGCCATATAGATTGTATTTCACTTTGATTTAATAATGTCCATTGTGAAATACAATGATTAACCTTTACGATATATTTTTTTTATATTACTGTGGTTTACATATATTGCGTAGATTGTGAACTCCTAACCTATCACTAACTTTTTGAAAATATTTTTCCTAGCAATATCTTGTGTAAGATTAAGTGCATATATATCCTCAATATCTACTCAACCCTTTTTGAGACAATTGAGACAAGATCCACAACTACTCTACTCCATTAACACTCTATAACATTCACCATTAGAGCGTACACAATTATATGCATTGACAGTGAGAAAGAGTGACAATACATGATGGTTGAAGGAGTGTATCAATTATCACTTTAGCAAATGAATAATGGATGATAGATGGTTATTGTTGCTGACCTCTTAATATACAAAAATAGGCCTCCACAGAATATACTACACCAAGGTAGGCCCTATAATTATGAATCCAATGAAACACAAAGTTTGTACTTGATAGGGTCCCCTAAAATTTTACCCAAGGACCAGCACACAAATTGGTGTCTCATGGGGATAACAAATCCAAGCATCAAATAAAAGAACCCAACAAGCAGGATTAAAATTGTGTGGAAAATATGCACTAATATCCCCTCTTAAACTTGACTAAGTGGAAGTTTGTTCCCACAAAATGCCATTCAACATTTCAAAATGTGACAATGGTGTTGGGTTTATTTACCATCTTAAAAGTCTCGTGTAGAAAAATAAACCAACATTTGAATACTCAAACACTTTAGCCCATCAACCACCAAAGGATAGGGACTTTTGGTGAATGTCTCACCTAAAGTGCGTAGAGCACCCAAAGCCCCACCTAGGTAAAGAGGAAGACCAACACCGTGTAAGTACTTAGACAAAAGAGATGAAGCAAGAATTCATTGTATTAATCAATGGGTCATCAATAGCAATGAGTGCATTGGCCCCTTAGGCTATGGGTACAAGAAGTATGTTGCAATATGGTACAATTACAATCAATGATAACTCTCAATCTATCTACCCAATCCCTTGGTCTTGCAACTAATTACATTACCCTTCTTGGTCCTTGATTATCCAACCCTCTTATGCATGAATCCAACAATTACCTATTCTCTATTATCTCTTGTTCTTTACTATCCTCAATTCTCTTATCCTTCTCATTAATGACCATTCAAATGGTATTTATAGGCATCCACTAAACCTAGGGTTTACCACCAACATACTGTGATTCATCTCTATGTCGACATGTTGGCGTAACAACTAACACCTCTGGAGTATAAGTTGGTACGGACAGCTATGCACACTACGCAATGAGTGCTCTTCAAATTAGGAGGTGAAGCTCCCTCGTCGTGCTAGACAAAAGTACCTGAAAAGGGAAATAAACTAAACTATATCCTGTCTTTTTTGTCTCAGCTGTAAGAGGTACAAGGCTTTCAAGAAAACTATATACGTTGCAGCTAAGTATTTTCTGGTTTCGCAGATTACTAACTACAACTAAGCTAACTACTTTAAAACTATCCAGTTTCCTCAAGAAAACAGAGCATGAGGAAATGGAGCAGACGATTATTTGACGATAAACAAGTATAGATTTCAACTGAAGGGCGTACACCATTCAACGTCTGCTCACATCCTACCACAAGAACAAATTTCAACTTGAAGGCAAGGTGGGTACATCGACAGCCTAATTCCAGAATAAGCGATAGACCACAAAACAAAAATCAATCTTAACTAAGGAAAGAATTCACCATTATAATCGCATGAAACCCAAGTGGCATAACAATTCATCATAATAGCAAAAACGCATGAACAGATACAAAACGAGCAATATTGAAGGCAAGGTAGGCACAACATATATTTCTCTCTCGTGCAAAAGTTATGTACAAATGAGCAAAAGCTCTTATTTATAGACATCAAAAGGTGTAGGGAACCCTAAAATCACCTTGAGTCAACTACAGTCTTGCAATGCATGCAAGATTTTATTGCTAAACCCTAACAAAGCAAACTATACAATTAATTGGAAAATTACCATCAGTTAACCGGTACATCTAATCTAAATGGACAATGTGCAAGCATGCACGTCCTTATTGAAAGCAAAGTTAACTAGAACACTACCCTCAGTTAACTGAAAAACCCGTATCCTAACTCCTGTGAAGATAGTCCCAAGGAAGAGATAAGCATGTATGAAATCAGCAAGTGAACTCAAGATTGAAAGTCGAGTTAATTGTTGCTCCTGACTCTATCCTCGAAACTAACTGCAGATCCCAACTGGCAGATCACTCCAAGTCATCTCGGTTCAACACCTCATCCAGGAATTCGTCAATCACTCTGTCTTCTGGCACTTTGACGCTGTCCAAAACAATAATCTGTTTCTTCAATTCTTTGCCACTCTCCTTGATTGTATGCATGCATTCTTTGACATCTTCAGCCGCTTTCTTGAAACTAGTTGAAATCACTGAAATGTTCTCCAACTTAGCCACCACAAGATCTCCCTCAAGGCTATCACGAATCAGCTTTTCAAACTCAGCTTGCACTACATTCAGTGCAATATACGTGCCATCTTCAAGAAGGTAATGACACGAAATCTGAACAACAAAACCACTGACGAGTGCAAGAGCTCCAACAACGTTATCTTTTAGTGAAAACAACTTGGTAGAGATCTTTTCACATATCTCCATATCGAAAAGGTGATGCTCCTTCCAAGTGAAAACCTTCTCTCTATCTTCATCAATCTCCAAAGCATCATATGCAACAAACAACTGAGATATAAGAATTCAATCCTTGGCTATACTCTCTGCAACTGAAATCTCAAGCAGCTGGATCCCTTGACGAAGTTTATGTGCATCACTCCTCAATTGATATAAATTTGTAAGAAGACCCTGACCCGAAACAATGAAGCTTTCAATCCAATTGTCCATAAGTCTACCATGACTGACTAACTGATCCAACTTTCTTTGTTCTGCAGGTGTATTATGTGGAAGAACAAGCGCTCTATTTGAATTTCCATGAACGAGATCAGAGATATATTGTCGAAGTTGACTGTTCTTGGCCTTAAGTAGTGCTTTATCCTCTCTATCCTTTGTGATGCGTTCTTCAAGATTATTGGTGACAATCTTAAGAAGGCTCACGTCTGTCTCTCGAGTGGTCCTGCCAAGATTTGCCTTGGTGAAAGTAAAATCACCGACTTCAACCTCATCTAGGCTCTTACCCTCTAGAGGAGTAGCAACCTCTATAACAATCTCTAACTGTGGAGTCTTCTCGATATGCACCTGCTTCTTGATTTTCTTGTTCAACCTCTTCTGATAAGGTTCACCGAACTCAAATAAATCAAGATTGTATGAAGGTTCTCGCCTCTGCCTCCCCAAAGTCCTCTCGAGCCAACAAGACTAAACAATATTATCAATTTGAGGAGAGTGTCCCTGATGTATCAACCTATGGTGGTTCAGTTGTCTCTAATCCTACTCGAACTGGTATCTCAGGCTCTGAATCTATATCAATAAGCTGCACATGTGGTGAACCAGGAGGCGAAACACGTGGCTCAGCCTGAATGACTGTCTCCACTGGAATCTCAGGTGCATTCTCTACCTGCTTCTGTTTCCTTTTACCAGTAGTCCTCCCTCTCGTGTTTCCACCAAATCTAACCCCTTCAAGTGGCGTCACAATAGCCTTGACCCGAGGTCTAGACCTCGAAGTAGAAGGTAATGAAGAAAAATTCACTGGCGGCTCTGTAACAAGAACTGACTTTCGCCTTCGTTTGCTCTCCAAGAACTGCTTGCTAGTCTTGATAACTGATCTAGACACCTCCTCAATAGAAGTATTCTCCTTAGCATACCAATTTGGTGAGCGAAGTGGCTGCTAAGCAATTTGATCCTTGACATATGAATTGAGAAGAACCTCTCCATCATCATCTGATAGACCATCAACATCCTCTAACAGGTAATCAGAGAGGTAAGTAATAGTGAGTCTACAATAGTGACAACGACGAACCTCGAATTCATCTTCACAATTAGCCCAAAAATCTTCAAGTGTTGGCTTATGTGCAATCCCTCGCTCCAACCTGGTTGCATAATGACTCAAAGGATCATAGGAACGCCTCTCAGTATGAGACTTGAGTTTGAATCTCTCCATCTCAATTGACATATACTTGGCATCTGCCGCAATTCTGCATGTGAAAATGCCCAATCCGAATGGAAAAGAAGCTGCAGACTTACAATGATTGCGAGGAAAGGAATGAACGTGTTGAACCTTTCTGAGAAATTCAATGAAGATGATCTTGTCCGAAGAGTACCTAAGCAACATTAGAGGCTCTCTGACGTATCCATAAACCCGAATGTATGTGAAAGTAGGGAACTGGATAAACCAATCCCCCCAAGTCTCCATCGCTGATTTTGCCTCTGCAGAAATCCAAATGTGCATTTCATTGTCAAGATCTCTGACTGTCTTCATGGAAAAGTGATCATTCACTACTCAGAAATCTTGTTTAGCTTTAGAAAATTCCAATTGAGAGTAGTACTCATGAACACAATGAACACCAAGAGTCCCATTAGTTTTTAGGTGTTTGTAGCTACCTTGAGATGCAACTAAGTAGACCAAGTAAGATACCATGTGAAATTCATGAAACCTGAGAAAACCAGTAATCTGCTGATGTAGGCAATCACTGATCAACATGGCCCAGTCAAAATGTTCTGTGCCATCAAGGATCCTAGAAATGATGTAAAACATCCATGGTCGGAAAGTATTAGCATCTTCTTGACTTGTAACTCGATTGAGTAGAGTTATCAAAACAGCAACCTCGTCGACCAACCTTTTTAGGCATGTTGGTCTTCTGAACTTTCAACCATTTCTGAGCAACCTTTCTCTATGAACGTCCTTGATCTCCATCCCATATCTTTTCATATGCCTCAATGACTACAGTGAAATTATCTGAACGAGAAGGAATAGCAAATCATTTCTCTACATTCTTTGGCTTAAGACTGCAGATGACTCTCCCATCAGCTGATCTGATTTGTCGTGAAGACGAGTCGTAATGCTTAATGCAAGCAAGAACAAACTCGAGATCGAAAGTGCCGACGGGAATAGATGCTGCTGCCAGCAACCCGGAACGTTCAAGATTCCTCAATGAATTGCTGCTAACACCCTCCAAACTGCTCAGGTTAACCACTGGATAGACATGACCTAAGTCAATGTCTGAAGTTTTAACAAAATCATGTATAAGGATTGATTTGGTTTTGTAATCCATGAGATTGAACTGCATTTTGAAAATGAAAACTTTTGACTATGAAGTTGAATATATTCGGACAACTTTCCGAAAAGGCTAAAAATCTCTGGACAAGGCTAAAAATAGCTTATGACAGGAAAAGTTTCCGAATTTTTTCTGAAACGTGGGTTTTGTGCAGAATCAAATTCTAAGACAACCCAAATAGCTCGATTCTCAAAAAGATGTGTTTCAAACCCACATGCAAAGAGATTCTTGGAAAAAAGCACAGAGCTTCAAAATGAAGGCTACGGGGCAATTTTCTCAGAAAAAATCTAAGACATGGGTTTTTGTAAGAGACCAGGTGTCTCTCAACCCAAATCCTCTGACTGTAAATGCGTTTTTTGTTTTGTCTATAGTTTTTGATTTTTTTGAAGGTTTTTGCAGTATATTAAAAGAATGCGATTTTGGAAATAAATACAATTAAATTCAATAAAAAATTTATAAATGATAAATAATGCAACGAATAGCTTCCCAGATGTTGGTGCATATATTTATTAATCTTCTGCGATTTTGGAAATAAATACAATTAAATTCAATAAAAGTTTATAAATGATAAATAATGCAACGAATAGCTTCCCAAATGTTGGTGCATATATTTATTAATCTTCTGGATTCATACAATGAAGAAAGTCGAACTTATAAGGAAAAAGCAAGTACAAATATGATATTAAAGAACCTGGTTTTCTGTTTGCAGCCACCTGTAGGAAGCATAAAAATGTACGGCCAATCCAGATACAGGCTTCTCCCACCACCAGAAGGTTGCAAACACCCCCAAAGACCTAGGCGTCCCCTATGGTGAAGACAAAACATAAAAAAGCAAGGCGTCTTATCTAGTGAAGAAAGTACGGCCTTTGCTGCAGCAAATGTACGGCCCAACCAGCGTTAAATAAATCCGTACAACCTTGAAGAATGTGCCAGATGCCAAATGAAACACTACCAAAGTGATATTCTGGAAGAAAGATCGATCCAATACACTGATAATAAACTTTGAAATATGCCCGAATATGACTCATGTGTGAAGCCACTCTGTTGACAATCTTCAACTGGTATTGCACAGTCTCAGTATGCCTGATTCTGAAGAGGGAACGTTCTTCAAAACCCGTTGATCTGCAGAAACCCTCGTTTCTCAAACCCCAATGCTCTCAGAGAGAAAATAAAGACAAATTAGAATAATCAACATAATGAGTTTGATTTGCCTTGAGGAAATATATAACCTCTCTCAAAAGGTCGACCCTTCACAAAAAAGCTATTAAATGAGCAATTAAAATATCATTAAATCGCCATTTAATGACTTAGGCATATTAATTACATAATGGCATCCCTTTTCTTAAATGAGCATTAACATACTCATTTAATATTAATTTATCCCTTATTATAAAGTATTAATGATACTTTATAATTTGCCATTAAATAATTAAATTTAATTATTTTCATTAAAGTGACTTTATATTATAAAGTCAAATTAATAAACTTTTAATAATGCTCAAATGCTTTAATAATTACTATTTGCTCATTAGATCATTAAACCGAGTCGAAGCTGAGTTGACCAGCTGAATCAAGTGCCCTGCCAAAAATAGCAACTCCTGCCTGCCTGACTTATTATAAATAGTAAGTACCTCTAAATCACTCTGTGAGTGTCCGCAAAGGCCCAAACCTGAATCAACTGTTGGAGTGATGTTCCCCAACACTGGATAACTGCCTCAAGTGATCCTCTAAACACTTCTGCCAGCCTACAAGGATCAGAATGATAGGCTAACCTCGGAAATAACTGTATTGCCTAGGAAGGAGACATTACAGTTTTGCTGCTGATGCTGTAGTATGCGAACCTAGATGATCAAACTCTGGAAATTTTCTGATTTTCTTTGACATGCGTAGAAAGTACCTAAGATGAGAAATAGAAGAAATAAGACAGAAAAAAGAAAGTTTTATTTGTTCTGCTTCTGTAGAATTCACCTATCTCTGACTTGAATTTGATGAAACCTGCATGCAAATTGAAAACAAAGTCTGGAATATTCTTCTTCTAAACAAACTGAATCTATTGCTACGAAGAACACTGAAATCTGACACCTGTATCACCTTCAAATCATTGTTTGCTCAAGAAAAACATATTTCTCTTAGCTTGGGATGAAGAATAATGGACGCCTAGGCTTGAATAAATAGACTTTCATCACCAAAAATTGTGATAAATGCATGCAAATCCCTAAAAATGGCGCTTGGCTTGTGATTGGACCTCAAAAATCCACGCCTAGCCAATGATTGGCTCTCAAAAACGGTTAACTGAAGACTAAAATGCCCTAAATAGGGCGCCATCTTTGAGACTAAGAGTCGCCACCTTTGAAACTTCAATTGAAAAATCCTTTAGACCTTTAGTTGAAAATCCTAATTAAAGCACCATCTTCAAAGACTTCACACAAATTCAAAAATGCGCCATGCATTCAAACTTTAGTTGATTTTTGACATGCACTTCAGTTAAGTGGACATGCAAAACAGTAACTTGACATGCAAAGTCAGTTAATTCAACATGCAAATCATTAACTCAACATGCAAAACTGAAAAAGCACTCAACATGCAAAGATGTTAACTGGAGATGACAACCCATAAATCGTTCTCTTCAACTGAAAGTCAAAATTCAAATATTTAAATAATATTCAAAATTCCTCTTTTAGGCGCACATGTGATTTTAAGTTTGAAAAATCAACTTTGACTTTTGGCGTTTTTCCCTAGACCATTTTTCATGAAAACTGAAATTTGAACCTCTTCCGGGACCTCTGTTCAATCCCTGACACTGGCTGACTGACCTCACCGATTGACTAGCTGACAGGTGCATTGCAGAGCAGGACAAAAACTGATCAAAAGACTCCTTGAGACTGCAGACCATAAAACTAAGATCTAAAGGCTCAAAAACCCAAGCGCCCTTTGCAAAAGCTGCGCTTTTTCTCAGACTTAGTCAAATTTTCTCCATCTTCATCTTGTACGAAGGGAAAAATGAATCCTCCATAACTTCTGTTTGACAGAATTTCAGGGCTAGATAACTGGCTCACTGTGGAGCTGACTTCATTCCACACGATAACTGCAAAGGCACATTTCTTCAGAAAACATCATCTGAGGGGTGAAAATCAAGGGCGCCTTTTTCAAAAGGTGCTCTTTTTCCTCCAGAGAGCCATTTTCTCAACCGGCCAAAATATGACTAAAACTCCGACTGCAAGCTAACCAAACAACTTCTAACCTAACGGAGATAGGCAACGAATAGCTGGACATAACACGGACAAGCTATATATCTGAGATCACCAAATAGAGGACATTAAAAGCCTCAAAAGCTCAAGCGCCTTTTTGAAAATGTGTTCTTTTGCTTTTTCCTTGATATTTTGACTAAGATTTAACCCCATGTTTGACCTCTGGCTTAGGCAATCCAACAACTCAGATTCACCCACTGACGGATGCATTGCGAAGCCTGAGCAAATGTGAGACAAACATCTTAGGTAGCTTTTAGTCAAAAACCTTCATTTGACCCCTCAAAAAGATGGGCGCCTTTTTCAAAAGCTGCTCTTTTTCCTCTAGTGTTAGCCATTTTTGTGTTTGTCTCATTTCCCACCGTATCTCCCGTAACTTGAGCAAAACAGGTCCGTTTGACAGGCTTGATAGCTTGTTACGAAGCTGACACGATGCCAGACAAATGTCTGTTGGAGGTAACAAACCCTAAAAACAGGATCTGGACCCCTAAAAGATAGGGCGCCTTTCTAAAAAGGTGCTCTCCTCTCCAGAGTTAGAAAAATTTGATGATTTTCCTTCAGATTTTCACTTTCCTCAAAATTCTTCAATATCAGACTGACATGAAACTGACACAAGCTCCATATTCAAAAAGCCCCAAAAATTACCTTATGACATCACTTTGACAAGGATAAGACTATATTTAGCAAAATGCCTTAGTGAAGCAAAAAATTTGGTTTGGGTACAACACGACACTTGTAACTCTTTTTGTGATATCCAAAACATGGGTATACCCTACCTACTAAGTTGAATATAGTTGTCTTCCACTACTTCATTGCCAATTTAAGACCAATTTCATCCTACCATTCCTTTGTTTTAGATCGCCAATCTATGATCTTTATTATTATTGTCGCTTAGCATCTTTTCCACCACATATCTCCAAATTGGCCTACTTTCTTGCCCTCAAGAAAGAATACAAAGTCAAAGCAGCAACTCTAGGAACTTAGTGTTGTTGTTGGTCACTAAGTCAATA